>JAKSZT010054055.1:922978-1004410 GCA_026826555.1 Tolypeutes matacus | reverse complement strand
TCCTTCCTTCCTTCCTTCCTTCCTTCCTTCCTTCCTTCCTTCCTTCCTTCCTTCCTTCCTTCCTTCCTTCTTTCCTTCCCTCCCTCCCTCCCTCCCTCTCCTCTCTCTCTCTCTTTTTCTTTCTTTCAACAAATATTTATTGAGCACCTACTATGTGCCAGGCACTGGGATGTAAAACATTAATGCAGAGCAGGTCCATTCCCCAAGAAGTTTAGAGCCAGAGGGGGCTTATTTCAAGAGACCTGCATTCTAGTGAAGGCCACAGATAAGTAAGCAGACAATTACAATAGAGCATTCCTTTAGGACTCGTCGTTGGTCTCCTGGCCTCCATTTCCCCCCTCCATTCCACTCTATTCATGGACACTTGGGTTCCACCTTTTGGCTATTGTGAATAGTGCTACTATGAACATGGATGTACAAGTGTCTGTTTGAGCCCCTTCTTTTGGGTATATACCTAGGAGTGGAATTGCTGGATTTTATTATTTTTGGGGGGAGGTACCGGGGATTGAACCCAGGACCTTGTACATGGGAAGCAGGCGCTCAACCACTGAGCTACATCCGCTCCCCAATGAGAATTGTTTTTTTTTTTCATCTGTTTGTTTGTTTTGTTTTCAGGAGGTACTGGGGATCAGACCTGCAACCTCATATATGGGAAGCAGGTGCTAGCCACTTGAGCTACATTCACTCCCCTTATTATTTTTTGATGTCAAAAGTGATGGTAAGAGGAGGGAAGGGACAATGATGGGGTTTGGTGATGCCACTTCCCTTGGCTTCAAAGTTCCTGGGTTCATGGTTCTGTTGTCACTGTGAGGGGACAGTGAGGGGCAGGAGCAGACCGGGAAAGCAGACCCCTGAGATACCATGTGAAGGGGGAGATCCCCCTTTGTAGATGTCTCCTCTTCTTTTCTGTCCTGGAAATTCATCCATTAGCAGGCAGCCAGCATTCCACAGGCTGTCCTGGGACTCAAATTCTGTCTACCTGGGCACGTTTTTAGATTCCAGCTGGCATGGTAGTCCCACCCATTTTTGCAGAGGAGCAAAATAAGAGAGAATAAGAGACAGTGAGATCACAAGGAATTCATTAGCATCCCGCATTCTTCCTCCTCTCTCTATGCCTCCTACCACTCCCCTCCCCTACCCCAGTAATTTTTTTCCCTTAGAGCGAATCTGTCAAAGCTGGGCCAGGAGCTTGCCTTTTCTGGTATTTTTTCTAAAGACAGGTTCAGCCCTTACCAGATGGGAACCTGTCAGCACAGCAGGCAGATAATTATCTTCTCAGGCAGTGGGAGGCCTTACCATGAATGGAAATCCAGGCATTTGCTGCAGCTGTGGCCCCAAAGCTACCTGATCAAACCAGCACACACCAAGCATGAAAGATTTACCTGGGCTGGTCCACAGGAAGTGCTGGGTGAGGGGGGTGGGAGGAGTGGGATTAGGGTGGATTGGGGCTCCCTTCCCCACAAAGCAGTGAGGAGTCTCTGCCAGGCTGGAGCCACACCTCTTCTTTGAGGCCAGTGCCAGCCAGCCCCTCCTTCTGGCGGGGTCAAGTGGACCACCTCCTCTGTGAGGACCCAGAAGTCACAGACAGAGCTGAGGATGGGCAGAGTCCCTCTCATTTGATGAAGGAACTTTCTAATAACCAGATGGCCAACAATGAGGCATACTGCCGAGTAAGGTAATGATCTCCCCACTACTGGTGTTGTTCAAGCAGATGCCTGCTGGTTGCCTGCCAAGAATATTGCAAAGAGAAGACCTGATGTGGGTGGGAGTCTGGCTCGTACACTCTCCAAAGCTTCTTTACTTCTGTGGGTTCTCCTGGGGGTAAGAGCATGAACTTGGAGTCATTATAGGCCTGAGTTCAAGTTCTAGCTCCACAGCTAGCTAGCTAGGTGGTCTTGGGCAAGCCATTTAATGTCTTTGTTTAAAACAAATTACAGGGAAGCGGCTGTGGCTCAATCAGTAGGGCTCCCGTTTACCATATGGGAGGCCCTGGGTTCGGTTCCTGGGGCCTCCTGGTGAAGGCAAGCCCACACGCATGGCGTGGTCAGCTGACCCAGCGAGCACAAGCAGCAAGGGGGGGATAAATGAATAAATAAATAAATAAAATCTTTAAAAAAAATAAAAAAAACAAATTTTATTTTTTGTTAAATATGTAGCTCAAGTGGTTGAGCACCTGCTTCCCATGTATGAGGTCCTGGGTTTAATCCCCGGTACCTCCTAAAAAACAAAAACAAAACAAACAAACAACACAACAAAACAGAAAAGACATTAAAATAAATTAGATAGGCACATTTTATTTTTCTGATAGTGAGTGATCATTGTGAAAACGACTGTGGACACTTTCCATGCCAATACATATAGATTTAACTTATCTTTTTAAAATTTTTTCAGGTTGTATTTGTATAAACCCCAGTTTATTTATTTATTTATTTATTTATTTAATTTTATTTTTTTTATAAAGATTTTAATTTATTTATTCATTTATCCCCGCCTTGCTGCTTGTGCTCGCTGGGTCAGCTAACCACGCTGTGCGGGCGGGCTTGCCTTCACCAGGAGGCCCCGGGTTCCCGGGGCCTCCCACATGGTAAACGGGAGCCCTACCGATCGAGCCACAGCCGCTTCCCCCCAGTTTATTTTGATGTATATCAAATGAATGAGATTATAGTTATCTCAAAGTACACAGAAATTACTTAGATTTTCCCATTAATGAAACACTGATAAAATACCTAACATTACTTGAAGACTTCAACATAATCTAAGTCAATATATATTTGACATTTGGGTTATATGTGAATATAAAAACAAATCCATTTGTCAAGGTGAGCAAAAGATAAAACAGCATTCAGTATCCTTTCTGGATATAATTAAAATTTTAGAGGCAAAGTAGTCCATATGGGAGCAAAAGGTGACTGCCTTATGAAATAGACTAGATAAACACAAAAATTAAGAATAATCAAAGATGCTAGAGATTAATTCCACAAAGCATTCTTTCCTATCCTTTTAACAGACAAACGTGCACTATAGGTGAGTATGAATTAGAATACTTTCAATCAAGACTGTGAACTCCTATAACTAGGGATATGTAACTCTATAAAATGCCCTGGGGCAAAGAGAGGCAGGATAGGTGAACAGAGGACATCTGTCCATCAAGTTATCCATATCAATTTACTGAAGAGGTAGATCATTAAAAGTTTCAATGGGCTCAGATATTGACTTGGACCTTATAGTGATGCTTTATTTCATTATTTATTAAGATCATAACTAAGCATATTAGAATGCTAGCTTTCACTGGATTAGTACTTTAAGGCTAAACACTGGAAAGAAATGATGGTGTTACAAGACACACAAAACATTATATTTTTGTGGTTCTACTATTTGTTTTTTCCATTATTTTTGTAATTGGGACAAGGTAAGAGGTCCAATTGGTTTAAAAACATTTAATGTACCCTATACTGTCTGAATCAAATATTTTTATTAATTCTTCTGCCAAACACAACACTGATTTCCATCACAATTATTTAAGATGAGAAATAGTAAGTCAATTAAAAAAGCAAAAAACAGTTGTGGGGAAGCAGCTGTGGCTCAAGTGGTTGGGCTCCCGTGTACTGGCCCTGGGTTCAATTCCCGGGGCCTCCTGGTGAGGGCAAGCCGGCCTGTGCAGCTTGGTGAGCTAATGCAACAAGATGACACAGCAAAGGGAGACAAGCAGACACAGAAAAATGCACAGCAAATGGACACAGCGAGCACAAGCAGCAAGGGGGGGATAAATAAATAAATAAATAATAAATCTTTAAAAAACAAAAAAAACCAGTTGTGGCCTTGAAGTATGAAGCATTACTTTACCACACTGATTGAAAAATCTAGAGCATCACTGTAAAGATGTAAATCATGCTGGCCTTCATCAATGAATGGATGCAGCTTTACTGTGACTTCTCCAGAAATGCTTTGCAGCACCTAACCCACTGCTGGTGCACAGTTTCAAAGTCGCAGTTATTCCCGTAATAGGGATCTTCAATAGTAAATTGTTTTTGTGGATCATAGCTTCGAAGGAGTTCAATTTAAGCTTTGCAGTTTTTAACTTTGATCACCTTTGTTATTCAAATCTCTCAGATTGTTTTCATCCATACATAGTATATAATCAAATGTGGCAAAGTCTTCTGTGGTAAGCTGCTGGGCAACGTGACTCATAGGAATATCATGCTTCTTCATGCAATTTTGCCCTCGATAATCAGGAGGGTTTTCCATCTCATATGTGGATGTTGCAGCCCTATCTATCCTCCAATTATCTGAACTATTTTGATCAGTTACAAGTTTTCTGAAAATTGCTTCTGCAATGGATGATTGACAAATGTTACCCAGACATACAAACAGCACTGATTTGGACACCTGCTCTCCCATCTTCTTAGGTTCAAGGAATGGCACAGAGTGCTAACTTATCCTTTTTAATAGTGATATACTTAACTCCTTTAAGCTATGGTTTCCTCATCTATGAAATGAGATAATAATGGAACTATGGAGATGATGCAAAGATTAAGAGAATGCATGCAAAGTGCTCAGCATTTAGTTAAGCATCTAAAACACATTGATGACTGATCATTATTCTAAACCTTCACTGTCCAATAGAATATGCAAGCCTTATATGAAATTTTAACCTTTCTAGTACCCATATTTAAAGAATAACAATAAACCACTGAAATAAGTTTTTTTTTTTTTTAAAGATTTTATTTATTTATTCATTTATCCCCCCCCTGCTGCCCGTGCTCGCCGGGTCAGCCAACCACGCCGCGCGGGCAGGCCTGCCCTCACCAGGAGGCCCCAGGAACCGAACCCGGGGCCTCCCACATGGTAAACGGGAGCCCTACTGATTGAGCCACAGCCGCTTCCCTGAAATAAGTTTTTATCACTTATTTAACCTGACATTATCATTTCAACAAGTAGTCAATACAAAATTATTAATGTGATACGTTTACAATCTTTTCTTCATACTAAATTTTTGAAATCTAGTGTGTATTTTATACTTACAGCACATCTCGATTTGGACCAGTCACATTTGAAGTGCTCAATAATCACATGTATCTGGTGGCTACCAATTTGCCAGAGTTGCTCTAAATCTTCCAGCTTAGCTGTCCTTTCAGCTACCATATCTCTTAGAGTTCAGTCTGCTTACCAAAGTAGGCCATAAATATGGATTAGATTGTATTTTCTCTGTTTCATGCAATTTCGTCTTCTCACTCTACCTTAAGCATTGTAAGAGCAATGACCTCTTATATTCTGTATTTCCAAAACTCCTACTTTACTGAGCCCGGGGTCAGTGGCCAAGAAGTTTGTTTTGATTGACATCCTTGAGAATCCAACAGTGAGTGAAGACAGTGGGCTTGCTTTCTGCCCTCTGTTGTGAAATGCAAACGGGATGCCTAGCACCTCCTGGATGGAATATAAAAGGACCCTGGTAAAAGTTAGCTCTCCTTGTTTTATTATTAGTGCTGGATGGAACTGAAGTTCTGATGACATCTTGGGAGGGGCTACAGGTCCCAGGCAGTGGGAAAATGTTCCAGTGCTCTGAGCTTCCTTTATCCTTAATTACTTTCCTGCCAACCTCAAAGGGATGATCAGTTGAGATACTATATTGAGAAAGTGTTTTGAAAATTAAGAAGTCCTATCAATATAAAGTATGATTATACTTGTAATAAACTCAACATCAGGTTTGGGGATTAGGCGGGGGTGGGGTGGGGGTGGGGGAAGGACAGCGAGGGGGTGTTTCAATGGCTCTACATCTGCTTAAGCTCTGCTTGCCCAGCCTTTAAGACTCGAGCATGTGAAAGTGTTTTGAAAGCTGTGAGGCCTGCTACAAGCGATCCTTTTATTACTAGTGGGGATGGAGGTGGGGTTGGGAGCCCTTCACATGCCAAACTGATGAGGAGCTTTGTTTTACTAGAGAATAGGAAATATAACTGGTGCAAGACCTGTGCTCATCTCCATTCTTATAATTGCTAGTTGTCAAATCCACACAGTTGCCTGAAAAAAAGAAACTAGGATGGAAGTAACAGAAACCACCACGATGGAGATTTTAACCATCAGCCTCAAGTGAAAGAACTGGGGGAAGCCTTGGAGGAGGCTCTGCGGGAACTTGTCTGCTTCTCTGAAGTCTCAAAGCCCGAATCTGTCCTCAAAGGACCTTTTGGGTAAATCTTCATAAACAAAGGAAAGGAGAAATTCCTCTGTAGCCTCTCTGTACTTGATTCTAATCCGCCCAGGCCATGATCCCCTGGCTCCCACTCTCCAGCTGGGTGTTTATATCACAGAAAGTGATTTACCCCAGAAACTGAGAATCTAGACTATGAAGACTTGTCCAGGAAGGAATTCGTTCCAGAAATGCTCACAGTGCCTCTGGCAGATTTGTCTGCATGTCCTCATTTAGGGTCCTTTCTTTGTGCAGCCTGGCTGCCTATGAGTCATATTTGGGTACTGAGGACTGAGAGTTAATTTGTGCTTTTTTGCCAAACAGCCAGAAGCGGGCAGACCCTGCCCTGGGCCGCTGTGAGTGGTAAATACTTCTGTGTCTGGTGCTCTGTTGTCCCTCTTCTGTGAGCATCAGGGGACAGCATCCTTCTCCTCTCATGAAGGGGAGAAAGCAGAAACGGGGCTCTAAATCTGAGATTCAGGCCGAGGGACTAGAGGTTCCCTCCTGTGCCAGGCCTTATCCACCCACCCGCGGCCCGCCAGCCGGAAGCCCACTGATGCCTGCAAGAACGCCGCACAGGGCTTGTCTTGCCCTTACTTACATGCCTTTGAAAGAACACGAGGGCTTTTCACCTTTTTTCTTGCCATCCAAATATCCATGAGAGGGATTTCTCAGACTAGGAAAGGAAGAGTTTCTGGTTGGGCTAAGCAGCACACCTCCTGTTCTACCTTCATCCTTGCGGCAAATATGCTCCAAGTACCTATTAAGTGCCAGACCTCATTGTACGTGCTCTCTTGGTTTAATCTGTTTTTAAAAAGGAGTTGCAATCCCAGGGAATGGAGAGGGCCTGCAGCAGCGGGCAGGATCATCCCATCCACCGTATCCATGGGATATAAGCCCCCTCTCACTTGGAGGTGGAGTGGACATCACCATTCCAGTCCCCTCAGGATTGAGGGAAGAGCTATGGACTAGAGTGGACTTAATGGTACTCTGTTGTAGACAAATTGTGATTCGAGCAATGGAAGAAATTACAACAGTGAGGTGGAGCCGGTGGCCACTGGACACTTTTGGGGCAGGGAGGGGAAGGGCAGTTGTAATACAGGGGCTTTTTCAGGACTTAGGGGTTGTCCTGAGTGACGTTGTGGCGATGGATATAGGCCATTTTACATCAGCATATACCATGCAGAACTGTGTGGGAGAGAGTGTGGTCTACGATGTGAACTGTGGTCTGTGCTTAGTGGCAAAGCCCCAGGATGTGTATATCCATTGCAGGTGATGTGCCACACTAATGAAGGATGTTTATGTGGGAGGTTATGGGAGATATGGGAGGTGGGGAACATGGGAATCCCTGTAATTTTTGTGTAACATTTATGTAATCTAAGCATCTTTTAAAATATATATGAAAAAAAAAACATTTATGTAAGCAAATGCAGATATAAGCATATATATTTATGTATCATTTTACAAATATTGATTTGTATGTGAAAAACTTGATTTTTACCCACAATTAAAAAAAAAAAAAAAAAAAGGAGTTGCAACAGCTAATGTAATTTAGGCTTAAAAGGGAATAGAAAAGTAAACCCAGTGCCTTATCTGGTCTATTTATAAAGTCAGCCTTGGGTAGTGAAAAACCCTGCTTTAAAATTAATCACTTGAGCAAAGTTCCAGGGTTTAATTTCTACAGTAAGAATTCTACACTATACCTTTCTCATTTACTTTTTGCCCCCTAAAGAACATAAGAATGAGCTAGTGTTTTGAAGATAAATATAGAAAGCTAAGAATGAATAGTGATTAGACATTTAAGTGTCTGTCTCCTGCAGAGTAGTGGAAGCTGCCCAGTCATGGGGACGTAGGTGGGTGTCTGTGCTTATTCTGAGATTAGTGGGGGTGTTTCCAGAAAGGGAGATGCTAACTGCCTGCTGAGCAGCCCAGCAGAGCGCCTCCTTCTGGTGGAAGCGACTGCCTAGGCATAGAGGCAGCAGAAAGGGCCAGAAAATACATTCCCTGCCCTGGACCAGAGGTCGTGCTACATTGTCATTAACAAGTAAAAAAGCAGCTGCCAGACTTTTGGAGCCTTTATGAGTGCTATGCTCTGTCCAAAGACTGTGGGATGTTTAATCCTCACAAAAGCCCGATGAGGCAGGTGCTATTATTTTCATCACTGTTATTTATTTATTTATTTTTTAATTATTTTTTTTAATTTTTACTGGGAGATCCCGGGGATCGAACCCAGGTCCCTCCATATGGGAGACGGACGCCCAACCATTTGAGCCACATCCACCTCCCCATCACTGTTATTTTAATGATGCTGAAAGTGAGGCAGCTTATTAAGTAACAAGTGTAAGGTCACAATGGTGGTGTGTGATATCATAGGATTCAACTCAGGCCTTCTGGCATCAGAGTCCATGTGTCTGACCACCACACAAACCAGCTGTGAGAACCAGCAGCCTGAGCGCTCCTACTTTCTGCGTGGTCTAGAGCACATCCTTCTTGGCCTTCGTGGGGCCTCAGTTCTCCCTCTGTAAAACTAAAGGGCTTGGGGAATGAGCAAGGTAGCCATCCTTCTAGACTGAAAAACAACAATTGATGGACTCCTAAGCATTGTGGCCCCAAAACGGGAGCAGCACCCTGAGAGGGTTCCTTCCTAGTGGGACTAAAACCTAATGAACAGGGGGGCGGATGTGGCTCAAATGGTTGGGCGTCCGTCTGCCATATGGAGGGACCTGGGTTCGATCCCCGGGACCTCCTGGTAAAATAAAAAAAATATATATATAGAAGGTGCATGGGCTGCCAGGCTCTGTGTGCCGGTGAGCCGCCAGGCCCCGGGAGCCATGCAGCAAGATGATGACATAACAGGAGAGAGACACAGGGGGCAGACAAGAGGAGATGCTCCAAAAGCTCCCAAAACCAGGAACCGAGGTGGCGCAGGCGGCAGAACACCTCTCTCCCACATCGGAGGTCTCCAGGATCGAATCCTGGTAAAGACTGGAGGAGGAGGATGAGAAGAGATGGCAGGAAACAGACACAGAGAACTGCCCAGTGAATGGACACAAAACAGCAAATGGGGAAGGGGGAGGTTTTAAAATGGATAAAGTAAATAAATAAATCTTAAAAAAAAAAAAAATTAAGATTTTAAATCTTAAAAACAACAACAACAAAAAAAACTAATGAACAGGACCACACTGTGAGTAGCAAGTGCTCTACAGGTGTTGAATAATTAACATTATTAAGGCAGGGGCGAGGGGGCTAGGGGATGCTGCTCCAAGGAGAGGGTGGGTGACCAGTTGTCCTGGTTTGTCTGGGACTGAGGGGCTTCCTGAGATGTGGAACTTAGAACCAGAAAAGTCCCAGGCAAACTGGAGAGTCGGTCACCCTATCAAGATAACGGAAAGATAAAGGATGCTTTGGCCCAAGCTACTGCTTGAACTGAAAAAACAAACAAAAACAACAACAAAAACAGGTGAGCATATTATAATCAAATTGTCAAATGCCAAAGAAAAAGAGAGAATTCTGAAAGCTGCAAAAGAGAAGCAATGTCACATGCGAAGGAGCTCAATAAGATTTAAGTGCCGATTTCTATTGGGAAACCATGGAGGCAAGAAGGCAGTGGGATGACACACACACAAAAATTGCCAAAAATAATTCTTTATCTGGCAAAACTGCCTTTCAAAAATGAGGGAGTGGGGAGCAGATGTGGCTCAAGCAGTTGAGTGCCTGTCTTCCACATGGGAGGTCCCAGGTTTGGTTCCCGGTGCCTCCTAAAAAAAAAAAACAAAAAACAAACAAGCCAAACAAAGAAAAAACCAACTCAGGGAAGCCAATGTGGCTTAGTGGTTGAGTGCTGGCTTCTCACATATGACGACCTGGGTTCAATCACCTGCCCTGGCACCTAAAAAAAAAAAGGAGGGAGATAAAGGAAAGCTGAGACCACTAGACCAGCCTACTAGAGATGTTAAAGAAAATTCTGCAGGTTGAAAGGAAAAGGCGATAAGACAACAGATCAAAGCTGCATGAAGAAATAAAGACCTCCACTGAGGGTAACGACAGGGGTAAATATAAATGCCAGTACTATTGTATTTTTGGTTTGTAAGTCCACTTTATACTTCCTATGGGTCTACAGTGGGTTTAGACTCATAATGTATAATACATGTTATTTATACATAATGTATAAACATGTAATTTGTGACAGGAACTACAAAAAGGTGGGAGGATAGAGGGGAATAGGAAGTTAAGGTGGTATCAAAGCAAATGAGATTGATCTGGCTTTAGGTTGTTAAATTAAACTCCTGGAAATGGATGAGGCTCAAGCGACTGGGCTCCCATCTACCATATAGGAGGTCCAGGGTTCAATTCCCAGGGCCTCCTGGTGAAAGGCAGGTTGGCCTGCATGGCGAGCAAGCCCACATGGAGTGCTGGCCCACGCAGGAGTGCTGGCCCACATGGAGAGCTGGCACAGCAAGATGATGCAGCAAGAGACACAGAGGAGAGACGATAAGAGACACAGCAGACCAGGGAGCTGAGGTGGTGCAAGAGATTGAGAGCCTCTCTCCCACTCCCGAAGGTCCCAGGATCAGTTCCCAGTGCTGCCTAAAGAGAAGACAAGCAGACACAGAAGAACACACAGAGAGCAGACAGCGAGCACAAAAAAAACAGGGTGGGGGTGGGGGAATAAGTAAATAAATCTTAAAAAAAAAAAAAAAAAAAAAAAAAATTAAGCCCCATGGTAGCTACAAAGAAAATATGAGAGAATGTGCAAGCTCATAGAGTCAGAAATCAGAATATAGGTTGCCAGGGGCAGGGGACAGGGAAAATGGGGAGTTAACGCATAATGGGTGTGAGGTTTCTGTTTGGGGAGATAGAAAAGTTTTAGTAATGGAAGGTGGTAAAGGTACCGCAATATTGTACAGGTGATAAATCCCATTGAATGGTGTGTTTGGGGGTGGTTGAGATGGGAACGTTTATGTTGTATGTATGTTCCCACAATTTAAAAGAAAAAAAGAAATAAAGAGCAACTAAGGAGACAATGACAATTAGATGCAATACATGATCCTGGATAGGATCTAACAAGGGTGGAGGAAAGGTTCAAAGGCACATTATTGGGACTTATGGAAAATTTGGAATATAGACTGTAAGCTTTGCATCAATGTTAAATTTCTTGAACTGGATAACTGCCCTTAAGGTGGTTACACAGGTGAATATCTTTGTTCTTAGGAAATGTACATGGCAGTATTACTTGTTCAAGGAGCATGATATATATAACCTACACTCAAGTGTTCAGAAAGTGGATTAATAGATGGGCAGACAGACAGATGATAGAATCATACAGAAAATGTAGCAAAGTATTAAAATTGGTGGATAGGGGTCATATCAGCCCATCTCCCTGACCTCTGGGAGGGAAGGGGACTTGCAGATTGTGCTCAACCACATGATTGATTCTGTCAGCCTTGCCTGTGTAATGAGACCCCGTATAAACTTGGGACACTCAAAGCCCAGATGCGCTTCCATGATTGAGAAAATACATGGCTGCTGTGCCAGGAGAGTAACAAGTTCTAACTCCATGAGGTGAGGGCACAGAAGCTTGCATTTGAGACCTTCCCAGGTCTGTTGTCTTTGAATGCTTTTACTATAAGAAAGTTATAATCATTCCTTCATCTCCCATGTGGAGCAGAGCCAGTGAGGGCTGGTGATCCTGTGCAGCCTGCTGCTGCCCATCATTCACAACTGGGCCTGGAGAGGCTCCAAGGTGTGGGCATATCTATTGTTGTGGGTCAAATGATCCTGGAGGTATGGATTGCCATCAGCCTCTTCCTGCAGTCCAGGATGGGCCCAGCTGGCAAGAGGCAGCCCCTGGCTTTGAATAGCAGGCAACAGAGAACCACATGATCAGATGGCGATTTGGGAAGTTCACTCTGGAAGATGGAGGAACAGTCCCAGCTGGAGGACAGTGTTCCACAACTTCAGCTGCTTTCTGTTCTTCTCGAACACGCTGCTAGGCCTGGGCGCTGTCTCCCCAGTGTCTCATCATTTGCATCTTGGGCACTTGGCTGACTGTGCACAGCCACAGGGCTGTCCTACAAAATGGCTCTTTGTGAGCAGAGAGGGATGAGTGACCAGCCCCCGCCTGGTCTGCCTCTGGGGGGAGCTGTACTTGCTAAATGTGCGGAAGCTGTCTGGAAGACCCCGTGTTCACTCACTTAGCTTACACTCAGAGCTCACCTGCAGAGAGGTGATAAAGCTGTATAATACATTCGTATGCTGAGTTTGGCTTAAAGAGAGGCCAAATTTGAGCAACAAGGAGGCTCTCAGGTGGCAACCCTTAGGCACCCCATAACAGTAGGCTAAGTTTCAATTATGAGAGCAAAGACTCATAAGGCTAGTCATCAATAACAAGAGCCCATTAGTGGACCATCCTCCTTTGCCAGACACTGTCCCTGTACTTGGGGGACTGTTGCTGCTCCCTTGGAGAATGTGGCAGAGCTCTCCAGGCTGGGAATTCAATATTCTCTCATTTAAAGTGATTCTCTACTCACTGTGACCATGCCCCACCCCTTGATCATTTGAACAATTTTATCTGTCTTTTATGTATATTCAGGTGAACTTCCTCCCATGAAACCCCCATCCCAGACACCCCCCACCAATGATCCTCTCCTGCCCCCATTGTAACCCTTCTGTGACCCAAACCTTCCTTAAAGATGAAGCCCATATAATAGGCAAATACAAATTAATAGGAAAATGAAGTAATAATAAGTTTAAATGTAAGAGATAAAAACATACCTTCCCCCCAGCATGGGACATGACTCCCAGGGATGAGCCTCCCTGACAGGGATTAGTACCAAGTGCCAACTGGCAATACGACTGGAAAAAGATCTTGAATAAAAGGGGGAAAAGGTAAAGACAAATGAGTTCATGTGGCTAAGAGACTTCAAAAAGAGTTGGGAAGTCATCCCAGAGGTAACGCTTACACACACCTCAGAAGGATCTCATAGAACACCAAAGTGGATATCAGCCCACACAGAGGGGCTCCTGAGGGCTCTGGAGACACCCATATAAAGGGGGATAGCTCCAGAGAATGATCCCTCTATCAGTGGGCTATACTTTGGAATCTGTGCTCCTGAGAGTGACAGAGCTGGACTCAAATAAGTCCTCCCTGCACATGGTCCATCAGTCTCTTCTCTTCAAACCTATATGTGGCGCTGGAGTTTGTAGGTGTACTTCCAGAGACTGGAGCCTTTGGCCTGCCCTTGTGCCAGCTGTGCCTGGAATCTTGGTGGAACTGCAACTCCTACTCTACAGCTCAATGGACTCACCCAAGTCACCGGGTGAGGAGACGATGATGGACAATGGCCAACCCAGGGAATAGAGAGAGTCTGCAGCTGCAGGCAGGATAATCCCATCCATCTTATCCATGGGATATAAGCCCCCTCTCACTTGGAGGTGGAGTGGACATCACCGTCCCAGACTCCTCAGGATTGGGGAAAGATCTATGGACTAGAGTGGACTTACTGGTATTCTGTTGTAGACATATTGTAATTCAAGCAATGGAAGAAATTACAACATTAGTATGGAGCCAGTGGCCACTGGACACTTTCAGGGCAGGGAGAGGGAAAAGCAGTTGTAATACAGGGGCTTTTTCAGGACTTGGGAATTATCCTGAGTGACATTACAATGACAGATATAGGCCATTTTACATCAGCATATACCATGCAGAACTGTGTGGGAGAGAGTGTGGTCTACAATGTGAACTATGGTCCATGCTTAGTGGCAAAGCCCCAGAATGTGTATATCCATTGCAGGTGATGTGCCACACTAATGAAAGATGTTTATGTGGGAGGTTGTGGGAGGTGTGGGAGGTGGGGAACAAGGGAATCCCTGCAATTTTTGTGTAACATTTATGTAACCTAAGCATCTTTTAAAATATATTAAAAAAAAAAAAGAGAATGATAAAATGTGACAGAATTCTTTGCTAAAAAAAAAAAAAACAACAACTGTATAATAGAAACATGTTCTGCCCGAAGGTCAGATGGGAGCTCAAGGTTATTAAATCCCTGCACATTTGACAAGCCTTTGAGTTGTAAGAGAGGGGCAGCAAGAGGTAGTTGAATGCTATCTGAACTGTTAGAAGTTTATTTAGGTTTATATTGCTCTTTTTTTCTAGTTTCCTAAAGCAGAAGAGTAGATTATTGATTTTGGAACCTTCTCCTTTCCTAATGTATGCACCTAATGCACTGCTTTCACTGTATCCCACAAATTTTGGTTACTTATATGTTCATTTTCATTTAGTTCAAAATATTTTTAAAATTCTCTTGAGATCTCTTCTATGACCCATGTGTTATTTAGAACCATGTTCTTTAATTCCCAAATGTTTTGGGGTTTTCCAGCCATCTTTCTTTATTGATTTCTGTTTCAATTCCATTTTTTTTTTTTTTTGACTGTTATAAAGGGTATTTATTTGGGGTCGAAGCTTATAGTTACTAGGCCATCAAGAGTAAGTGACTTCCCTCACCAAAGGCTGTTGCCACGTGTTGGAGCAAGATGGCTGCCGATGTCTGCAAGTGTTCCGATTTCCTCTTCCTCTTAAGGACCTGTGGTACAAGCTTCTTGCAATATCAGCTGTAGGCTGGGAAAAGTCTCATCTCTCTCCCGGGGCTCATCCCTCCCTGGTCTCAGCCACTCTGGTCTCTCCTCAAGGTCAGCTGTACAGTATCAGGTGAATGGATCGTCCCTCTTCCCAGGGCCTCTGCCATGTCTAAGTGAAACTTCTCTTTCCTCATATATCTGCTTCTCTGTGTATTTACTTCCCAGTCTCCAGGACCAAAACTCTAACTTTCCTTCTCTGCCGTGTGGTTTCTCTGTGAGTCCCCACCCACCAAAGGAGTGGGGTGTTTCAATTCCATTTTGACCTGAGAGGATAGTTTATATAATTTCTGTTCTTTTAAATTTGTTAAAGGTATTTTATGGCCCAGAATGGGGTCTATCTTGGTGAATGTTCTATGAGAGCTTGCAAAGGATATATTTTCTACTGTGGATGGATGGAGTATACTACAAATGTTAATTAAATGATTGATTGATGATACAAATTTTTAAAAAATTGGTGGATCTGGGTATCTGGAGGTAGGGGTATGTTGGAATTTTCTGTATGGGGTTTGTATATTTTTGTAATTGGCATATAAGTTTGAAAGTATTGCAAAATAAAAAGTTAAGAAAAAAATCAATCTCCCCCCTCCAAAAAACAACACACCAAACAAACAAACAAACAAAAAACAGGTGAGTCTGGTTGCTAAGGAGAGGCACATCTTCCCACCTTGGACCTATTAGTCTCCTTCCCTTACTTTACAGAGGCAGAAACAAGCCCAGAGAAGCAGTTGTCTTGTCCTGTCTCACACAGCAACTCAGGAGCAGGGCTGGAGCCACAACTCCCACCTTCCGACTCCCTGCAAAGCTCAGCGCTCTCTCTCCACCACTCCACAATGCCTTTTCCAACCGTCCTCTTTATCTGCCAAACACAGCATATTTATTTATAAAGTGCCTTGTTTGGAGCTTGAAATTTGGCAAAGCTGATTTTGGCTGTGAGGAGTTCACATTTTTTCTCTCTTTGTTTTGGTTTCCTTAACCAGGTTTTGTGAGCAAAACATACAAAGTAATAAAAACACAATGAGGCTGCTAAATTTGTTGGAATGCAAAGCACCCAGAAATGTGACAGCTTCAACCTAGATTAATTTTGTATCTTTAAAAAGAAAAAGAAAAAAAAATTTTTGTATCTGTAGATAGTAGATTAAAAATCCATGAGGCTGGGGGGCGGATGTGGCTCAACTGGTTGGGAGTCCGTCTCCCATATGGAGGGACCTGGGTTCGATCCCCGGGACCTCCTGATAAAATAAAAAATTAAAAAAAAAAAAAAAAAAAATCCATGAGGTTTACTTCCAAGGATTTGCAAACCCCAAATAAGCAAAGAGCTGCGGTCTCTTTCCAGGTGTTTCTTCTGGAGGTGGAGCAGGTGGTTGGGAAAAGCACTCCTGGTGGGTGCAGGCTGGAGCTGTTGCTGGCCTCCTAAGGACAGGTACTTAGTGAACATACGCCAGACAAGCAGTAATCAGGCCTGAGGTATGTGCAGCGATTTGCAGAAGGACAACCCAAATCCTTTGCGTTATTTGCATACAGCAGAAGTCAGAAAAAAAGTTTTCCTTTTATTAGCAACACTGAGAACCCACGTAGAGAATTTACAATAAATATGCAAATATATTGCATTTTAGGACAGGTTGGGTTCCCTCAGTGCCCAAATCCTTCTAATTGTACTGCCAGTTCAGGTAGTTTTTGTTTAGTGCTGGGGGAAGAGGTTGGCTACATTTTATCTGTGACTCTGACCCCTGGTGTTTTCTCTTGAGGCCATGGAGCTTGGCGTCTGGGTGCAGCCCTTGATCAATGCTCTGTGCATCGATCAGGAGAAGAGCGAGTAGTAGCCCTGCCCACAGCCGGATTATTGGTCAGCTCAAGGGCGATCACCCTGCTTCACCAATAGTGTGGTTGGCTGGCAGCTTCTGCCACTGTCTTAATTTAATAAACCAAGTTACAGTCTGAGCACAGCTACAGCCTTGTCCAATATTCTTAGCTATAAAATGCACAGGGATGTGTGTATGTGAACACACAAACACACACACACACACACAGGGAATCCCTGGTAAAACACACACATTTTAAAAATTGTTTTAATAGGTCCATAAAAAGCCTCTGATAGTGACTGAAGGAGATTTTTGTCCTCCATCTCCAGGCTGAGGCCTGAAGAAGTGGCCTCTGCAGGCACAGGGGCCTGCCGGGGTGAGCGGGTGAGGCCTCATGGTCAAAGGGAGGTGGCCAGTCAGTCCGGCTTAGAAATCCATCTGCTCTGCCTGGGGCATTCCTGGGGGCTGGGCTCACGTGCATGCGTGTTCTGGAATCAGAAAACCCGGGGACCTTAACGGACAGGCCACAAATCTAGGAGTGGCCAACTGAAGAACAGGCCCACAGCCTGGTCCAGGCAGTTCCCTCCCAAACTCAGCCTCTGCATTTCTCCTTCTTCCCATCTTTCTGCTGGCGCTCTGAAGAATTCTCCCACATTCCTGGGAACTTCTGATCTCTGTGTACGACACGGGAAACTCCCCACAGCCCAATTTCACAGGTTGAAGCCTCTTGTCACAGTAACAAACCTTCACGATCTCCCCACCTCCCATGCAGTGGGATCACCGTGAGGGCGCCGTGGAAACGACGTGGGAAAGATACCTGCCACCATCGGCCTTCCTTGGGGATTGTATATGCCTGTGGGACAGGAAGACCTGGAAGTCCAGAAATGCTCTGCGGCTCTGTCCACGCTGGGTGAAGTGCCACCTTGCCTTTCTGGACTGTCAGCCAAACTCTGGGGCTTGACGATGAGCCCCCCACTCTCCCCACCCTGTGTCTCCATCTTACTCTCGAAACAAGCCACTCGCCACAGCCACCCAGCTAACCTGCTTTAAACCTTGGAGTAAAGTTCCAGGGTCTGTGTAAGAAACACTTCTCTGCTTAGAGACCCTAAGGACAGTCAGGGACCAGCATTGCCTCTGAGGCACTCGGCTCCATTTCTTGGGAACATTAGGTATTTGGGCTGGAGAAATCCCAAAGCTTTCATGTCCAGAGGCCTCCTTAGTGATCCCTCTTGAATTCTTTTTGTTGCAAACAAAGCAGGCTTCCTGCTGCCAGACAGCTCCACGTCTCTAGCCACGTGGACCCCAGGGCTCAGCCCGGCTGCTCTGACTGGGACAGGGGCATCCAGCGCTTTCTTTCTCCACCTGTCATGGTGACTGGCCTTTGGCAGAGCCTCTTCACATCGCTGCCCCTTCTACATCCATGGAGTTCTTTCCCTTCTGGAATCCAGAATGGTTGGCCGAGCTCCTGTTAGGAAGAGGTGTGTGGACTGTGGGAGTGGGAAAAAGGGTGCTGCACACTGCATTTGGCCACCACGGGAACTGCCCCACTGGCCATTTGGGACACAGAAAAGTCACAGATGGGGTCGGATGTGGCTCAACTGGTTGGGCATCAGTCTCCCATATGGAGGGACCCGGGTTCGATCCCTGGGACCTCCTGGTAAAAAAAAAAAAAAAAAAAGAAAAGTCACAGATGCTTTGCCCATTGGGCGAGAGCAAAAACCACCCTCCGGCCAGGAGTGCTGGATGCTCAGGTCGTTTACACAACTGGCTGTGCTTCTCTCACGAAGAGAGCTCCGTCACAGATCTTTTTGGCCTTCACAAGCTTGAAAGGCTTGTGAAGAAGAAAGACATTTGTTGCAAGGTCTTTCTTCTTCCACAAATCCTGACCCTCCCCTTCCTGCAGGCCCCCTCTCCGACTCTTCCTTGCCTGGTTCATGAAGTACCTGTATCAGAATCCCAGCAGGTTTCCTTCTGATTGTCATTAGTGTGCTCACTGAGGAGAAACCCCCGAGTGATGGAAGATCACGGGCCACGTTTTGGGATGTGCCAGGTTATTTGCGGACCCCTCCCCCCACGGCCGCAATGCCTCCTACTTTAACTTTTTTTTTTCCGCTGTGTCCCTTGTGATATGCATAAACAGGGCATGACTAAATGGAGACTGTGATTTAACATTTATTTGCTGATGATATTTTTTACTTTGAGTGACAGTGAGCTGTAGATTTTAATTTTAAATGTTCTTCAAAAGCAGCCTCTACTTCTCACTCGAGCAGAACTCCCTTAAAATCAGGTTTAATTTGGGAGCCTAAGCTCCCTGCCCCCAAAACTTCTGCCAACAGGGGAGATGGAAGCAACTTTCCAGGTCAAAGTCTTGTGTAGGAAGTTCTTGTAGAAGAGGCGGAGAATTCCTGCGAAATGACACTCCCGCGCCCGCTTCCTCTGTCCCAGCCGTTCTGGTGGTTTTGCCTCTCAACAGAAGCCAAATGAAGTTCCCTGGTGTTTCAAGGAGCCATCTAGCCACTCAGTTTATCTCTAATGGTTACAAAAATCGAGCTCAGAGGGAAGCGGCTGTGACTCAATCAGTGGGGCTCCCGTTTACCATATGGGAGGCCCCGGGTTCTGTTCCCGGGGCCTCCTGGTGAGGGCAGGCCAGCCCGCACGGCGTGGTTAGCTGACCCAGCGAGCACAAGCAGCAAGGGGGGGATAAATGAATTAACAAATAAAATAAAATCTTTAAAAAAAAACAAAAACAAAAAAAAACAAAAATCCAGCTCAGAGGAGGGCCGCCTCAGCCCTCGGGCTGCTCTCCAGGGCCACGCACAGCACGGCTGGCCAGGCCAAGGCGGGGCCGCAGGTTGGGGTGAAGCCCATGAACCTGGACATGTGTGATGCAGAAAGGGCAGGGGAGGGGGTGAGCGAAGCCTGAAGACGCCAGTGTCCCCACAAGTTTGTCTCTCCCCTCTCATTTGGCTTTCCTCTGGTGAGGCTTGTCACCAGGGCCGACAGCAGCTGGACCCGTTCTGAGCAGGTGGAGAGAAGCCCTTCTTCAGACTTTCAGAGCCACAGAAGCTGGGGCTAAATACACCGAGTCCATAGCCGTGAGGACCAGCTCAGGAGTCTATGGACCCTGGAGTGCTGCCCCTTGACGCGGACTGTAGTGATCTTGTATCATCTACAGGGACTTGAGGCAACCAGGAGCCAGGCAGCCCACTGTCTCCAGGTGGGAAAGGGCCTCTGGACAGCTATAGAATAGACCATCGAGAGGCCCATGAAGGGAGACCTTGTGAGAATGCGATTGGGTTACTGTTCCTTAAAATAATCATTGTGGTTGCTCTTCACCCCATTGCTTCATTAGATGGGGTGTGATGACCAAACTGTCCTTCCCATCTTCCCCACCCAGGGTAGTCCAAGGAGGCCAAGAAAAGTCGCTTCTCTGCTTTGCTTTGATTCATCCTTGTTGGGGTCCCCGGGTCTTCTTCCCCACCCTTCAAAGGGGAGACTGGCTGCTCTCAGCACTGCTCTGCCTCCACGAAGCCCTCCTTCTCATGGCCCGAGGGCTCCACCTCGGTGTACGTGGAGTGGTTGGGGTGGTTGCGGAACTTCATGGCCGGCCAGTGGTGAGGTCTTCGCTGTGGAGGGCACAGATGCAGGGTCAGTGGGTGTGACCCCACCCACCTGGGACCCCAGACCCTGAAGCACAGCACAGCACAGAGCTCCAGGACTCTCACTCACAAGGGCCCCAGGTAGCTGGGAAGGTCAGGGCCCCTTTCCCCTAAAAGGCCCCCTGCTGCAATCCCCGCCCGCTGGGAAACCTATTGGAAACTGAAGGAGTTTGAGAGGAGGACATTTTCTCTCTCACTGTGGGGTTTGAAAAACACACAACTAAAAGCCTCAGCAACATGCTGAAAAGTGAGAATCAGAATCAACAGGTCAGCTTCTTAAATTGCAGGTTCCTGGGCCTACCTCACACCTGCCCCATTGGAATCCCTGCAGCCTGGGGATCTGCAGTTCCCCAGGTGACACCCATGGAGGCTAAGACACAAGAATGAAACAGGGAGTGATCTAAACACAGGAGGGAGGGAACCCCCTAGGCCTCTGGGTAATGAGGCCAGGGGCCCATGGCCCAGATGAGAGGAGCCTGTGGTCACAGAAGCACCCCTGCGGTGCCTGGTAAGAGCTATAAGAAGCTGAGCAGCAGGACTGGGAGGAGCTGCTGAGCTCCCAGGCCCAGAGTGAAGGGGGCTGGATCTTACTTCCCATGTTGCACCTCGGGCTGGTTCTTCAGAATTCGGAGACATTTAAAGTGGTAGCATCCTCAACTAAAGTTCCAGAGAGAGCAAACCTTAATATTATTACAGCTTGTCAATTCAAATCTAAAAAACCCACACAGGCCCTGATCAAGATGGCGGAGTGAGATGCTTCAGGGCTTTAGGCCTCCATAGAAGCTTTGAACAACCAGCAAGATCTGGCAGAAATATCTTTTTCAAAGCTCCAGAAAACAGTTAAAGGGCTACAGTAACAGGGAGAGTGCCAAACCTAGAAAAAGGCTACTTAGAAGCAGTAGGATCTCCCAGAGCTCTGGCTGTCCCCTCCTCTCCCCCTTACCAGCTCAGCACAGAGCCTGTCTGCACTTGCAGTTTGAGTTCCTGGCCTGGGTTCCAGAGAGAGCAGAGTAACCCTTGTGCACATACAGGGACTTTGTCTGTCTGGCCCAGCCTGTATAGTGGTAGCCTGAGGGACTCGCCATCCCAGAACTTGATCTGCATGTAGTAGGTGGTTCACAAAGCAGTGCCTGGGACTGTGAGGAAACTGTTTCCTAAGGAAGGGGGACAATTGTACCATGTAAATGGGGAAATTCTTAAAGCCACACATGCATGCCCAAGACAAGACATGTGCAGAAAGGATCAGGGAGGCCCCTATGCTTTGACTTGGAGCTATTCTCTAAACTCATGGTATGGATCAACCCTGAAGGCAAGCATTTTCATGAGTCAATCTGCAAAGACTGGGAAAGGTATTTTCTTTTTTGTCCTTTTTGTTAGCTCCTGTCATTCAAGGAAAGCTTTGTCCTAACACTAGCTGGATACAAGATTAAGGAACAGATTCCTCAGAGTCCAAATTCCAGTGATAATACATTAAAATATCAAAATGTGCAGGTTTCAAAACAGATTATAATATATACAAAGAAACAGAAGTAATGGCCCAGGCAAAGGAGAAGATTAAAGCATTAGAAACCATCAACAAAGAGGACCAGATCTGGGACATACTAAGAAAACCTTTTTTTTTTTAAAAAAAAAGGTCCTAAATATGCTCAAAGAGCTAAGGAAAACATGGATAAAGAGCTACAGGAGAGGCGGCGGCACCGCGCGGGCCGGAGCGTGGTTAAGGGCGCGTGGGCTTTGCGTGGCGGCCCAGAAGACGGGAACGAGGTCGCGAGCGGCTCCGTCGGTGGACTGAGGCGAGGTGGACTGAGGCGAGGTCCCGGCGGCGCCAGCGCGAGTGCGACCGAGCCCGCGGCGCCTTCCCGGGCGGGTGGGTACGAGTGGGCCCCGCGGCGTCATCGGCTGCGAGGAGCCGCCGCGCAGCGGCCTAAGCATGTCGGAAGCGGGTGAGGAGCAGCCCATGGAGACGACGGGCGCCACCGAGAACCGACACGAGGCCGCCCCCGAGGGCGAGTCGCCGGCCAGGCCCGGCTCCGGGACCGCCGCGCCTCCCGCCGGGAACCATAACGGCGCCGAGGGCGACCAGATCAACGCCAGCAAGAACGAGGAGGACGCGGGAAAAATGTTTGTTGGTGGCCTGAGCTGGGATACAGCAAAAAGGATCTAAAGGACTATATTTTACCAAGTTTGGAGAGGTCGTTGATTGTACAATAAAAATGGATCCCAACACTGGACGGTCAAGAGGGTTTGGGTTTATCCTCTTCAAAGATGCAGCCAGTGTGGAGAAGGTCTTAGACCAGAAGGAGCACAGGCTGGATGGCCGTGTCATTGACCCCAAAAAGGCCATGGCCATGAAGAAGGATCCAGTGAAGAAAATCTTTGTGGGGGGTCTGAATCCCGAAGCCACTGAGGAGAAGATCAGGGAATACTTTGGCGAGTTTGGGGAGATCGAGGCCATCGAGCTTCCCATGGATCCAAAGTCTAACAAAAGACAGGGCTTTGTTTTCATCACTTTTAAAGAAGAGGAACCTGTGAAGAAGGTTCTAGAGAAAAAGTTCCACACTGTCAGTGGAAGCAAGTGTGAAATCAAGGTGGCCCAGCCCAAAGAAGTCAGCAGCAGTATGGCTCTGGGGGCCGCGGAAACCGCAACCGAGGGAACCGAGGCAGTGGCGGCGGCGGAGGAAGTGGAGGTCAGAGTCAGAGTTGGAACCAGGGCTACAGCTACCAGCAGGGCTACGGACCCGGCTATGGCGGCTACGACTACTCGCCCTATGGCTATTACGGCTACGGCCCCGGCTACGACTACAGTCAGGGTAGTACAAATTACGGGAAGAGCCAGAGACGCGGCGGCCATCAGAATAACTACAAGCCATACTGAGGCTGCGGCAGGACATCGGACTGACCGCACACGCTTTGTTTTGGATATCGAGTGAACACAATTATGTACCAAATTTAATTTGGCAAACTTTCTATGGCCTGTCCCATGTGCATCTTATTTTAAATTTTCCCCCTGGAAATCACTCTCCTGTTTACTATTTCCAGAGCTCTAGTTGTGTTAGGCAGCGTGTGGTATATCCGAGGCCAAAGCGGCATTGTGGGCGGATGGTACCAGGTTCCCCAGAGCCAGCACGGAGGGTCTGCTTCCAGCTGCTGCTCTGCAGCCTGGACCTGGGGACCCTGGTTGTAAAGAGTCACCTGAATCTAGGAAACCAGTGTCACCTTTTTTCACCTTTTAATTTTATATTATTTGTGTCATACATTTCCTGTAATGGAAGTGTTAATTTTACTGTACTTTTTGGTACCTTTTGGGAATCTAATGTATTGTAAGGTATTTTACACATGTCCTGATTTTGCCACGACCTGGATATTGAAGCTATCCAAGCTTTTGAAATAAAAATTTAAACACCCACCCCCCCCCCCCAAAAAAAAAAAAAAAAAGAACTAAAGGAAAATGATAGATGAACACAAAGAGAATATCAATACAGAGACAGAAATTTAAAATTTCCTAAAGGGGTTCAGTAGCATATTGGAGCTGGCAGAAGAATAAATAAGTGAACTTGAAGATAAAACAACTGATATAATTCAGTCTGAGGACTAGAAAGAAGAAAGAATGAAGGAAAGTGAACAGAGCCTGAGGAACCTGTGGGATACCATCAAGTGTACCGATACACATGTGGGAGGCCCAGGAGAAGAAAGAAAGGGGCAGAGAGAAAAGTCAAAGAAATAACGGCTGACAACCTCCCAAACTTAAAGACATGAATATATACATCCAAGACACTCAATGAGCTCCAAACAGGATAAACCCAAATAGATCAGTGCTGTGGCACATTAAAATCAAACTGCCAAGTGCCAATGATAAAGAGAGAATTCTGAAAGCCACAGGAGAGAAGCAATGTGTCACGTACAGGGGAGCCTCAATAAGATGAAGTTCCAATTTCTCACTGGAAACCATGGCAGCAAGAAGGCAGTGGGAAAACATATTTAAAGTGCTGATAGCAAAAAAATTGCCAACAAAGAATTCTATATCTGGAAAAACTGTCTTTCCCAAAACTGAGGGTGAGATTAAAACAGTCCCAGATAAACAAAAGATCAGGGAGTTTGTTGCCATTAGTCCAGCCCTATGAGATATGCTAATGGGAGTTCTGCAAGTTGAAAGGAAATGACAATAGACAATAGTTTGGAGCCCCATGAAGAAATAAAGTTCTGCAGTGAGGATAATGACATGGGTAAATATAAATGCCAGCACTACTGTATTTTTGGTTTGTAACTCCACTTTATACTTCCTACAGGAGCTAAAAGGCCAATGCATAAAATGTAATGATAACGGGGGACAGATGTGGCTCAAATGGTTGAGCGTCTGTCTACCATATGGAGGGACCCGGGTTCGATTCCCCAGGACCTCCCGGTTAAAAAAAAAAAAAAAAAAAAAAAATGTAATGATAAGGAGAGCAGGTGTAGCTCAGTGGCTGAGTGTCTGCTTCCCATGTACAAGGTCCTGAGTTCAATCCCCAGTACCTCCAAAAAAACAAAAGTAATAATTAATCAGTGGGTTTGACTCATAATGTATAAGCATGTAATTTGTGACAAGAACTACAAAAAGGTGTGTGTGTGGGAGAAGGGTATAGTGACATAGTTTGTATATACTGTTGAAGTTAAAAGGTACCATAACATTGTGAATCTGATTAATCCCACTGATTGGTGTGCTTGGGGGTGGTTGAGATGGAAAAGTTTATGTTGTATGTTTGTTCCCACAATTTAAAAGAAAGAAAGAGCAACTAAGGAGACAATGACAATTAGATGCAATACATGATCCTGGGTGGGATCTAGCAAGGGTGGAGGAAAGGTTCAAAGGGACATTATTGGGACCTATGAAAAATTCGGAATGTAGACTGTGAGCTTTGCATCAATGTTAAATTTCTTGAACTGGATAACTGCACTTAAGGTGCATATCCTTGCTCTTAGGAAATGTACTTGGCAGTATCAAGTGTTCAAGGAGCATGATGCTTAAAACCTACACTCAAGTGTCCAGAAAATGGATGGATGGATGGATAGATAGAATGATATGGCAAATATGACAAAATGTTAAAATGGATGGATCTTGGTATCTGGGGATGGATGGGGTATATTAAAGTTCTATGTATAGGTTTACTTTTTTTTTTTTTTTTTTTTTTTTACATGATAGCAATTTTAATGTCCTCTAACTTCCAACATGCATTTTGTGTTCCTTTTTTTTGGTTTCTATTTCTTATTTTCATTCTCTGTTTAAAACTGTTTTTTTTTTTTTTACATTCTTTTTGTAACTGTCTTTTAAATTTAAAAGTATTTCAAAATAAAAAAATTTAAAGATATCCACACAGCAGGCAAAAAAAGGCCAAGACCTCGGGTGCATTACGACTGAATAAGCAGGGATCCTGGTCTTTGGGCAGGAAGAATTGGCTGCACAGCCACTAAACGGGCACTGGGTGGCACCTGTGGCCTTCTCTCTCTCCTCTGTGGACTTCAGACTCCACAGCCTGGGAGCCAAGGCAGGCGGGCTGCCTCCACGCGCAGGAGCGAGGAGGGAGGGCGAAGGGCTAAGCGGGCACCAGGCAGCGTGAGGTGCACCTGGACGGGGTTGGTGAAGGCTTCTCAGGTGGGAGCGGGGAGCCAGGCACGTGGCGGGGAGGGATGAGATGCGGAGAAGCAGGCAATGGGCTGCCCGGGACATGCAGCAGACTGACCTCGATGAAGAAGAGTGCAGCGTTGGAGGTGGGGTGGCCATTGAGGTAAATCCCAGCCAGGATGATGGCTGCCACGAGGACGACTGCCAGCACGATGCCCACGATGGTGCCCAGGTGCAGCGGGGGGCCCGCTGCCTTGGGGGACAGGTTGTTCTGAAGGTCTGCAGAGAGACAGGCGGGGAGAAGTGCGGGGACAGGGCTGGGTTCTGACAAAGTCTCAGAGAGGGACGGTGGAGCTTTGGATTTCAAAAACTTGGAAAAGGGAGGCGGGGGTTGGGGGGACTGCTACGAGTACCAGTGTCGTTCTTGGCACCGTTCAGGTGGTTTTCCAAACCTACTTCAAAGTTGCCCAAGTGTTAGGCTTAGGAATTCACAGAGGGCATGTGACAGCTAAGAGCTTGGGCTTTGGAGTCTGGCTGCCTGGGGTCAGATCTGGGCTCTGACACTTGCATGCTGTGTGACCTTGGGCAGACTATTTAATGTCTGTGCATCTCACCTTCCTCTCTGTCATAGTCATAAAGGGAAACAATGGCAACCACTTCACAGAGCTGTGAGGGTTAGAGTGGGTAATTCCTGTCAAGTGCTCAGAACCCAGCCTGGCATTTTGGAAGACCTCAAGAAGTGTGAGTTATTATGATAGCAAAATAATCCCATTTTTACTTGTCATTGTTCACCACCAGATTGTGACCCCCTGGAGGGCAGGGACAGTGTCTTATTCACCTCTATCTCCTCAGCTCCTAGAAAAAACAGCGGACCCACTGCAGGAGCTCAGTAAAAGTCCCCGGAATGAGTTAGGTCTTCTGGAAGCAAAAATATTAGCAGGCACCTTCTGAGAACATCCCAGTGTTTGAAATATAATACATCCCAAGAAAGAGGCTGAGTATTTTCCATAGACTATAGAGCTGGAAGCTCATCCAGCCTGACTCCTTTCTTGTATGGCTGAGGTAACAGAAATGCAGAGACGTGAGTGACTTGCCCAAGGACACACACATTTAGTGCCTGCCACAAAGAAACCTAGTTTCCTGCTATTATTTGGGGTGACTGTTTTCTTCTTCACCCTCCCCTAAAGGAATGTGGAGGTAACAAGGTAGAGAAGACATATGAGCATAAATGAAGGTAACAGGATATTGAATCCTTAAATAGGATTTGGGGTAGATAATGGGTGGGATGGAGGTTTATAATAGTATATTGCATACATTCAAAATCATTATCCTCCCCACCTTCTTTGTACGGCGTGACACTCTGTAAGCAGAGGAAACCCAGAAGGGGACCTATCCTGGGGCATGGTTAGCGCCTCTTTGGGCCAGCAGGTGGGAGGGACAGGATGACATGCCCCAAGTTAGCCTTCCCTGACCCTGATGATCTGATGAGCGCACGGTGCAGAGCAAGGGACCGTGGCCCAGTCAGCCACCCCCAGACATCCACACTCACACCCACTGCCTACAGGGAAGTAATGAGCCCACCTCTGGTGGGAGACTCCCAGGCGCAGCCTCAAACTGGGCTGCCTTAACAACTTCTCTCCTGCTGGAACCCCAGATAGCAACCTCCCAGCACCTGGAGCTGGAAGGCAATTCCACCCCTGCTCTCAGCGGTTGCAGCAAGGGCCTGAGCAGGCTCTGGGCAAAGGGCAAAGAGTGGGTCCAGGAGGCAGCAGGTCTGGGGGTTCTGTACTCACCATCTCCTCCTGCATTGGGATTCAACTTAGTGTCATCTTCAAAGAGAGAGGGGAGAAGGTGCAAGATCAGTGCAAATCATCATGGCCTTTGTCACTTTAGGTTTGAATGGGACTTTGGGGATGTTCCATCTAACCCTTCATTTTAGAGTCAGGGACATTGAAGCACAGAGAGGGGAGGTGACTACTCAAAGTCACACAGCAGGTAATGGGAGAAGACCTCTAACAAGCCAACTTTTCCCATTCAACACAAATGTATTGAGTGTTGACGATGGTCGGGGGGGTGGGGAGTAAAGGTATTGGGGATAATGGTCGGGGGTGGGGAATAAAGGTATTGGGGATACTGCACATAACGGGGACACATTGTCCCTGCCCTAGGGAATCAATAGGTGGGGGATAGAGGAGCAATTCAAACCCCGCATATTATGGTTCTAAGTGGGGCATCCACCCAGAGGGTCAAGGAAGGCTTCCTGTGGGAAGCGACTCTTAAGCTGAGAAGTAGGGGGTGGAGGCTAGGAGAAGGCGCGCGCCAGTTAGAGGAAATTTAAAAAGCAGTTAAGTGTAGCTGCAGGGCAGAGAGTGTGTGGTGGGGCTGGTGAGAGCTGGGGGATGGGATGTGCACAGGCCTGAAGGTCAAGTAGGACCTTCCATTTTCTCCTAAAGGAAAACAGGATGGGGAAGCCCTAGGAGGATTTGAGGAGGGGGGGTGTGTGTCACAAGATCAGGTTTGCTTGGCCATCCCCTCACCCCCCCACCCCCATCCCCATCCCCTGCCTACACGCTCTCTCCCTCCTCACCACAAGGTGTGCTCCTGCGGCTTTCTAAGTAAGTTCCAATGGTTGACCCTTCCTGTGGGTTTTTCCTCCCTGCAGATTCATATAGAGAAAGGAAGACTTCCATGTCAGAGAATGCTCCAGATGACCGAAGATTATGGCTTTAAGCACCAACACTTTAAACAAATTTAACCGTCCAGCAATTTACGGCCCGAAACACGTTCCTCTCCAACCTCATGAATCTCCAAGTAACCCTGGTACTTTATAGGCGTTTACTGGCTCCCTCTTGTTCATGAACTTCACATGTGTTCCAGGCCCTGCACCATTTGTTTCCAATCGTCTTGACCACAACAAGCTGCGTGAGGCTCCCCAGACCCACGCGCTTTCCTCTCTCGAGCTGCTGCTTCTACTGTTCCTCTGGCATGAGATGCCTTTCCTCCCCTTCACAGCCTCTTTCCAAAGTCCCGCCCTTGAAAAGCCTTCTGTGAGACTGGCGGGTGAGGTGAGGCAGGCGAGGCATGGTCGCGCAAGTGCAAGGTCTGACATTTCGATATTTTAATATCTTTATTTTCTGTTTGTCGTGGAATTTTGAGCATAAATTTTTATTTTAAAAAATATTGCACTAAAATACTTCTTGGGGAGCAGATGTAGCTCAATGGTTGAGTGCCTGCTTCCCACGTAAGAGGTCCCGGGTTCAATCCCTGGTACCTCCTGAAAAAAAAAAAGTTTTTTTCTGTTTTGGTGTCCCTTTAAATTTTACACCTGAAGCAATGGCTCAGCTGCCTCGCCCTAGTCCTGGCCCTGGCCCTGGTCCTGTAACTTCTCAGAGGAGAGTGGTTGTGTCCTCTGGCACTGGCTTCCTGTGTTTTCTGCAGCATTTTGGTTACTGTTGTTTCCCTAGAAACAACATAGGACAGACAGCCTGCTCTGCTACACATTTCCAGTAAATCTGGCAATGTGAAAAAAAAAAATCGTATTAGATAATGGGAGAATAAGCTATAAAAAATGTAAAACTTGTCCCCTATAGGGGAAGGAAGGAAAAGGGCAGAGGGATGTGGTATATAATTTTAGGGGTCAACTTGGCTGGGTTATCGTGTTCAGTTGTTTGTAGCAACCGCCTACTTGTTGCTATGGAAGCATTTTGTAGATGGGATTAGCATCTATCATCAGCTGACTCTAAGGAAAGGAGATGGTCCTCATTAATGTGGGGGGGCCTCTCCCAATCAGGTGGAGATTTTAAGTGGGAGAACTGAGGAGTCCAGGGATCAGAAAGTATTCTGCCTCAAGACCACATCCTCCACGCCTTCCTGAGTTTCCAGCCTAAGGCATCTGGACTCAAGACTTTAACTTCACTCTTACTGGAACATCCAGCCTCTGGCCTGGCCTGTGGAATTTGGACTTGTCGGTCCCCCACAATCACTGAGCCAATTCCTTCTGCTGAGTTTCTTAATATATATATATATATCCTGTTGGCTCTGTTTCTCTGGAGAACCCTGACCAATACAAAGAGAGACAACTAGTAACTAGACTCCTTTGAATATACCTGGTATTGTAGATTTGAATTTGGAACCATGTAAGTCATTATTTAATAATTATATAATAATAAAATTTAATTCAATTTAAAAAGCAACCCCTAAAAATTGAAAGTAAAACAAAACAGAGTTAGGGGAGCAGATGTAGGCCAGTGGTTGAGCGCCTGCTTCCCACATGAAAGGTCCCGGGTTCAATCCCTGACCCCGGTACCTTAAAAAAAAAAAAAGAAAACAGACTTGTAGACTTACAATAGAAAGGTAGGTTTCCTTCAGGAATTTCAATAAACAAGGTATTTAAACATAGCTCTGAATCTGTTTTCTTACTGTAAGTTTAAAAAAATTGGTTAATCAAAACTGACCAAAGTAACCCAAAATATCATTGGGCAAATTAATTTGATTCGAATCAACTTGTTTTGAATCTAGATCACTAAAAATCAGTAGCAGCCCAGTCCACACCTGCTGCTGTTAAAAGGACGCAGTGCCATCAACAGCCAGTCCCTCCACAGAGCCACTGAAGGTGGCCACACTGTGCCCATGAAAGATTTTCTCCTCCTCACCAAGTGCTGGTTCCCAGCTGCCATCTTCTTATGAGTCCGTGTAGTGAAAGCTGGGTTCCCAAATTAATGGCCTGTGGTATAGCTCCCTGAAAAGTCACGTAGAGAAGAAGTGCGTGCAATGTTTATTGAACGAGTGGTCATTTTTCTGGAGTCAGTTGTCGCATCTTGCTGCTCTTCACATGTTCTGTTCAGCTGCTTGTGAGATGAGCCCTTATATTTCATACAGTTATTCTGGGTGACGGCCTGTCTCTCTCGGAGGCCAGTCTGATTCCCTTGTGTGGATAGCATTTGATTGCAAGTGAGCACCTCTTAAAATCCAGCCCCATTCCCCCTGCTGCCTAGTCCTGTCTGCTCCTCTGCCTGGCTGGTGCCAGAAGGGTCCGTGCACCCTCCAGCCACTTGCTCCCATGCCCTCTCTGCTCTCCGAATCCCTCCTGGCTGGAGTGCTGCATCCCCTTCATTCACAGAGTACCCAGGATAGACGGTACCCCATGGCTGCCTCAAGTATCCCCATGTGAGCTGCAGTGGCAAAAGGAGGATGACAAAAGGCTGTTCTGCCAAGACACGTTGAAAGTTGGGGTGTGCATGGCAATATCATTATTTTTTTCTCATAGATGTACAGTACTTGATAATTTTGCCACCTCCTCCGGGGCTGGGAGGACACAGAGCCATTGCTATCCTCACTCACTCTAACCAATGTTTTCAGTAGGGGACTATTAACAGACAGATGACAAAACTGGCAATGGAAGGCGTTGCCCTGTGGAGGGACAGCCCACCTCGGCACTAACGCCAGAGGAGTGGACTCTCAGGAAGGCTGAGCAATAGGCCAAGGTCACATGCCTACAGGTGGCAATCAGGATTTGAACCCGGTCCCCAGGCGCCTCCTGGGCCCTCTGCCCATGACAGCAGCCCTTCTGGCCTCTGGCACACTGAGGCTCAACCAGATGGTAAAGCCCCTGGGGAAGGCCCATCTGGCCCGGGGGTGGGGAAGCTGGGACACGCCCTCAGTAGGGCAAGGGGTTAAGGGAGGGCTGCTTGACCAGGGCTGGCTCCCTTCTAGGTGGGGTTTCCCTTATTAATCTCCCCTCCCACCAACCCCCAGGGCAAAGCTGCCTCCTGTTTCTTTTTCCTTTACCACCCTCAGCACCAGCGCAGGTTCTGCTCTGAACCCTGCATCTTAACCAGCTCCTTGTTATTCTTGGGAAACTTGTGAATAGCCAGAGCCACCCTAATTGGCCTCACATGCTCACCCTTCTATTTCCCTACCCCAAATCCGCCACAGACCCCTTTCCATCTCTTTCAGCACTGAGAAAGGCAGTGGGTCGAGAGGAGAGACCATGGCTTTCAGAGCCTGTGTGTCTTCAGGCCAGTCATCTACCTCTCTGAGCCTCTTCTCTATAAAATGGGATAAAAGAGTTTCAACAGTACAGGATTGTTAGGAGGACCGAATGAGTGTTAATACACACACAACTTTGGCAAAATGCCTGGCATATGATAAGTCCCCCAAAATGTTAGCTCTTTCTAGCATTTGTTCACCCTCCTCCATGGCTTCCCTCAGGCCAGCTCCACAGGCTCCTGCTCTAGTTCTCCAGTTCCCTCAGCTATGTTTAGAAAGGCAGGGGCATTATGGAAAGAACATTCCACCACTTACCCCTCATCCCTGCTAGCCTCCTGTGTCCCCAGGAGCCTGTTTCCTTATCTATAATAACAGGATCGTGGCTAAATAATGTTTTAAAATATTAACTTTTTTCTTCTTTCCTTTCCTCCTTTCCCCTTTCAAGCAGGTATTTGGCTCAGGGGAGGCCTAAGAATCCACAAGTCTTTCAAGTCTTAGCCTAAGGGAAATGGGTTTTCAAACCTACATGTGGTATATTGAAAGAGCATAAGGAATTTCCCAGAGATAACCAAAAAATCCCCTGGAGTGGGGAGGAGGGAAGAGGAGAGAGATTTGAGGGTCCTAGGATTGGAGGGGCATGTACAGGGCTTTAGTGCTTCCAAGTGGGTGGACCTCTGCCTCAGCCATGATCCCCAGGCCAGTGAGGTAACAGAAAGCCTCCAGTCCCAAGACAGAGACCACAGTGGCCCCAGGCTGACCTCTGACCTTATAAGGTCATAGGAGCAGGGAGCCAAGCCCCAGAATGGTTGAGATGGAATTCCCCACCACTCCAGCTGAGTCAGAAATGAAGTTATAGAAAAACCAGGCTATCTTTCTTTCACGTCTGAGTGCGTGGCCTGAGTTTACAACTGCTGTAGGGCCTAGAAGACCTCACGAGATTCTGTGAGGATTGCTATTAAGATTAAAGGATGGCAGACCAGAAAGACACGGGACTCTCGCTCAGAAAAAAAGCTAGAGGACAGGCAGAAACAGCCTGGAAAAAAATCTTCTAGGGTTTAGGACATCAGAGGAAGGCTGGATACCACCCAGAAGAGAGAAAGACAAAGGAAAAGAATCATGAGAGCAAAACTGTGAGTTAAAAAGCAGTAGCTGTTACTGCCTGCACCCTCCTCTACACTAAAGGCCTGTGAATTCTCAGGCCTCTGGGCCCACAGCGACAGACAAAAGGGCCTCCAGGGATCTACCTCCCCAGGAAAGGGGAGAGAGAGGGACACAGGCTAGGGCTGACTCAGCTTTTGACCCACAAATTTGGTCTGCTGTGTCCCATGAGCCCTTCCAGGTCAGGTGGGGCCAAGCCATTGTTTGACCTGGAAGAGGGCACAGAACTAGAGAGATATGACCCTCTCAATCTCCCTCTCAACTAACTGAGAATGATTGTTGAGGATGCAGAGGGGAGTGGAATTATTTCCTAACCAGGAAAAGGAAGGTTGGAGAACTGTCTCTGAAAAAGTTTGAATTACAAAGCCTCCTGCCAGGATCCTCTAGCACATTGATCTGGTCCCTGTTGCAGCAAACATGCTCCCACCAGGCATTGAATGGGGGTGGGGGCGTGTAAAGCACACCATCATCTGGCAAACCAAGGAAGTGCATGTGAGAAAATTAAAAGTAAATAAGCAGGAGCGGCCTTTTCCAGTCTTTATATCCCCTCTGCCCCCCACCTCCCAAGGCCCTAGGAAGCAGGTCTGCAATACATTACTGGATCCAGAGCCCAGTTTTGAGCAATGAACAGGGAAAATCCTAATGATCCAGGTTGAACCAAGAATCAAAGAGCAGCAGTAACACACAGCCTCCTGCCACTAAATCCCTATGAAAGAGGGAGAAATTGAGCATCTGAGTAAACAACCATCCTAATCAGATGCCTAGACATCAGCAAAAAATTGCGAGCCATACAAAGAAAATGGAAGACATGGCCCAAGAAAAGGAATATCTCAAAGCCCCAGAAGAGGTGCAGGATTTGAGATAACTAATCAATGACATGCACACAAATTCCCAAAATCAAGTTAATGAGTTGAAAGACAAATATGGCTAACGAGATAAATGACATCAAGAAGACATTGAGCGAGCACAAAGAAGAATTTGAAAACCTGAATAGAAAAGTAACAGAGCTCATGGGAATGAAAGACACGATAGATAAGATAAAAAACACATTAGAAGGAAGCAGATGTGGCTCAAGCAACTGAGCTCCTGCCTACCACACAGGAGGTCCCGGGTTCTGTTCCAGTGCCTCCCGGAGAAGATGAGCAAGACAGTGAGCTGGCACAAATGGCAGGTACAGCAAGCTGATGCAACAAGATGATGCAACAAGAAGACACAAAGAGGAAAGATAATGAGAGACACAAGAAACCAGGGAGCTGAGGTGGCTCAAGCAATTGAGTGCCTCTCTCCTACATGGGAGGTCCTGGGTTCAGTTCCCAGTGCCTCCTAAAGAGAAGACGAGCAGACACAGAGAGCACACAGTGAATGGACACAGAGAGCAGACAGTGAGTGCAAATAATGAGGGGGGGGAAATAAATCTTAAAACACACACACAAATATATTGTTTGATTCACAAAAAAAAAAAGAAAAAAGAAAAAAAATTATAGGTATCCATTAGATTTAATTGAGAAATGTATATATTTATTCATCTGTGTTTACTTTTTAGTTTTTAATTGTTTATATTTTCAATTATTAAATGTACAAAATAAAGTTAAAAAAAATAAAATAAAAATAAATAATTAAACACACACACACACACACACATTAGAGGCATACAATAGCAGACTCAAAATGATGGGAGAAAGAATAAGTGATACCGAAGACAGAACAGCTGAAATTGAATAGAGAAAATAAAAAAAATAAAAATAAAAATAAAAACAAGAGAGAGAAAAAAATGGAAAAAATTGAGTAAGGGCTCAGGGAGTTGAATGACAACACAAAATGTAATAACATGTGTCATGGTAGTTCCAGAAGGAAAAGAGAAGGGAAAAGGGAAAGAAAGAGTATTTGAGGAAATAATAGCTGAAAATTTCCCAACTCTCATGAAAGAAATGAACTTACATGTCCAAGAAGCACAGCATACCCCAATCAGAATAAATCCGAATAGATCTACTCCCAGAAACATACTACTCAGAATGCCAAACATCAAAGACAAAGAGGTAATTCTGAGAGCAGCAAGGAAGAAGCAAACCATCACATACAAGGGACACCCAGTAAGACTTAGTGTGGATTTCTCCTCAGAAACCATGGAGGTCCAAAGACAGTGGTATGATACATTTAAGATACTGAAAGAGAAAAACTGCCAGGTGAGAATTCTTTATCCAGCAAAATTGTCCTTCAAATATGAAGGTGAATATAAAATATTCACAAACAGAAACTAATAAAGTTTGTAAAAAAAGAATCCACCTTTGCAGAAAATATCAAAGGAAGTCTTAGAGCCTGAAACAAAAAACAGGAGAGGCTTGGAGGAGAGTATAGAAGAAAGAATAGCAGAAACAATAACCAAAAGAGTAAAAAGACGAAAATAAGATATGACATATGAAAACCAAGAATAAAATGGTGGAAGTAAATTATGCATTGACAGTAATATCATTGAATGTGAATGGATTAAATTCCCCAATCAAAAGACACAGGCTGACAGAATGGATAAAAAACATGAGTTATCCATATGCTGCTTACAAGAAACTCATCTTAGACCCAGGGATACAAACTGACTGAAAGTGAAAGGTTAGAAAAAGATACTCCACACACATAGTAACAACAACAACAAAAAAAAGCAGGGGTAGTTATACTAATATCAGACAAAACAGACTTTAAATGCAAAAAGTTATGAGATAGAGAAGGCCATTATATATTAATAAAAGGGACAATCCACTAGGAAGATATAACAGTCATAAATACCTATGCACCTAATGAGGGTGCCCCAAAGTACATGAGACAAACTCTGTCAAAACTGAAGAGAGAAATAGACATCTCTACAATAATCGTTGGAGACTTCAACACATCACTCACATTAGATGGAGCTAGACAGAAGATCAACAAGGAAACAGAGAACTTGAACAATATGATTAAAGAGTTAGACCTAACAGACATATACAGAACACTGCATCCAAACTCAGCGGGTTATACATTCTTCTCAAGTGCCCATGGATCTTTCTCCAGGATAGACCACATGTTAGGTCACAAAGCAACTCTAAATAAATACAAAAAGATTGAAATTATACAAAGCACCTTCTCAGATCATAATAGAATGAGATTGGAAATCAATAATAGGCAGGAAAGAGGTAAATTTGCAAATTGTGGAAGCTAAACAATACACTCCTAAATAATCAGTAGGTCAAAGAAGAAATTGCAAGTGAAATCAGTAAATACATTGAGATGGATGAAAACAAGAACACAACTTATCAAAACTTATGGGATACAGTAAAAGCAGTGCTGAGAGGGAAATTTATAGCCCTAAACTCCTAAATTAAAAAGAAGAAAGTGCTAAAATCAAAGATCTAACTGAACAACAAACCAATAAAACTGAATTGTTTAAAGATGTTCTGTGATGAGTATGTATTACTTATATAATCAGAAAAGTAAAGGTAAGTGTTAATATAAAAAGATTAAAGTAGGTAAATTATATAAAATACCTGGCACTAGGGTGGGACATTCATTTTCCACTCCCCTCTGCCCTAGACTTATTTGTGCTCACTACGGTGAATTCATTCCCATGGCCTTGAGGCAGGAAGTCCAGTGGTTAGAGCCTGGGTGGGCGTCCTCTTCTCTATAAAAGTATGGGCCGATCCCTATCCCCTGAGATCATTCTTCTTCCATGGGACAATCCCTGTCAGGGATGGTGAGTGTTCTTCCCCTAGGCTTCTCTCTCCCCTCCCTCTGCCCACCCCCCTCAGCTGCTAGGGCCTTACCTTCCGTAGTGAGGCTGTCGAGGAAAAGCGGGGAGGAGGTGGTGGTGAGGTCTCCTTCAGAAGGGCTGAGGGAGCTCTCAGGGGAAGACGAGTAGTGCTCCTCTTCCTGGAAGTCCTCACACGTCCGGCCCTCTGCCTACAAGAGAGATTCCGCCCATGCCACACACAGCGAAGACCCTCAAGCGAGCGACAGCTGGGCACTTTCATTCCTCAGCGGCCAGAAAATTTAAGATTCCAGTGGTAATCCAACCTAAGCCAAGCACTGAATGCATTGAAGCCTTCCACCTTATCCTGAAAGTGTCTTATCTAACAGGCAATTTATCTGTCAGCTGCATCAAGTCCTTCCTCAAGGAGGGAGCTGAGAGGCCAATTTTAAACAAATAGAGCGAATCTGAACATTCACCAGTGCCCAGCATCAGAAGTGGACAAAGACAGCTCACCCAGCCTTACTTATAAAACAGACTGTGGTGCGTGCACAGCAGAGGGGTCCAGGGGGTTACATTCAAATGTTGGCTCCGGCACCTTCTAGCAGGATGCAGGCCAAGTCACTAAGCCTCAGTTTCCTCCTCTGATGTGGGGAGAGGGGGAGACTGGGCCCCAGCTTTTGGGGCCATGATAGGATTAAATAAGAGCAAGTGTAGGGCAGCACACAGTGAAGTGCTTGGCACATGCAATGTGCCTGACAAATAAATGTCAAAATAAGAACAGAAGGGATGGAGAGAGGAAGGGAAGGAGAAAGGACGCGTGGATGAATCGGTCTGCTGTATTGGTATAAGGTGTGAGAATAGGAAGTATGCTCCCCGCCCAGAATCAGTGCATGTTCTGGAAAAATTCCAGCAGTGAGAAGTAAACTGTATGGGATTCTAAGTGGGAGGTGCCTGGAATAGCCCACCTCACTCCCAGAGTGATTGTCTCCCTCAAAGGCCAGAGGGCTGGAGCCGTGGCCGGTGCTTCACTAACGTCACCTAGTTGTCCAGCCTCCCCAGAGGATCCAGCCGTGGCAGAGGCCACACCAATGCACCCTCTGCGCAGACCAGAGAGTTCCTGGAGAGCTGCCTGCTCAAGCCCAAGTCACCAGGAGAAGTGTTTGTCTCAGACCCACAGAGCCCTCCCATCCCCCCAAGGCTGGTCCAGCCGGCTTCAGAGCAGTCTGGGAAACAAGAGCCAAGTGGAGGGAGAATTTCACCAAGAGTCAAAGACGCCTTGAAAAGAGCTACCTGCAGGGAAAGGGGGCTGCTGGCAGCCCTACTGTCTCCCACAACCTGGCACAGGGGCCACAGCAGGCCACTTCTCCTCTCACCTCGTGGGCACAGCCATAGGCCAGCCACTCCTGGCGATAGCGGTCAAAGCCACTGGAACATCTGCAGGGGGAACAAAAGGTCAGAGATGTGGTGGGATATGGCACAGAAGCCCTCCCTCTACATTGCACCTGACTCCAACACATGCCTTCTGATGGGGGGGGGAGGTGGGGCGGCATGTGCTGCTAACCTCCCAGGGCCGGGATGGCCAAGCTCCCCAAAGCCACTGGCCAGGCACCCTCAGTGCCAGGTAGCTGTGGGACCAGGAGTCAGACCCTCCTGCTCCCTCTGCTCCTTCCCCAGATGTGGCATTCCGCCCTCCTTCTGTCCTGCTCCCCAGGGCCAAGGCCACATCTGCCCAGATGTCTGGAGGGGGCGGGGGTTGCTGAATGGACTGCAGAACCTCTGATGACTGGTGAGGATCTCGACCCTGCTGCAGATCCCAGGGAATCCACGCACACGTTCTCACCTGGAGAAAGACTTGCTCATTCACAGAGCACCTCCCCCAGTGTGGAGAGGCTGGGCCTCAGGTGGGCATTAGCCCCTACCTTGCTGGGTGACCATCAAAGGGCAGAGGCTGGGATGGATTAAAAACTGGCTTACAAGGGTCCCCAGTGAGGACATTGCACAGCTCAGCTGGGCTGGAAGACACCAAACACTTCCCTCGGGAAAGGGTGGGGCCTGAGGAAGAACCAAAGAAGGTTCTCCATGGCATTTTGCTCAAATTTCTGTTCTTTACTCTCCTACACCAGGGGACTCCACCAAGACCTACTTGAGCACAGTGACATGTGCAAGGGAAGAACATCCCAAGCCCCACTGCTGAGAAGAAATTCACAGCAAGTTAGTCCCCTGTACTAGCAACTGCCCACCCTACTGTCCCATACCCGTGAGGCTGAGGGCCCAGGCTCTCCAAGGACTGTCTTTCCTTCTGAATATGCCTCCATGGGCTCTGAGCTGCTCCTGCTATGGCAGAGATGACTGAACTGAGACATCCACCCTCTCCCTCTCTCCCAGATCCTCGGTGCCCATGGCTTAGAGGGGTGGGGGCCAGGACCTAAAGTTTCTGTTAGGCAAAGCAGAGTCTTTCAAGGTTTGAGCCTTTGATCTCAGTCTGATACCGTCAAATTCTAAGCTCTGAACCAACCAGCCCAGGTTTGAAGAGGGAGGCCTGAGCATCTATTGAGCACCTCCTGCATACCAGGTGCTGCCCCATTACACAGGACACTCACAGTGACACTGTAATGCAGGGATTATGACCCTCATTTCCTGAGCCAAATCCCAGCATCAAGGACACCCTTACACAGTGGGCCATTGGGAGGGAAATTTAGGACAAAAGGAAGACACCTGCCATGTCAGTGAAGTTGTTGAAACTGTTGAGCTGAGCAGGGAGGGGGAAGTCCTGGGTGAGGTGGAGGGCAGAGCCTATGGAGGGAAAGTGGAGGGCAGAGAACCCACGAGGTGATTGAAAGCAGCTGTTGGTGGGAGAGACCATGTTGGCTGGCCCCACGGCACTGGCCCTGCCCTCTGGCTTTTGAAGGGAATTGGGATCAGTTTTCGACTGGAGTGGAGGCTCTAGAGAGCTGGCAAGCAGGGGCACATGCTTGAGTAAGCCCAGGCCAAGGGGGCGAGGGGGGCCGGGATGGGTGCCTTACATCCTTACATCCTTACATTAGGCTGACATAACCACGGCCAAGGCAGAATCCGCAGCCAGAGGCCCTGCCCTCCCCCCAAACTAACCAACCCTCCCTCATTAAACTGTCATGGTCTCTGGTTCCATTTTCCTCCTGGCTATCCCCTGGGTTTGGGCGTGGGCATCAACTGGGGGTTGTATCAGTGCAGGGTTTTGCTTTCATCTGAGCCATTTCACTAGTCTCATGGCTCAGCATTGGTCGGACGCTGAGTCAGGCGGTGGCAGGGAGCCCAAGGATCCCGGAGGTCAGCCAAGATGTCTCCTTCGCTGAGACGGTGGTTCTCAAACTTGAAAGCACACAAGATGGACCAGTTTAACAATCGGATTCCTGGGATCCTGGTCCCAGAGTTTCATATTCATTGGGTCTGGGATGGGCCCTAGGAACCTGCACTTTGAACCCACTCTCCAGGGGATTCTGGGAGTCTGCAGACCACTGTTTGAAAAGCTCCCCTCCAGGATGAACCAGCCTGGGGCCTGTCCTATGTGTTCTCTCCCAGGCTCTGTGCCTTTCACCCAAAGGGTCCTGAATGCTTGCAAAAGGGCCGTTTGGCATTTGAGGAGTTAAAATAACAGTGTGTTCCTCACCCACGTCTCTCTGAGCCATATAAACCCAGCCTATTTTATAGGGAAAACAAACTGAGGCCCCAAGAGAGTAAAGAAAAGCACAGCTGGTGGGAAGAACACCAGGGGTCTGACGGGAGCCTTCCTCTCCCGCAGCCCAGAGCTGTGTCTGTGTGCTGGGCAGGCCGCCTGTGAGGGTGACAGCTTCTATTTCTGCACCAGGATGTTGGAAAGGAGCAAAGGAAACACTGACAGATGTATGACAGCTGCATGGGAACTCAGAGACTCTGCAATTTTATCATTTTCAAGATGGCCAAAAAGGCTCTTGGAGTTCATAGGGCTTCCCACTCTCATGAGAGCCTAGTCCCCAAAGAAATTCTTTTTTTTTTTTTTCCCTTTCCCTTCCTGCCGTTTATTTATCTTGGGCAGGAGAACAGAGCTGGAAGTCTCATCTGTAAGGAAATGATTTCAGAACAAGGAGTGGAAGATGAGTTGAATTTAAGAACTTTATCGCTGAACCTGAATGCCACCAAGAATTTACTCTGCTTCCAAAACCAAGCGAACACAGCTTCGTAGCTTCCCTTGACTTTCCATGGATGCTCACAATGTCCGCACCCCTGGTTGTCAGGAAATCCTGTTGCAGCCTGAGAAAGATCTGGAGGTGTTTTGGGTCATGGGGCTCCAAGGGGTCTTTGGACCATATCTTGTTGAGCCAGTGGTTCTCACACTTTTTGCAGCTCAGGCACCATGTTAGAATGCAGGCTTCTGGAGGCCTCTCCCAGGAATTCCGGCAGAGGGTCTGGGTGGTCCCTAGGAATCTACATGGTTAACATGTGCCCAAGGCGATTCTGGGATGCCACAGCTGCGGACCACTCCTTGAGAAGCCCTGCTCTAGGGTGAACCAACTCTTCCTGAGAAGGGACATGCGTCCCGTCTCCAGGATATGAGAAGAGAGCTGCAGCAGCTGGAATCCCTGAATGGTCTTCCAGAAGCCTGGCTCGCCACAGGCCTCGCCCTGCCACACAGACACCTCGCTTGGTCACAAGCCTCAGGGAGAAACTCACTGCCGTGACATTCTTGTCCTAAGGGTCAGGGTGACACAGGCCAGAGACACCTTCATGATGGTAGTCGGTTGGCCATGAGGAGCAACCAAAAGGCCTGAGGCAGGAGCTGGGCCGCATCACCCTCTTTCCCTGCTCTACGGTCTGCCTGTAGAGGACCTGAGGGCAAGCCTGGGCACAAACCTCTGGAGGACATGGCACCAGCTGCAGTTGAAGGTCAGGTCCGAGGACACGCAGGTGTCGCAGCTCTGATGCTGCAGGCATGCTGCAAGAGAGAAGGTAGCAGGCCTCAGCGCCAGGCCCTCTTCCCGGGGCTGACAGGCGCAAAGGGAGCAGGGTTCCTGAAGCCGGGACACCCGGGACCCTCCAGGTCATTAATGACACCCTTTCTTGAGTCCAGCCCTGTTTCCTGATTCCCTCCTCCCTCCCTCCCTTCATTCTTTCCTTCCCCCTTCCCTTTTCCCTCCCTTTCTTCATTCATTCCGTCACCAGGGGCCAGGCCCTGAGCTGGTGCTGGGGATTCAGCAATAAGAACTGGTCCCTTGAGAAGCGGCTGTGGCTCAATCAGTAGGGCTCCCGTTTACCATATGGGAGGCCCCGGGTTCGGTTCCCGGGGCCTCCTGGTGAAGGCAAGCCCGCACACACGGCGTGGTTGGCTGACCCAGTGAGCACAAGCAGCAAGGGGGGCGGGGATAAATGAATAAATAAATAAAATCTTTAAAAAAAAAAAAAAAAAAAAAGACCTGGTCCCTGCCTTCTTGGAGCTTACAGTCCTGTGGGGAGGCAGATGCTAAACAGGTAAAAACAAATAAAAACTACGTAATTACAGTTGTGGTGAGCTCTGTAAAGGACTAGAGCATGTGCAGATGGATCTCACCTAGTCCGGGTGGTTCTACTTCCGGGTCATTCCTCCACCGCCGGCTGAGAGGGATTTTTTTTTTTTTTTTTTTTTTTAAGATTTTATTTATTTATTCATTTATTCCCCCCTTGCTGCTTGTGCTCGCTGGGTCAGCCAACCACGCCATGCGGGCAGGCTTGCCTTCACCAGGAGGCCCCGGGAACCGAACCCGGGGCCTCCCATATGGTAAACGGGAGCCCTACTGATTGAGCCACAGCCGCTTCCCTGAGAGGGATTTTTATAGATGTTCTGGCTTTGGCCCCCACCCCGGGCTTGAACCCCTGCTGGCAGGAGCGCTGGGTCCAAGTGGAGGGACCGCCACCCGAGTCCTGCTCCCGGCCCCCTCTTCCTCCCGGGGCATCTCTGAGCACTAAGTTGGTGAGGGTGAAGCAGGCCTGCAGTGCCTCTCCCCTCTCCTCCCTCTCCTCTTGGCAGTGAGCTAGCTACCCGCAGGAGCATGCTTTGTCCTCGGCTCTTCCACGCTCTGACTTGGGAAAGTTACCTCACCTCTCCGTGCCTCGGTTACCTCATTTGTAAAACAGGGATGGCAGTGCAACCAGGTCTACTGCTGTGAGGACAAAATGAGGAGAAACCTAATAGTGTCGGCCACACGGTGGGTGCCCACTAAGTGTTACTTGTCACTATTGACTAGAGTCTTCCTCAGTCCTCGCTGTATGGCTGTGAGGTATCACTTATTCATTCATTCGACAAATGTTTGTTGAGTGCCTACTGTGGGCAGGCACTGTGCCACGTGCTGGGGACACAGCAGTGACCGGGAGAGACAGAGGTGCTGCCCGATGGGGCCTGCAGCCTAGCAGAGGAGACAGCCAACAAATGCACAGAGGAATCTACAGCAGAGTGAAACAAGTAGAGCAGAAGGGGGAGGCTGCTGTTTCACTCAAGGGGCTGGGGAAGGCCTCTCTGGGGAGATGACATTTGGGCAGAGACAGGGTGGAAGGGAGGAAGCAAGCCCAGCAGCTCTCCTGGGGAGAAGGGACCATGTGTGCAGAGGCGCAGGCAGAACATGTCCCAGGCATGTTCAACAGCAGCCAGCCAGTAGGGGAAACTGGTAGGAGTGAGCAAGGAGCGACAGGTGGGGCCCATCCGGGATGAACAGAATCAGAGAGCAGAGAGGGCAGTGGGAGCAGGCGACTGACGGGTGCATGGACCCTTCTGGCACCAGCCAGGCAGAGGAGCAGACAGGACTAGGCAGCAGGGGGAATGGGGCTGGATTTTAAGAGGTGCTCACTTGCAATCAAATGCTATCCACACAAGGGAACCAGACTGGCCTCCGAGAGAGACAGGCCGTCACCCAGAATAACTGTATGAAATATAAGGGCTCATCTCACAAGCAGCTGAACAGAACATGTGGAGAGCAGCAAGATGCGACAACTGACTCCAGAAAAATGACCACTCGTTCAATAAACATTGCACGCACTTCTTCTCTACGTGACTTTTCAGGGAGCTATACCACAGGCTATTAATTTGGGAACCCAGCTTTCACTACACGGGCTCGTAAGGAGATGGCGGCTGGGAACCAGCACTTGGTGAGGAGGAGAAAAGCTTTCATGGGCACAGTGTGGCCCCCTTCAGTGGCTCTGTGGGAGGCACTGCGTCCTTCTGTTTACCAGGGCTTTGCAGGTCCTGGGAGGGTTGATGGAAAGCCAGCAGCAGGAAATACACAGGGATGGACCTGAGCACAAGGAGAGCTCTTTGGCTGCTTTGTTCCCTAAGTTTCCTGAGGGTCTAGAACTGCCGGGCACACCACAGGCAGTTACCGGATGCTTGTGGCGTCGCTATTTCAAAGTTCTTGTCAGTGTACAGAGGAGGCAACTGAGGCTTGGGGATAGTCGTGGAATTAAGTGCGGCAGCTCTGGGTTTGAACCCAAGTCTGTCTGAGCCTAGAACCTGAGCTCCCCCTACCCTGGCTCCCACCCTCATCCTGGGCCATCTTCTCCGGGGTCTTTTCCTTAGGAGGAGACAACTGTCCACACTGGAGGAGAAACATTTCCAAGCATCTTGGCTAAACACTGCCCTGCCCTACCCCCAAATGGGAAGGGGAAAAGCTTGACAGGTGGGTGCAGAGTTTTCTTAGGACAAACATAACTGGTCTTCCAGGGACTCGAATCATAGCCTTGATAGAACTGATCCCCCTACCCAACCAGCTGTACCCAGACACAAGGACCCATGGCCTGGCCATTCCCAGGCCTCTGGAGGCCCCTTAAAAGGCTCTGGCCAAACTGGCCATAGGGAAAAAGTTGGGAGCCTTGTAGAGTTATTCAGAAAACCCAATGACCTTTATTTCTCCTCTGCCTTTCAGATGCCCTGAAACGCTATGCTACACCCGCTATGAAATGATCACAAAATTCACTGGAGGGGTGGGAAGTGGCTCAAATGTAGAGTGTCCCAGAAATGCATTCCCAGGATGTTTTAATTCTTCTTTGGTATTTCTGCCCAGGCAGTAATCCTGCCCTTGGATGTCCTTGCTCCTAAATACATTTCCATCCAAGTCCTAGGGCTTGCGGTTTGCTCTCACCTTGAGTTGTTCTCAAGGAACCCCTGGCTGTCAGGCCCCAGGTCTTCTGCTGAGATGGAGGGTGACTAGCTGGTGGCTATGACCTGGAGAGAAGTCCTAGCCCGGTGATGCCATGGCATCTGCATCTTCTCCAGGGGAAGATACCAAGGGTGGGGTCCACAGGCCTGTTGAGCCCTGGCTGGGCCGTGGCCTAGCATTCCAGAAGAAACTTTCTCCTCCTCTCCTTTTTCTACCCCCCCTGCTCCCAGCACCTCCAGGAAAGAGGATGGGGGCAAAAGAGAGGCAAGCCATGCCAGAAAAGATAGAGAAGGACCTGGCTCCCAAGGGAAGCCAGGAGGTGCCAGGAGCCAGGAAAAGAAATGAAAACCCTCCTTAAAAAAATACAAGAATGAGAGTGCTGTCCTCCTCTGATTCACTCTCCCCAGCTGCTCTGACCACATCCCAAAGAACATCTAACCCTGTTCCTAGGATCTACATCAGTGAGGGCGTGGAGGTGTCTCACCCATGTGGGGCATAGAGGGAGGAGAGGACCAGGGTCCTTGGGGGGCTGCTAAAATCCTTTTACTGCCTCCTGTCCCAAGGACTCCAGCATCCCCCTCCTTTAAGGAAAATGCAGTGACGAGTTTGTGTACCCCTTCAGTTCCTGACTACCTTTCCTGGGGGTTCTGCCCAAAGCTGAGGTTTGCTCAGAGGTGCATCTTTCCTGAATTTCAGTTGTGTGCCAAGAAAAATAATAGCTCTCCTGAGTCAAGCGCAAACTGCACCCCAGGCCTGGGACAGGTCAGTTAGTATCTGAGCTGTCATTTTCATCCTCTGTTCTACCTCCCGTGGTTCTAGCCCTTACCACAGCTCTGGGAGGGAGGTGTGGTTAGGGCCATGTTACACTGAGAAAGGGAGGCCCAGAGAAGATTGGGCAGCCATACCCATATGGGGTCAGGGGTGGGCCTGGAGACAGCCCATTCTGCTTGCCTCCTAAGCCGACTCCCCTGGAGAGCAGAATGCTCCCTGTTGGTGGGAGTGACCTCCACTCACTTGGCAACGGTGTGAACTCCACGGCCGATGTGCTGGCGACCCTGCTCAGGTCCAGCTCCACGCGGTGGTATTCGAAGATGGTCCTTCGCCCGGATTCTGAAACAGAGGCACAACCTGGCATCAGGAGTATCTCACTCCCAGGGGGCTCTGAGGCCTGTCTCTCAGCCTGACAGGTGGGCCAAAGAAAGTAATGAGTGGACCATGGGGTTAGTATGCAGAGGGCAGGAAGCAACCCATCCACCTGGGCTAATGACGTCAAAGCAGCAGGAAGACAGGACAGGCAAACTGACCTTGACAGGAGAGTGTTGTGTGATAAGCAGGACAGGCTCTGCAGAAACCTGCCTGCCCTTGCGGTCGGCACACAGGGACCCCAGGCTTCTGCATGCCTCTGAGCCCTTAACTGCTGCTCTTCTCTTGGCCCGTGATGTTCTTCCACCCCTCTCTCCTTGTCAAACTCATCCTACAGATTAGGCGTAAGGGCTGCTTCCTCTGAGCAGCCCTCCTTGACCAGCTCCCTCCCACAGCACTCACCCCGTTGTGGGGAGAGGAGGGTCTGTTTGGAGGGTGGAGGCATTAGACTATGAGCATCAGATCCTGAACCCGGCCCATAGTGAGCGCTCTGCAAACATTGATAGGTGGGCAGGCTGACTTTGGGGCACCCTACCCTCCTGGACAGAGGCCCGAGTGAGGTTTGGGGCCTGGAGCAAGGTTTGAGTTCTGCCTCTGTCTCTGCAAGAACTTTCTACAGGGTCTTAGAGTCAGGGGACCTGAGTTCTGATTCACTTTCTGTGCCAGACTTGCTGGGTAACCTCAGGCAAGCCATATGGGCCTCAAGGTTTTTGTCTGACACGGAGAGACAGAAACGCCCACCTTGGGAGGAAAAACCTGGAATTATAGGTGAAAAGGCCTTTGCTAAAATAGCAATCTGAGATGCCCTGACATTTCCCACCAATCACTCAGGCCCACCCAAGAAACCACGACTGGGCATAGATTGCCTTCAGCTGTGAAAGGCAGCTAGCCAGCCTCTGAGCTTTGTGAACGAGTTTCCCCAAATGGCCACTTTGTATTTGGTGTGCCCAGCACCTCTTCCTCCTTCTGGAAACAGCATCCCTTTTGGGGGAATCACCTCCAGACCAATCCTACATGTGGCCTGCCTCGGAGCTGCCATCTTCTGTGAACCTGCCTCTCTGGCCACACAGTGATTGGTCCAGGGCTGGCCATCTGACGCAAGCTGGGCCAATCAGAGACCTTCCCTGGGACTTTTCAGCTATAACCAAGAGGCCTTTCATTCTCTGCTAGTGAAGCTAAGAAAGTGCAAGCCTAGAGTTCAGCAAGGCCATGGGTTCCATTCTCAGGAAGAACGCCAGAGAACGAAGCTACCCTGTGGAGAGAAGCAGAAAGGCCTGATGGCATTCCAGGCCCTGTGACCCTGGTCACTGCCTTCCCCATGGCTCAATTTTTCCTTTGGTTCTGTGGGCTACTCCACTATCCCCCAAAATACCCCCATATTTGCTTAAGCTAGTTTGAATGGGGTTTTTATCGCTAGATGCCCAGAGTAGGCAGGAATATAAATTCTTCACTCAGCTGAAGGCAGTTTGGAGGAAGAGCACCTAGCAGCACCCATGAGAGCGAGGGCATCTAGTCCCTTCCCTCTCTACCCTCTCCTGTTTAAAAAAGCTGGGGGAGGGTCCACTGCTTAAAGAATATCTCAAAGGACTGACTGATACATGCTGCAACGTGGATAAAACTTGAAAATATTATGCCAGATGAAAGAAGCTAGACACAAAAGGCCACACATCATATGATTCCATTTACACGAAATGTCTGGAATAGGCAAATCCATAGAGAAAGAAAGTAGACAGGGGACAGGGGAAGAGGGGGATTGGGAGTGACTGCTAACAGGTACAAGGTTTCTTTTGGGGGCAATGGAAATTTTCTAGAATTAGATAATGGTGATGGTTGTGCAACAAAGTGAATGTACTAAAACCCCATGAATTGTATACTTAAAATGGTTCATTTTATCAAAAAAATTTACCCCCTCCAAAAAAAAAGCTGAGCACCAGATCAACCAACTTTCCTGCAGGGCCTAAGCTCCCTCCTCCTCTTGGAAGCCTCCCTATATTAAGAGGCTGGAGGTGGTGACCCAGTCTCCTGCCCCACCTGCACAGAGAACTGAATACACTCAGGAATGGTACTCTATGATTATATCTTGTCTGCATTACAAGGAGCATTTGGGCATCTCTTTCTTGGGCAGAGGAGTTCTAGAAGATTCTAGAAGGTCCTAAGCCCTGTTCTATGGAAAAGCTGCTACAGAATCCCCTGGAAAGCCTATTTAAAAAAAAAAAAAAAAGCTCTCCCCTTAGAGATTTAGATTCAGTAGACTTGGAAACTATTTTTTAAAGCTCCCCAAGTAATTCCATGTATAGTCTTCTTTGAGAACACTGGCCTTGTACCTGTTTACTTTCTGGAGCCTAAAGAGTTAGGGTTTAGGACCAGAGAGATCTCAGGAACTAAGGGCCTCTGGCCAACGGATTGATTTTGCTACTCCTGGGGCATACTCTCAGAGAGTGCCTCTCTGGCACGTTTTCGTGCCCATCCCACAAACTCAGGTGGCCAAAAGTCTTTTCCTACTTGTCAACCCCCAAAAGACTGATCAATCACCATGGAACAACTAGGGCAACACATCAGCTGCGCTCCCTCTTTCTAGCTTTAACTATGCATTTACCCCTAGGATGTTGCCGCCACAAGGGCAGGGACTTTTTTTTTTAATAACAGCTTTATTGAGATATAATTTACATAACATACAACTCAACTATTTAAAATGTTCAATTCAATGGCTTTTAGTTATATTCACAGAATTGTGCAATCATCATCACAGTCAATTTTAGAACATTTTCATCATCCTCTAAAGAAACCCAGTACCCATTAGCAGTCACTACCACCCTCTCCCAGCCCTAGGCAACCACTTTATCTACTTTACGCATCTATAGATTGGGCAGGGACTTGCGTATATGTCTTTATCACTTTTCCCACCAACCACTCAGGCCCACCCAAGAAACCATGACTGGGTGTAGATTGTCTTCAGCTGTGAAAGGCAGGCAGCCAGCCGCTGAGCTTTGTGAACGAGCTTCCCCAAATGGCCACAGTGCTTGGCACATGACAGATGCTCTATAAATATCAGATGAATGAACATCTCCTATTGCCTGCTCCATTACCCCTACAGGTGGAATAAAATCCCTGAAATGGTAAAAAAGATGACAAATTTCCAGTCAATGATCTATTTGCTGGAATAATTCTCATTACAGCAAATTTTCTGCACAACACAAGAAGAGACCTGGGACAGTCCCATGAAATGTATGGGAATAGGAGTGACTTGTCCATCCTGAGTAGAGGCCTTGGAACTCCCCTGCCGGCCACAGGCTGGTGACGGCATAGTGGTCTTTAACTGGATGCAGAGGCAGTAGTCTCCTAAGGAGCCTCCCTGCCTCCAGTCTTGACCCACTAAATCCTTCCTGTCAGATGATCCTTCTCAGACAAGTATCTGACTGATCCTGCTGAAAATACTTCGACGACTTCCCAATGCCTCCTGATAATAGTCTCACCAAAACTTACAAGGCCCTCTTCCCAATTCCGACTTCCTCTTGCCTGAAAGGAGCTCTCCAGCAACACCAAAGGGTTCATGTCCCCCCACAAACACGATGTACTCCTCGCCCCCACGCTTTGCTGGGCAGGCCTTGGTGACTTCAGAGTCCACGCAGGTTCTGCCCTGCCGCCCGCTTTGGCTTTCTCTCCCAGCGACTGGATGCCCCTGTGTTAAGACGAAGGAGCCAAGAGCTGCGGAGCCTGTCCCTCTGGGTTGGAGCCTGTCCTGCTGGGTTGGAGCCTGTCCTCCTGGGGTTGGCCCCTCCTACACAGGCCCGGAAGGGTGACATCCAAACACGCAGGCAGTGTGTTGGCGTCAACACACGTCAACCCTGATGACCACGTCAGTGGTATTTCTAGTGTTTATTTATCTCCAGTCTTAGAATGTTTCCCTCCTACTCAAACTGGGCCTGGTGACCACATCGGCTACATTTCTATCACTTATTTTTCCTCCATCTTGGACTTGTGCCCTCCTACCTAAGCCAGGATCGAAGCCCAGTTGGTCCGGTGCCAAAGCATGCGCTCTTCCCACAACACGCTGGCCTGGTGCGGAGTAAGGGCGGCCACCCCAGCCCAAGACGCAGTCGGGACGGCAGACCGTCCCAGAAGGGCAGCTGGGTGGTGGAAAGGGGCTTTGGCGCCGGCAAAGTGCCCCTGGAGGAAACAGGAGTCTGCATCCCCACCTTGGAGCCTGTTTCTGAAACGCTGAAACGCGGCACTGCCCCCGGCACAGCACTAGGAGGTCCTCCTGTTACCCACGGGTCCAGGCCCGCTCCAGGCCGAGGGGGAAGGGGAGGAAGGTGGCGAGCTGACAGGAACATGGAGGAGAAGCCCTGCGTCAGGACGGCAACCTCATGGGAAGGGAAGGCTTGGGTAACTACCCCCTCAGACAGGCTCTGCCCTTCCCACCTGTGTGGCCTTGAACCAGAGGTAGAAGCTCTGTAAGCACCATCCAAAATGGGAGTAATTATCCTACATGTATAGGTCGCTCTGAGAATTAGAGAGGACCACTATGGACACAAAGCACCTGGGCCACAGGAGCAGAGAGCCTGGCGGCCCGCTTTCCTCCACTCCCAACTCTTTCATTGTTTTTGCTTTGCTTGCAGCTGCTCGAGGGCATTTTCAGACTCCCCTCACCCTCAGCAGCCCCAGCCAAGGCCTATAAACTTGAATGTGAGGCAGGAGGCATCTTCCTTCCTCCCTCCCTCACCTCTTTCCTCCTTCCTGTCTTTCTCTCTTTCTTTTAGGACAGCCTATTTCTTGCCAGTGATTCTCTAGTGAGTCTCTCAGCTCCCTCAGTAGCTCCCAGGGGTGCTGTGGATAGAGCCGAGACCCCCAGAGAGGCAATGGGACCACCTGGCTGGGTCAGCAGCTCGGGCATCCTGGTCCCCCACCTTCATCTACCTATCCTCAAGTATCAGCCCCTCACCACCCATTGCCCCGTGGGCCCCACTTTCCCTCTGCTGGCCCCCCAAATCCATGCTGCCTGCTTCTCTTCCTACAGGTGTCGCCTCCCACCCAGGCGTCCCCTTTTCAGACTGGTGCAGACTGGATGCTGTTTCTTGCTTTTGCCCCCGTTGGAGAATGAGGCAACAGGTGACATGAAGAGGGGCAGTGCTCGGCTGGCAAGTGAGTCTGGGGGCCTAAGGCAGCAGGGACTCCTCCAGAGAGAAAAGTTATCTCAGAGCTCCTCCCACCAACCTTGCAGCTCCTGTGAGGAGGGGCCAGTGGGAGGACTTTGGCCTTGGCCCTCCTTCCTTGCCTGACAGGTTGACTACCCCAGGCCCCGGTCACCCTCCCCCCACCTCTACTCCCAAATTAGAACTGGATGGCTTGCAATGAGAGCCAGGCCTCCTTCTGCTTCTCTTTCCCTTCCTGCCATCCCATGCAGATCAGGAAACTTGCTCCCTCCAATGAAAGCAGCAGGAACGTGGGTGGGTTGAGGGGCCCAGGTGGTCCCGGTGGGTGCCCACCAGGTAAAACGCTGCACAGGTGTGTGTTTTATGAGACATGAGATGGGCCATGGAGTCAGTGACATCTATTTAAATGAGAAAACTCATACATAAACACAGCATTCCCACACACCCTTTTCATTCACTCATCCAACACCCACGGGTCCGGCCGCTGCTGTGTCCCAGGGGCTGAGCCATCTGGAACACTCAGTGATGTGCAGGACTCACACTGGAGGTTGCCTGGATCTGAATCATCTCATTGTCCCTTGTAATTCTCTGAGGTAGTCAAGGCACTGATATCACCGTTCTCCCCATTTTACAAATGAACAAAGCAAGACCAGAGAGGGGGAGGTTATTTGCCCAAAGCCATGCAGCTCTTTCTTTGCAGAAGCCAGACCCAAGACTCCGGTCACCGAAGATTATGGTCAGTAGCAGGTAGATGCCTGTTAAGGCTGCTCTCAGGGAGGGGGAGCCCTGATTTGTAGCATTTGCCAATTTCTCTGGTGTAAATGCTCCCACTGCAGCTGACTTCAAGTTACCGACTGGAAGTGACTGAGCGTGGAGCTGGGAAGAGATGTGCTCAGTTGGCACGTGTGACTGCACAAGTGGGCTCCAGCACCCCACGCCTGTGGTTTCCTCATTTGTATTTCTAAAAGAGTCAAAGAGGAACATCTTCATCTTTTTCTTTAAAAATATACGTATTTGGGATGTTAAACAGCCTAAAGAATGAAAAATTATGCATCTATTTTTTTCTCCTAAACAACCCTAAGTCTGAGAGAAGTGAAACCAATAATCCCATGCATGAATCCCAGGCAGTAACTGCCAGATGTCCTCATGTTACCTTGGTCCTAAGGAGATAATCCTTCAAAAGCTGGGGCTGGGGGGAAGCTGAGGGAAAGGTGGAAGCAAGCCAGGTGTCCATCAACAGATGAATGTGTAAACAAAATGGGGTATATATGTACAATGGAATATTATTCAGCCCTAAAAAAGGAATGGAGTTCTTATACATCCTAAAACGTGGATGAACTTTGAAATCATTATGTTGAGGGAAATAAGCCGGACACAAAAGGACAATTCCTATATGATTTCACTTATAAGAAAAAAACTAGAATGTGCAAATTCATAGAGATAGAAAGCAGATTAGAGGTTACTGGGGCGAGGGTGGGGGTGGGGAATGGGGAGTTATTGCTTAAGGGTATAGAGCTTCTGCTTTGATAATAGATGGTGGTGACGGTAGCACAACGTTGTAAATGTAATTAATATCACTGAGTTTACATACGAAAATGGTTAAAATGGGAAATTTTGTGTGGTATATGTTTCCATAACAAAATAAAAAAAGGCTGAGAGGACAAGTTCAGAGAGGCCCCCACACACGCACACTCAGAGAGATGCAGACATCTACATTTCTGATGTGAGAGGGCCCTTGTCAAGAGGGGAGCGGGGCTGAAAAGATGGGGCTGAGGGAGGGGGCTTTTGTATAATTCATCTGCTCTGCCCAGAGAGGGGGTCAGTTTCAACTCACCCAGAGGCCCACATGTGGTGGCCGGGACCTCCCAGGGTACCAGCCCCTCTGAGCACGCAGCCTGGGCCCTGAATGAGCTGGGTGGTTGCAGAAGGTTTGGGTGGAGGAAGGGGAAGTTCCAGGCAGATTTTCACCCTCCAGCCCCACCCTAGGATTTTTTTTTTTTTTTTTTTAAAGGGAAACTCCAGGTGTCCTGCTTTCCAAGGTGTCTGAGGCTTTGGGATCTGGAATCTAAGGTAACCTTTTCTTCTTTTATTCTTCAAGGCTCAGCTCCAGTGACATCTCCTCACGCTTTCCCCCACACTTGGCAGAGTTAACGGCTCCTCCTCTGCGCTCCCCGGGCCCCTGCACAACATCCAATGACGCCATGTCACCCCATTACACAGCACAGTCAGTATTTACTTTCCTGGCCGCCCACCCTCACCTGACTGTGAGCTGGCCACAGGGCGGAGCCCCCATGCTGTCTCGGTACCTCCAGCACAGGGCCTCAAGAAATGAAATGAATGGATTACAAGTAGTCATGAAAACCTCAGCAGCTCATCATCACTTCAGGCCGCAGCCCAAAGGAAGAACACGCTTCCTCTCAGCCCACCCCAGATTGCAGCCTTCCTCAAAAGGGCAGCCCCCAAAAGGCCAGAGAAAGCTAGACCTACCCCTTCCTAAGTTAGACAGAGCCAGCTTTCAGGATTCCTCCCCCTGCATTCAGGGGAGAGTTCGCCCTTGGTCCGAAGGAAGGAGCGATGGGAGGGACAAAGGGAACTTGAGGTTGGGGCATACAAATGGTGACCCAGACTTGGCAAGAGAGCCGATCTCAGGGGCAGAGACTCACAAGCAATAGCTGGGAAAGGAGGGATTCCAGAAAACCTCGTGCCAGGATCTAAGGATGGATTGCCCACAATCTGGGCTGGGGAAGCAGAGTCGGGGAAGTGCCTTAAGTATGGGTGCAGCCAGAGGTCATGGGATGTCCTCCAAAGTCAAAAACAGCCCCACTGGGAAGCGGCTGTGGCTCAATCAGTGGGGCTCCCGTTTGCCATATGGGAGGCCCCGGGTTCGGTTCCCGGGGCCTCCTGGTGAGGGCAGGCCCGCCCGCGCGGCGTGGTTGGCTGGCCCAGCGAGCACAAGCAGCGGGGGGGGGATAAATGAATAAATAAATAAAATCTTTAAAAAAAAAAAAAAAAAAAACAGCCCCACTAGCGGGGAGGGGTTTGCGGGAGTGAGTGGTGGCAGGGAGGGGAATGTGGATGGGTGCACAGAAAAACATCTCTAATTTAAAATGTTTTCTCACTTCCACTGCCAACTTGTACTTGTTTCATTGTGTGGCTTTCATAATATTTTAATATTTTGTAAACAGAATCCTTAATACCCCCGCCTGAGTTATTCGCTTTTGGATGACTTTACCAATGTCTGGGGTTCACCCAGGGATAATGACACGCCCATCTGCATGACCAGCTGATCCTCCTGGAACTGAGATAAGGCTGCCCACAACCACTTTCCAGAAGTGGCACATGTTCTATCTCTGCCTCCAGTCATCAAAGATTCAGAAATACTGAGGTCCAGGCAAGAACACCCTGCCACCCAGTCAAGAGTATCAGTGGTTCAGAAAGAGAGGTTCATGTGACCAGTTTTGTTTCAATACCACATACCAGTGGGAGAGAGTTGGATTGGCCAGAAAAAGAAATCAGGAGACTGGCAGGCCCAGGCACAAACTTCCCCCAAGAATGGATGCTACTGTATAAAAGCTATTGAGGGTGCATGATTCTGAAAAAAATTTCCATTCATTCATTCATTTTCTCATTTGATTATTTAAACAATAATCATGACTCGAGCCCCTGCTCCCCAAAGAGCTTTCAGCCCAGGAGGAGGGAAAGGGAGAGCCCTTCTCGGCAGTGTAGCAAAGTAGAAAAAGGAGAGAAAGGTGAAGAGGCAAGGAAAGAGAAGATTCAGGGAGCAGAGTGGAGGGAAAAACAGGAGAGAAAAGGAAAAGGAGGAAGGAAGGGCCCCAGAGGAATAAAAAGCTCCAGTGAAGAGCACATAAAGGATCTTTTATGAGGAGAAGCAGCAAGACCAAATCAGCCAGATCTGGAGACCACATCCCGCCCTCACACCCTCAGCTGGCTGGTCCCTCATACCCTTCTGCAGCCTGCCCCTGTCACCTAACCTGTGCCTGTTCTGGCTGGGGATTCTCAGCTCACTCTCTAACGTTGGCTACTCTCACTAATCTCTCCATAATGGCTCAGCTTCAGGAGGCCGGTCATATCCCTGACTATTGCACGGCATTTTTTAATACTCTTACGGGGGTTTAGAGGGTGAGAGTAGGCTGTTTTGTTTTTGTTTTTTAGGAGGTACCAGGGATTAAAGCCGGGGCTCATACATGCGAAGCAAGTGCTCAACCACTGAGCTACACTAACTCTGTGGGGTGTTTGTTTTCAAGGACCTATACAGCAATAATTCCAGCTCCCCTGGAAGGGAGAGGGCTGGGGGTGGGGGGCCGTGCTCCAGCAGAGACGAGCACCCTTCATCCAGGATCTGTCTCTTCTACCCCCAGTCGGCTCCATGGGGGTGTGACCAGGGCAGCCTCACAGGGCCCCCACCTTTGGTTTAATGCTCTGCTGTTGCTATCTTGAAATTCTTAATAATTTTTTAACAAGGGGCTCCACATTTTCATTTTGCACCGGGCCCTGCAAATTATGGACCTGGTCCTGCTTCCATCTGACTATGACCTACCAGGAAAGCTCAGCCTTGATGCATTTCAGACTTCCCATCAAATCAACAGGCTTTCTCCAATGACACAAAATGGTGGGGGGTGGGGGATGGGAGCCCTGCAGAAGATCAGAAATGTCAAATCCACCTACTGAGGTAGGGACTACTACTTGTTCCCCAAAATATATATTCTCCTCTATTCCAAAGTAATATAACTCCCGCTTTTTAGCTGAGCACATGGCCATCCAGAAGACTCTATTTCCCAGCCTCCCTTGCAGCTAGTCATGTGTGGTCATGTGACCAAGCCTGGGCAATGGAATGAAAGTGGACATGTCATGTGAGACTCCCAGAGTGTGTCATTAAAGGAAAGGGTTGGGTGTAGCTCAGTGGTTGAGCACCTGCTTCCCATCTATGAGGTCCTGGGTTCAATCCCTGATACCTCCTAGAAAGAAAAAAATAATGATAAAGGAAAGGGTATACTGATCTTCATCCCTTCCTCCTTCCTGCTGGGTGGAATTTTGGACATGAAAGCCGAGGCTCCAGCAGCATCTTGGACTTCTAGATGGAAGTCCAACATGCTGGAACTCCATGCTGAGGATGGTGGAGAAGCAAAATAGAAGAAACCTGGGTCTTTGATGAGCATGCCGTCTCCCTATCAGCCTAGACTACTGACCTCCTGACTTTTACATGAAGGAAAAAGAAACTTCTGTCTGGTTTAAGCCATGGTTATTGGGGTTTAATGTTATTTGCAGCTCAACCTAATCCAAACTAAGTCCCTACTTCCTGGATTGAATCTTGGACCCAGAGGAATCTGACCTCTTAGCCATATAAAAGCCACCACACTGAAAACAGAGGCCATGGCTCATCTTAGAACCATTGTTATAAAGTGCTTCTCTGGTAGGTCCTGGGTCTGGTCCTCCTCATTGATGGTTTCTCATGCTTCAATTTTCTCCTTATGTGGTTCATTTTAAAACCCCATGAAAGTCATGGATCCTGTCCCAGCAAAGCGCAGGAAAGTGAACATGCTTCGATCACACCACCATATTCTGCAGATGGTTTTAGTTTACAGACCTCCTAAAGTCTATGCCTGCACCCTCAAGTTAAAAATCTCTGACAGACGGGGATGCGATTATCAAAGTACCCACCCCCAAACTCACATGGTATCAGGCCCCTGTCCTCACTTACGGTCAGCAAAGAGCGGAGGACAGGTCTCTGCTGCACCCATTCCCTTCCGCGGTGCGCTCACTCCAGCAACTGCAGCCACGCCTCGTCCTTGCTCTTACCCACTCTGCGAGCACCTGCCCTACCCACGTACTGGGCTCAATGCCGGGGGCAAATGTGCCCCAAGGAGCCCACAGCCTAGTGGGGAGGAAGCAGACGATCAGGGCAGGGCGAGGAGTTCTATATTAAAGGTATTAACAAAACGCTAAGGTAAAGGGAAGGAGACCGTGAATTCTGCTGCATGGAGGAGGCAACCTCTGAGCTTTCCCAGTGGATGGGTAGAATTGCCAAGCAGTAAGAGGTTGGGGTAGAGGGCACTTTATACAAAGGAACCGTGTCACAGAGACGCAGACAGAGAACAGTGGGTGAAGGGGGGTGGGGTTTGGAGATGAGCCTGTAAAGATAGGCTGTGCCCAGCTGCGCAGGGCACACCAAGGAGGTGTCACTTGATCCACCCCAAGGAGGTTCCCTTGATCCTGTAGAGGAAGAGGAGCCAGAGAATGACCTGATCAGATCTGAGTTTTAGAAAGATCATGGCCAGAGCAATGACAAGAGGATTAGGGGAGGGGTATGGTGGAGGGAAGGGATCCTGGTAGCATGAAGCCTCTGGGCAGTGCCTGGGGGTCATGTTCTGGCTCTCCCTTGGCAGGTGGCCCCAATACCTCAGCAAACAGCACCTGGCGTTACAGAAGGCAGCAGCACCCACTGCAGAGCCCTTGGCTCTTCTCTTGGCCTCAGAGCAGGTGCAGCCCCTTCGTGTTATTTCAGGTGGGCTGGGCTTCCTCCCCTGCCTCTCTGTACCCCACCTCCCCACGTCTTGCTGGCTTGCTCTAAAGTAGCCTTTCATTCCAGAATCACAGAGGAGCCTTAGATCCAGCTACTCCCAGGAGATCTGACTTCTTGTAATTCACCCTCATTCAACAGCTTGATCCCATTCGTTTCCTGAGACTGCCACACACAAAGCGTCTATGTGAGGGAGACACAAATGGATCAGGCTGGGATCCTAGGTGTTATGTGACGTATACAGGGAAAGGAGGCAGGGACACTGAGCACTGTCCCACAGAAGCGCCTGCAGGTAATTGAGAAGGACAGGATTTGTCCCTCTGGATAAAGTGGGGTGGGTCAGTTTAAGAAAGGCTTGATGGCAGACCCTGGAACTTAAATTGGGAAGATCTAGGTTTGGGTTCTCCGTTTCATAGCTGTGTGATCACAGGAAAGTCACCGCACCTCTCTGAGCCTCTGTGAACTCATTCAAAAAGAGACAACAAATTTATGGCCATCACTCACAGTGTTGGGGACAGAATCCAATTAAGTGTGGGGAAAAGCTCAGTGCTTGAGGAAGGGGTTATGATCAGGGCTGTGGACAGCCTCTAGAGAGCCCCAGGGCCCCGCCTCCTGGTAGCCAAGCCCTTGCTAATCCGGTCCCCTTGAGTGTGGTCTGGACCTAGTGACTTGCTTCCAAATGTGATAGGATGTCACTTCAAAGGTTAGGTTACCAAAAGACTCTGGCTTCCTTCTTGCTTGCCTCTGTTGCTGGCTTGCTTGCTCTGATGGAAGCCAGCTGCTCCGTTGTGGTCTATGGAGAGGTCCACGTGGCAAGGAACTGAGGAACTGAATTCTGCCAACAGCCACGTGAGTGCCTGGAAGTGGATCCCCTCCCCCACCTCTGAGCCTTGAGATGACCATAGCCAGGGCCAGCACCTGGAGTGCAGGCTCGAGAAAGAGTCTACGCCAGAGGACCCAGCCAGGTCCTGCCTGGATTCCTGATCCACAGAAACTCTGAGTGATGTGTTTGTTGTTTTAAGCCGCTAAGTTTGGGGTACTTTGCCATGAAGCGACAAGTAACGAGTACAATCAGGGTGATACTGAAGCTATTTAACCATCAGCTCAGCCCCCTCAACCCTGCGCAGGCTTTGCGTGGGGAGGGTGTACAGCAGATGACGTGCTTACAGGAAATGCCTGTGTTTGTGCAGTCGGGGATGCTGGAGAGAAGGGGAGAAGAGAAAAGGGAGCGTGTAGGGAAGTGGGGGAGCAAAGGGCTGGCGAATTTCCAAAGGAAATTCCTCCGGAAGGAACCAGGCCCCATTCACCAGCCTCAACCCTTGGGTACTGCTCCCTCCCCCTTCCCTGTCTGGCAAGATGAAGGTGTAGGCTGGGGTGAGAGGGTCTCTGTGGGAGGAAACCTGCCTCTCCCGGGCCTTCTGATCACGGCCAGGTGCTGTGCTCAGTGCTTTATGCACGTGATGGCTCAGTTCATCCCCACTGCAACCCTTGGAGGTGCTACAGCGGACCCACTGGAAGATGAGGGTGACCTGCCTTGCCTTGGGATACGCAGCGGGTGAGGGAGCGGGGAGACAGGCACGCTCACCCAGGGGAACGTACTAGGATCTGCAGCAGGCTCGCTTTGGCCACAGCTCTCCAAATTGTAGATGCCCCTTCCTTTGACCCAATACCACCACCATAGGGAATTTATATTATAGAAATCCTCACACAGAGGCACAGAAGTGCCTACTTAGAAGAATATTTGCTGCAATATTATTTATTTATTATGGCAAAAGATTGGGAACAACTGAAAAGCCCATCCACAGGGGACTGGCTAAGTAAATTAAGGTACTTCCATGCAATGGACTATCACGCAGCCATGAAAAAGAATGAGGCAGCTCTATGTCAGGGAAGGATGGCCCTGATATACTTTGTTCAAGTGCAGAACAATGGACTTCATATGCCACCATTTGTGTTACATAAGTGCTAAATACAAACACACACACACACAAATGTGTCTGATATATACACCTGCACTAGAGGAACGCTTGTAGTCCTAAAAATAACCTGGCAGCTCTGGCTGCCTATGGGAAGGGGAACTGAGGGGGCGGCAGTTACAAGCAGGAGAGAGACCTAATTTTTTCTGAATATCCTTTTGAATCTTTTGAATTTTAGACCAGATACATTTATTCATAGAAATTCTAATTTGAAAAATTAGTCTAAAGGAAAGCCTTAAATAACAGAACAGTGGCTCAAGAAGATGACAAAAATCTCAAAGGCAATGTGCAAATGACTAAAGTTCAGGAAACCGCCATTCTAGCGTGAGACTTGTCACTAGCCACAAAAGCCACATGAAATGTTGGGTCATGGCCTCTGGCCTGGGCACGCCACATCAGGATGTCACCCACTCTTACCCCTGCTCCGTTTGCTACAGTACCAGGCATCTTGCTGAATTATAAAATCCTGAGTTATGTGCCAAAGGCTGGCATAATAAGATACTCTTTTGCAGGGCTCACAGGCTTCTCGTGCCAGACGTTCAGCCAAACTCTTTACGTGCATTATCGCATTCCCCTTCACAGAAGCTGTAGGAGGCAAAGCACCACTGGCCTCCATTTTACAGATAAAGAAAGAAAGCCAGAGAGGTTTGGTGATGTGCCCAAGCTTGGACAGCTTGTGGAGAGTTCAGATGCTGATTTTTTTAAATAAAAATTTTCACTAGAAACTGAGACGAAAATGCTGTTAATTATTATATCGCTGACTCCAAACGGGCTTCTGCCTCCAGAGCTGGGCTACTAAAGCTCTGTTGATTGCCCTGCACCTAGAAGGCACTGCACAAAGGTTTGTAATTCAAACCCTGGTCCTTTCCATCAGATCTCTGTTAAGGACAGGGGTTTTGCTCAAGATGACAAATCCCTCAAGGGCAGGATATATCTTCTTCATTGTATCTCAGCCAGCGCCCAGCACAGAGGAAGAGCTCAGGACAAGGGTATTGATTAACTCCAACCCATAAGGTAAGCAGAGGCTTCCGCTGGAGGCCCTAGATTTCACAGAATGGAGACCTCTCACCCCTACAGGAAGGCACCAGGGACGGTGGCTCTCAAGCACATCTCTTATCCAGCATGGCATAGCCAGGGTGGAGTTCAGAAAGTCCCCAGGTAGGGCTGGAGAAGAGCAGAGAGGTCTCCTTCCCCAGACCTGCCTGGCGTCCTGCAGGACCTGGCCTGGTTACAAGGTGGAATGTCTGCACACACGGCTCAGGAGAGGCCAGACTGTAAAATCTCGGAAGCAAGGGTCTAGAGCAGCAGAGGACGCCCTTGCAGCATGCCCTGCACCCAGGAGTGTGCATCCAAAACCCTCACAGGGGGGTAGCCTGGGGAGGTGAAAGCGGAACGGTGAACTGGGGCCTGAGGAAAGAGTTTGTGGTCCCCCAATATGTCAGAGCTGGAGAGAGAGCTGAGAGGAAGAAGCACCCCTTGAGTTCTTTCCCCATTTTATAGATGAGGCAACCGAGGCTAGAGAGATGGTGCGGTTTGGCAAAGGACAGGGAGTTAATGACACTGGATTCTTGCCTCCTACTACCCCGTGATACTACTTCCCTCACCTGGGGTGGGGAGGACATTATGGTCATGTTCTGGGAGGACACAAGAACCCAACTTTGGTGTCTCTGGAGATTTTCTAAGTGGAGAGAGTGCTAAGTGACTCCCCTTTTCCCCAAAATCCATGGAAGATTTTACTGGAAAATTTTGGTTTCTCTGCTTTAACAAAGAAAAGTTGGAAACCCATTCCACCCCCTTGCCCCCACCAACTCTCCTGCATCCACCCACCCACCTTCACTGCCACCCCCCACCAGCCTGGGTTTAGCCTGAGCTGAGTCCAGCCCAGCTGAGGTCCTTTCTGGATCCCCAGGGACTTACCTCGCATATCTGGGGATGGATTGAGCATCATGAAGGCATCAGACAGGCCGGCTTTGACCGGATGCTGCGAGGCGCTGATTTCCAGGATGGACATGGGGATCTGTAGGTGAAGGAGAAGCAGCTCCATCTACTCCCCCAAATACTCTCAGGCCAGCCCAGACCTCCCCTCTGAGCTCCGGACCCTTCTGCTTGCTTGGTGTCAGCTCTTGGGAGACTCAAACACATCTCAAACCCAGTGGGCCCCAATCCAAATTCCAAGGCCACCCCACACCATCTCTGAGCCTCCTTCCTTCCTCTTTCCTCCATCTCGGTGAACAGCACCTCCAATGCAGGCCAGGAATGTGGGAGTTGCCCTTAGCCCCTCCTTTTCCATCACCACCACCCTAATCTTCTCTAAACCTGTCAATTAACCTGCTAAGAGGCTCTCAAATGCATCCAGTTCTTTCTACCTCCCTACATCCTACTATAAGCTGCCGTCACCTCTCTCCAGACCTTGACAAAGTCCCCCTACATCCTCTCCGGGCATTCCCTCTGAGCTTTCTCCAATTTACTCTCCACTCTGAAGCCAGAGAGACCTTTTTCAAAAGAAATCTTGTTCCACTCCCCACCCGCACCCCTGTTTAAACTCATTCGTGGCTTCCTGTTATTAGAACAAGAGCCATGCATGGCCAGCCCCACATACCTCTCTCTCTAGCCTCAGCTTACATCCTCCATCCTTCCCTCTCTCCCTTCTAATCTTGCTGCCTTGTTTCTTTTTTTCTTTTTTTTCTTTTTTATTCTTATAATTTTGCTGCCTTGTTTCAATGCTCTGTACCCTTCAGGATCTATCCTGCCACAGGACCTTTGTACATGCTCTTCTCTCTTCCTGGAATACACTTCCTCTTTGCTTCCTTAACTCCTACTTGTCCTGCAGATCTCAACTCCTTTCCTCGAGGAAGCCCTCCCTGACCCTGCTGAGGCAAAAAGCCTCATGGCACCAGGCATCTCTGCTTAGGCGCTCTTGTTTCATTGCATGTCTCCCCAAACCAGACTCTAATCTCCACAAAGGCAGGGCCTACAGCCCTCTTATCAACTGCCATATCCCCAGCACCAAACCCAGTGCCTGGCACATTGCAGGTTCTCTACAACTATTTGCTGAATGAAAGAAAGGCTCCAAGACCCCGTCATCTCTGCAACTAGGTCCACTCACCTCTTTGTAGCCAAAGACAATGCGGCCGTCACGGTGCAGAGCCGCCTGGAAGGTGAAGCTGCCCCTGTCCTCCCGGCCTTGGAGGTAGACATGGTCCCACTGAACAACAAAGACTGTCCCTGGGGAGAAGGGCAGAGACCTGGCTGGACTGGAGGTAACGCAGGTTGCAGGGCCCTGCAGAGATGGGGGCCAGTATGGATCGGCCACGGGTTAGATCCCTAAGAGGTGGTGGGGAAAGCTTGCAAATTTGACTGGAGGCCAGGGCAGGGCAGGCCGCGAACAACAGCCTGGCTCCAAAGCTGGAGAGGGCCGAGAAGATCTGCTTCAGCACCCCAGAGCCGGGCTTGGTCATATCTTACCCCAGGCATAGCCCTTCCTTCTTGCCTATCTCTGCCCCTTGGCATGAAGGAGAAAAAATGGGAGGAATGTCTATTCTTCTTGGAGATGGGGTAGGGGGGATGCTCATGGGACACTGGTGAGAGTGGGAAACAATAAAGAACCCTAACATTTATTTCACCTCTACTAAGAGCCAAGAACTTTAATCATGTTGTCTCATCAGATCCCACTAGGCAGCAGACATTTTTGTCCCCATCTTATTGATGAGGGAACTGAGCACAAAAATGTGGGGTGGCTGTCTTGCTGTGTGACTGTGGGCAAGTCTCTTGCCCTCTCTGGGCCTTAGGATCCTCCAAAGGGGCTAGACCAAGGGAGTCCTGGGGCTGTGTCTCAAACTCTGAGCTCTGGTCTCACCATTGTCAAAGTAAGCGACCGTGGAATTGTCAGAGTAGCCAGGGTTGAAGTTGGCCATCAGGGGGGCCACATACTGCGTAGCTGTGAGCATCCGGTGGACCACGTCACCCATGAAGATGAAGCCTGGTGCAGGGAGGAGAGTCACCAGATGGCCTGGAGGGGCTGCTTCCGGGGTCTATCCCACATGGGTTAACAAGGAGCCCCGAGGAAGGGGCCATGCAGATGGGGCTGGACGTGAGCCTTGGACCTCTGTCCCCCATTCCCACCCTAGTCCTGGTGGGCACTGTGTCTGGTGTGTATGGAGCAAAATGGTTCCCCTGCCCCTCCAGATGGGCACAGATTGAAGGGTGAAGGGGGCAGGAAGAGGAGGTGACTCCTACCCCTCCCAGGATCTCAGTTCTGGGGAAATGTGCAAGAACCAAAGACGGGCTCCTCATCTCAGCAGGGAGCTGCTGTTCAGGGCCCCTGGTCCCAGGGACCCAGGCTCTCAATGCTGTCCCCCATCCCTCCCATTCACTGACTCAGAAACCCAGGGGGTACAGGGATCTCCCACGCTGGCCCATGCTGGCCCAGAGGAAGCGAGACAGCTGATGCACGGGACCCCAGAGAGCCAAATGTGGGTCATTCCCCCAGGCCACCTACATAAGCCTGTCTCCCATGAACCTCCCCAGGGAAACCCTCAGGTTCTGGCTGAGATCTCCAGACCACCTCCCAGGCACCGCAGACACAGCCTTACCTCCAGTTGCTATGGTGATCTGCCGCAGAGGATGCCCGTAGAAAGGGAAATCAAAGGACAAGACCACTCTCTGCAGGGGATGGGAAAGAGTCAGCATGGGCCGAGCTGCTGGCCAAGGGACAGGGACACACACTGCCCCATGCTTGTCTGGACAGGGTGGGGGGCAGGCATCCCCAGTACAGGGTCTCAGGACAGCAGGTGGGCAACCCAACTCTGGCCAAGCCCCCTGGGATTCCCAGAAAGGCACCTCCCAGATCCCAGATCTCACGCCACAGCTGTGCCCAGGGACCAGGCAGGGTGGGCTGGGCCCCAGGCTCCCAGCCCAGGGCAGCACTGCCGGGCCTGAGGCACTCACCGAGGCCTGCCGGTGGGTGTTGGAGAGGATTCTGTGGACTGTCACTTGGCTCCGGTTGGCCTCAACCACGTCCAGCCAAAGCTCCCGGCTGCGGGGTTCGCTGGGGCCGTACAGCCGGGACACATAGTAGCTGTGGTTGTCCTCCTGCCACCACCCAAGACAGAGCCCAAGGAGGCATGAGGGGGCCAGCAGGCCAGCAGGCCAGGGACCACCTTCTGCCCCCCTCATTCAGACTCCTGGAAAAGAGAAGTCACTGCCCTCCTGGGGTGCTGGGCCGAAGGCCCGAGGGCTGGTTTAGGCCTGGGAACCCCTGGGCTCCCCTTCGCCCCGCCCCAAAATCTCACCACTCAGCCACACCCCAAGAGCTCTGGCCCCAGCCATGTCCACACCTGTATATCTGTGCTCAGCCCCACCATTCCCAGACAGCCAGGAGGCCTGTCCTGCAGCCCCCAGGCCCTTCGGCTTGGAGAGACAAACAGGGCAGCCTGAAACCCAGCCTTCTCTTTGGGGTGCTTCCAGACTGAGGGGGGAGACACAGTCCTTGCCCTTGGAGAGTGTCCTGTTTAAGGGAAAAGAAAAAATTGTGCCTGAGAAGTCACAGGTCTAAAGGAGGAGACTGAACCTTAATTTCGGGGAGTTCCTAGTCTGATGGAGGAGGTGCAGCTTAAGCAAATAGATTACGCAGATATAGACCCTCAAGCAAAGAGCTTAACAGAGGAGCCACGCTGTGATCACCAAAGGTTGAGAAAGGGAGGCCTTCAAGACATAGTTTTGAGCCCCTACCGTGTGCCTGAATCTCAGCCCTGGGAATAAAATTAAGAACAAGCCAGGACACCGTGGGCTGGGAGTTAATTCCATAAAGCCTCTCCTGCGGAGGGAGGAGCATCTGGAGCAAGGATTTAGAGGACGGGGAAATGGTTGGCACAAAGGATGAGGAGCCAGGGGAGGGTGCTGGACCCACCCACAGAGCGTCTGCTGCCAGAGCCAGAGGAGGCAGGGGTGGGCAAGTTCCCTTGGCCCCGGCGCAGAGATGGGGCTGCCAACCCGTGAGGAGCCGTGGGCATCGTGGGTCATTAATCAGCCTGTCCAGTGGCACAGGCAATGTTCTCCCTGCCAATCTGCCAGCTGCCCAGCCAGCCCTCGCCCGCAGCCCAGCAAGAGCAGGGACGAGGGACTCCTGTTCTCACCACTGGCCGGGAAGCAGGCTCTGCGATTCTGACAAATGACCCAATCTGGGGACCTGGGGCTGGGGCAGGGCTGGCCGGAAGCAAAGATAAATATTCCCACTGCCACTGCCTCCTTCTCGTCTTCCTGCCTCCAGACTGTCCCCACCCCCCTCTAACCCAGCCTTGGCATGGCAGCCAAATGAATCTAAAATAGGTGTGTTATCACATCACAGTGCTTGCAACCCATCTGTGGCTCCCCACTGCCCTGGAGACAAAACCCCAACCTCCTAGGTGGCCATGCAAGATCCCATCAGGAGCCAGCCCCCACCTTCCCTCTAGCTTCCTTGCTGTCCCCCAGACCACACTTTCCTGCCAGCCTCAGGCCACCAGTGGTCCCTCACGCCTTGGCACATGCCTGGAATGACCTTCCTTGCCTTCTCCTCCGGGCAGATTCCTACTCCTTCAAGGCTCAGCTCAAAGGCCTGCTTTTGGGCCTTCTGCCCCTACTCATCCAAGAGGACCCCCATGCCCTGCAAATGGCCCCCACCACCCAAGTTTGGGGGAATCCTCAGGGGAGGACTCATGTGTGCTCAGGTACAGACTGTTCATGAGAATTCCACACGCTCTTCCCTTCTCCCCCCACTGGATTTGCTTCTGGTCATGAAGCCACCTGAGGGTGCTGCCCCTGGGGCAAGGGCAAGTGCTAAAGCCAAGGGTGCTTCCTGCCATTGCTGCCACAGCCACCAGCCTTGGGTGCCAGATCTGGGCCCAGAGGAGGACAGAGGACAGAGGAGGAGCCCCCCAGCTCCGTCCCAGGCACCCGAGCAGCAGTGCTTGTGCCCAGAGCTCACAGCTTTCCTCAAGAAAGCTCCTGCTCTCACCTCTTCCCCAGGAGTCCAGCTGCCACATCTTTTGCTCCTTGGTTTCAGTCTCTCCCCTCTCCTCCCTCCTCTCCTGAGGACCCACCACCAAAACAAACAAACAGAAAACACCTGCCAAGAGACAGAGGTCCACGCACACCAGCGCATGCAAACAGGCACACAAAGGGCCGCAGAGGAGTCTGAAGTCCCCCAGCCTGCTTCCTGGGAATCATATAGGGGTAAGTTTTTTATTCGGCCTTGAAGCAAAAAAATAGAGGGAGCGCTGAACAAAGACTGGACATCTAGCCGTCTGCAGGGCCCCGGCTCGGAAGCCGCCGTAGGCTCAGCTGGGACTACTCGCCACAGCCATGGCTATAGTTCATCTTGCCCGCTCCCCACCCCTTCTGCCAGTTCAAACAAAAAAGCTTATTTCTTAAAGGGCATCAGTTAGCCTAAAATTTTTGTCTGAAAAAAGGACACTGAGTTTAGAAGCTGTCAGACCATCGTGTAAATGTATGCCTGCCCTGAACTATGGGCCCCTGACATGCAGGGAGAGACCAAGGTCGTCTTTCTCTCCTGGGGCTCAAGGGTGCCTGGAGCCCAGAACCCCCCCTTTTACTCTTTTATAAGAGGAAATGGGATGGGAGGTGTTAGGTGCCTTGCACGGGAACTAATTTTGGAAATAAATCGGCCTCCCTAAATCTGAGTGGCCCAATAAGTCAAAGCCAGTCTAGGTAGCACTTTAGTCCTTCTACATGTTGTAGGGTGTTGAGCTGTGTCCCCCAAAGGATATGTTCAAGTACCTGTGAATGTGCCTTATTTGGAAATAGGGTCTTTGCAGACATAATAAATGAGGTCAGCCTTGATTAGGGTGGGCCTAAATCCAATACCTGGTATCTTTATAGGAGAAAGAGGAGGGAGACTTGGACGTGGAGACACAGAGTAGACCCGTGGGGAAGAAGGGCATGTGAGGATGGATTCAAAGACCCCCAAAATCCAGAGATGCAGCTTCAAGCCAAGGAATGCCAAAGACGGCCAGCAGCCACCAGGGGAAGACACGGGACAGCTTCTCCCTCGGCGCCTCTGGAAGGAGCCAACTCTGCTGACGCCTTGATTTTACCCACGTGTGATGATTTACTTGGCTTTTCTCTAATCTTCAAGTCTGTCTTTCCTGTAAGACCCTATGTTCCCCAAGGGTAAGGTCCGTCTTTATCCATGGTATTTACAGCAAAGAGGATGTGCTCACTTTGTAGGATGTGTTGAATAAATGACTACAGAACATGGTCCTGTGCTCAGGACAGGATCCTGTTGCCTCACGGAGCAGGACAGCAGTGGACAGTGCACAGGTGCTCTCAGGTGTGAACACAGCTCCCACCCGGGCACCTGAGCAGGCCTGTGTTTAAAACGGCTACTCTGAGGCTCACGGAAGGGTCTGGTTTCAAGCAGCCTGAGTCTTGGGACTCTCACGGTGAGAACTTTCACCAAATTGCCAAGCGTCTGAAAGGAGAGCCCTGAGCAGAAGCCACGCGCTAGGCAGCCGTGCGGCTCAGGCAGTTGCTAAGTGCCTCTTGCTGCCCACCTGAGACAGCAAAGGGCAGGGCTGCCGGGAGCAGGCGCCGCCCCAGCCCATCGCTCTGAGTCCCCTGCTTCGCTGGGGGGACGCGTGAGCCACACCCTCAGCCAGCGCTGCTCCATGCCTCAACCCAGGCTTTTGGGAATCCTGGGACAGAATCGCCTTGTTCTTGGAGTTCCCCGAGGAGCCCTCCAATGGCACCCTTAAACTGACTCAAGGAGAACTGAAAATAAAAGGGGCTGGGGCTTCTAACTCCTAGGCAGAGAATCTCTCCAATGAGTCAGCAGATCCGGAGGCGAGTGAGTGCCTCGTGACCTGGGGACCCACTGCTCGGGCCTGAAGGTCTCAAAAGTGCAGAGTTCAGCCACCTGCTCCAAAGAGGGAGTGTGGAGGGGGACAGGGCCGTGCAGAATCGGCCACAAGGCCCGGAGAGGCCGCACAGACCACCTCTCCCGGCATCGAGAGAATCTCAGTTATCCCTGGGACAGGGAAGCCGGGAGCCACATCTGTCCAGGGCACTGCAGTACTTGTGAGCGGGAGGAAGGAGCAGGGAAGCGGGCCCTCGCAGCGCTGACTGTGGGTGCTGGCTGCCACGCTCATCACGCAGGACAGCCCTGGGAGCTGGGTCCTAGCATGAGTCCCACTTTATAAGGGGGAAACCGAGGCCCAAGACCACATAACCATTGGGAACCAGGTTGGTCCCACTGGAAGACAGTGACCTTTCCTCACGGTCTCCAGGTCCCACTGGAAGGCACCTCGGGCCACTTATCAGTCAGTGGTTGAAATCCCTTCCCCATATCCACTCACATCAGAAGGTCCACCGTGATGCACTCTTCATGGATTACGGGGCTCAGGGGCTGTGTCAGGTTCATCTCCTCGCCCCTGGCACCTACCTAACACGGGGCTTGGTACCCCTTGTGTGAGTGTGTGTGTGTGTGTGTGCACGCACAGGGGGCAGGGTTCTGCTGGCTGAATGAGCTGAATCACAAGGATTCCACAGCTTTTGGTGCTGGAAGCTGTGCCGAGAATGTGCAGAGTGGCTCCAACACAGAGCATCCTCCCCCATCGCTGATGGGAGGTGACACAAAAGCCACTTGTGAAGGAACCAGCTGCCTCCTCTGGGAATCCAAGTCCAGGGAGAGCATTCCCAAAGCTGGGACATCCTGGACACAGAAAGGTATCTCCAGATTCCCCACGTTCTTTTCTGAAGAAGTGCCGCTAACAAGGGAGATGCTTTCAGGGTCAGGTAAGACAAATCCTGGCTCCACCTGGCTTACGCGCGGAGAAAGCAGACTAGATCAAACGACAGAGCCCAGCAGCAAGGCGGCAGGTGCATAGCGTCAATGGCTCTGATGTCATTGGGGCATCGTCCTAAGTCTGACTGCCCCATGGTCCTGACGGCTGCCTGTAGTCACTGAGATGACACGCATCCTTGTTTGAGTTCAAAGACAGAAACTTCTCACCAGGCATGGAACATGAGGCCATCCCTTCAGTCTGATTGGGCCATCTGAGGTTGCCCCTGGATGATCTCAGGGGCCAGGTCATGCCTGGTTGGCTTAACCCAACCTGGTTCCCCAACTGGAACTGGGGATGGCAGCTCATTTAGGAAGGGGGAGTGGAACTTGGGTGGGCAAAAGGCAGCATGAATGACATCAAGGTTGGGTGGGAATGCAGCTCAATGGTCATTGTATCAGTCTGCCAAAGGGGTGCTGATGCAAAGTACCAGAAACCTATTGGCTTTTATAAAGGGTATTTATTTGGGGTAAAAAGCTTCCAAGGCCGTGGAAAGTCCAACTCAAGGTACCATAATAAGTACCTTCTCACCAAAGTCTGCTGCCACATGTTGAAGCAAGATGGCAGGTAATCGCTGCAAGGGTTCAGCCTTCTCCTCTGGGCTTCCTCTCTCTCAGCTGTAGGCTGGCTTGTTTCTTTCCAGGGCTCGGTATCAGCTCAGCTGTTCTGTTCTAGTCTCTTCCCAAGGTCAGCTGCAAACTATCAGGCAAATGGTTCATCTCTTGCGGGGGCCCCAGGATCACAAATGACAGAGCTCTCTCTCTTCTACATGTGTCTTCTTTTTTTTTTTTTTTTTTTACCGGGAGGTCCCGGGTATCGAACCCGGGTCCCTCCATATGGGAGACGGACGCCCAACCATTTGAGCCACATCCGTTCCCCTCCATGTGTCTTCTTGAATGAGTGTCTGTTTTATATCAGACCCAGCAAGGAGGAAGGGACTCAACCTTTTAGTGAAAGCTAAAAGCCTAATATTAACAGGTAATCTAATCAAAGGCATCTCAGCTGAGTTTGATGCAATCAAAGTATATCACACAGAGGAATAGATTAGTTTACAAACATAATCTTTCTTTTTTGGAATTCATAAAATAATCTCAAACTGTCACAGTCATCAAGACCAAGTTCTGGGGGGGGATAAAAAAAAAAAAAAAAAAAAAAAGACCAAGTTCTTTCAGGCTCTTTTCTGCTTTCCCAGTGTGGGCTTCATTCCAAGCCTGGACTAGCCTGTGGTCACAAGATGGCTGGCAGTGGCAACTGGCCCTGCACATCCTGCTTCATGGACAGAAGGAGCGGGAGAGTATACATCTCCCCTACCCCTGGATGACAGTACTTCCTGTCAAGGTGACTGGACCAACCTGGTCACATTCCCATCTACAACTAGTACTTATTGCCAGGGAAGCCACAGATGTTGAAGAGCTTAAGCCTAAACCAAACACTGGTTGGGAGAGAGAAGAGTCAACTTCCAAAATCTCATGCCTATTGTCCACATGCCCTGGGAATTACAATTCTGCCAACTACTTGGGCCTTGTGAAAAGACACTGAGGAAGAGCCCCCATCTGGGGTCGGGGGTCCTCTGTTGTCTGTATCAACCATATCCATCTCCAGCTCTTTGTGAAACCTAGAACTTACCCAACTCCCTCAGAGCTGAGCACTAGTGACGCAATTAAAGATGTCCCCACCCACCCAGGCCTTTCTGGAACCAGCCCTCTCAGTCTAGAATTTTATTTTATTTTTTTTTTAAAGATTTTATTTATTTATTCATTTATCCCCCCCCTGCTGCTTGTGCTCGCCGGGTCAGCCAACCACGCCGTGCGGGCGGGCTTGCCCCCACCAGGAGGCCCCGGGAACTGAACCCGGGGCCTCCCATATGGCAAACGGGAGCCCCACTGATTGAGCCACAGCCGCTTCCCTAGAATTTTAGATGCTTCTGAAATATCAGCACTGCATGGAGCCCTGCTGACTCAAATTCCAGACATGGTATCATGTTTAGCATGACATCCTTGTACTACCATGTTTTAAAATGCCCTGCCCCCACCCCAAGAGCATCCCCCCCTCCCTAGGCCCTGCTGAGTGACCACATCCATCCACCCCCCACCCCACATGACCCTGTGCTTCCTCAGCCAGGCTGATTGGACATAAGTGGTCACCTGATTCAAAGGCAGCCCATGACCTACAGCTGTGCCTGAACAAATCAGAACCCTCTCCCAGGAAGGGAGACTTGGGAACCTGAGAAACTGGTGGCAGGAGATCTGTGAGGGGCTGAGCTGAAAAGTCACAGAGGCTCAGTGGCTGAAACCATCATCTTGAGCTGACTTCAGAGGACGTTGGTTCACAGGGAGAACATCTGGCACATGGCAGTCTCGCACATGGCAGTCTTCAATAACTATATGATGAATGAATGAAAAGGAGTCAAGAACTGAGGGGGCCTGGAGAAACAGAAAAAGCAGACTGGGTTCCCGCTAGCTTCCCAAGTCCCCAAGGCCTGGCTGTCCTTCCTTGGGTCTATGGCAGCTCTCTATACCCTCACAATGAATCCTCTTGGTTCCTTGGAACCAAAAGGGCCCTAGCCAGAACAGTCTTGTCCATGGGGTGATCAGAAGAAGGACTTCCAGGGAGATGCTGGACAGTCCTTCACCAGCACAGACTGCAAGGATCAGTATAAGAAAAGTGAGAAACCAAATTCTAAGGCAAACCCTTTCTTGGCAACACACTGGCCACCATGCTTTCCCCTCCACACAGTTAATCATTTCCAGTTTCTTGACTGACCACTGGAAACGAGGACATTGCGTGGGATTTGCCAACGTTGGGGATCCTTCTGTTCTGCCACTGCAGGCCCCAGATCATGCCATCACCTGCATCAGCAGGTTTAATAAAGAAAGTCCACCTATGGCAGAGACCAATAATAGTCTCCCAAAAGTCTCCCTGTAACTATTCTCCACTTCTTTCTTTAGTATTAGAACCTCTCAGCTTTAGCTAGGCACATGGCCACCCAGCTAGACTACGTTTCCCAGCCTTCTTTATGGCTAGGTCTGGTCATATGACTATGTTCTGGCCAACAGAAGATGAGCAGAAGTTATTGCCCTTAACAGGAATGGGGTGCTTCCCCTTGCCACATTCCCACTGGCTGGGATGCAGATGTGATGGTGGGAGTGGAAACAGCCATCTTGGACCACAAAATGGAAAGCACGTGTTACAGAGAACAAGAAAGAGGGAGCCTGGTTCCCCAACACTGTAGAGACACTATCAGCCCCTGCTTACTTACGCTTACACTGGTAATGGGTGAGAGAACAGACTTCTCTTGTGCCTTGGAAGGAGGGCATTTGTTACAACAGCTGAATCTGTATCCTAATTAATAAGTGGACTCTTTGGGGCAATCGATCCCAGGGCTTGCTTCACTGTAATCCATATTGGTATGTCTCTTAAAAAGGATTTAGAGGTAGTGCCTGGCAATGAACCTGCCCAAGGAATTCACGTGATTCACAACCCATCACCACGCATGACCTGCCGTCTGCTGGGGAGTCACATCGCCCCCGGCTGGTGGCTAGGAGCCTTGGCTAGAAGCTACGACTGGGTAGACCTGACATTACAAAGACTATCTGGAACATAGCATGAACCAGGCCACTTGGCAAGTCCACCAAACGGAACCACCTTTCCTTTAGAAGCTTGCAAGTAGCTGGGTCGATCCACATTCGTTTTGGGAGGCAGCATGAGGTGGAACAGTAGTTTCCAAAGAATTTTGGCTGTGAAATCTTTTCTTTCAACTAATCTTCCATGGAAGCTCAATACATAAATCACATCAAAGTCAAACTGCTCTGGAGGAAGGAACCCTGTCTGCTGTGCTGCTTCCTGTCCACCCCCCTCTACCCACAGCAGCCCTCGGAGAAGCACCTCTGGGAAGCCTTAGGGTTCCATGGAGCACAATTTGGAAATCACTGCTGTGGGATCAAAGACATGGGCTGTGGAATCAGACCCGAGTTCAAAAACTGGCTCCATTACATAATAATAACATAACGCCACTTTCCTCTCTGAGCTTCGCTTTCCTCATCGGTTACCTTTCTTGCAGAGTTCTTCTGAGGATTAGACAAAACATAAATGTAAAGCTCTTAGCCCAGCGCCAGGCCCACAGGAGGTATTTGAGAGGTGGGAGCTATCATGAGGAGTTTGTTGGACATTTGCAAGAAAAGTCTTGATTGTCAAAACTGCCTCCTCAAAATGATCTGAGCTCCATTCTAAACATGTGCTGTTACAAAGCCTCTTCTCCCACAGTTATTCATGCCCGAAGGCCCACCAGGCACTTCATTTCTGACAGGAGGGCGGAATTTACCTTAGCTGAGCTCAAGATGTTTCTGGACAGGAACTCCAGCTAAGCTGTCACCATCAGCCTGTCATCTGCCAGCCAAATGGCACGTGGGAATTCTGGGGCAAGATACCAAGGGCGCCCGCAGGGCCCGCTGGAGGGGCCTGGCCAGCGAGGCTTGTCAGGACGGCACTCCAGGCAGGCGCTGGGGGGAACGGGCCACCCACCCTGCCTCCATCATTCCCTGAGGCCTTATAAGACCAACAGGAATGTATCCTAGGGACCAGCACCATCAGCATCCCCTGGGAAGTTGCTAGACGTACAGAATCCTGGGCCCAACCCCAAACCTGCTGAGTCAGTATTGCATTTGAACAAGCTTCCCAGGGAGTCTTTACACTGCAGAGATTGAGAAGCACTGGTTTGGAAGGATCCTGTGTCTGGACCAACACATCACTCATTTTCATCCCCAAGAGACCTGGGTACCCCTGGCTCTGCCACTCACTTGCTGCGTGACCTTGGGCAAGTGACTTCACCTCTCGGTTCCCTCATAATTAAGGAGGAGGTAAAACATTAGAAATACCTACCTCATGGGGTGTGAGAACAACTCCTTTAGCGTCAGTTCTTGCAATTATTTGCCCCCACCTCATGTGTCCATGTAATAACCTCTGCTCTTTGGAAGTATTCAAGCCTTGGGTTGAAAACAAGCCCACACTGAACACTTGTCATCACAGAAATTCAGGAAACAGGACCCTGGAATCACCTGGAGAGGGTGGTCTCCCGGGTAGGCCAAGGGGCTCCTGTATCAGGTCTGAGGGCCAGGGTGGATGAAGCTGACCTAAGAAGGTCCTAGAAGTGGAGTGGGTTGGAGGTGTGGGCTGGCTTTCTTTTCTAGCCAAAGCATTTCTTTCTTTTTTTCAAAGATTTATTTTATTTATTTCTCCCCACCCCCTTGTTTTTCACTTGCTGTATCTGTTTGTCTTCCTTGTTTCTTTAGGAGGCACTGGGAGCTGAACCCAGGACCTCTGACATGGGAGGGAGGTGCCTAATCACTTGAACCACCTCTGCTCCCTGCTTTGCTGTGTCTCTTATTCTGCTTTTCCTCCCCACATCTCTTGCTGCATCATCTTGTTGCGTCAGCTCTCCTTGCCTGCCAGTCACATCAGCTCACTGTCTTCTTTTAGGAGGCACCGGGAACCTCTGCTCCCTGCTTTCTGTTGTGTCTCTCATTATGTTTTTCCTTCTTGTGTCTCTTATTGTGTCAGCTTGCTGCGCCTGCCCATCATGCCAGCTCACTGTCTTCTTAGGAGGCACTGGGATCCAAACCAGTTACCTCCCTTGTGGTAGGCGGGAGCCCAGTTGCTTGAGCCACATCCGCTTCCCAGCAAAGTATTTCTTAACACACCCCTGCCCCTTTGTGGAAATAGAAGAATCACCTTCTCCCAGCACTGATCGAATATGTGGGCTTTTTAAAGGATACCAGCCAACCAGAGATTTTGACAACATAAATATATATTATATATGTCATATAACTACAGAGGATTAGGACAAAAAGAAAGGGAAAAACAAAAATGAAAACCAACAAAACCAGGGAGCATCCCTCATCTCGTCCCATGTTGGCATATTTCCTTCCAGTCTTTTTTCATAGGTATAAATTTCACAGTTACAGTCGTGCTGCACACACAGTTTTGTGGACTGCTTTTGCCACTTTTCCTGGTCTTTCTAACCATCATTGAATGGCTTCATGACAGTTGTCTGAGTTTGGGGAAACGGATGTGGCTCAAGAGGTTCAGCGTCCGTCTACCATATGGGGAGACCGGGGTTCGATCCCCGGTACCTCCCGGTAAAAAAAAAAAAAAAAAAAAAAAAATGTCTGAGTTTGCCCAGCTGCTCTCACAAGAGCTACAGATGGGTTGGCTTAAACAACAGGAACTTATTGTCTCATAGTTCTGGAGGCCCGTGAAGTCCAAAATCAAGGTGTCGGCAGGATCGTGTTTCCTCTGAGGTCTGTAGCGTTGGGTGGTGCCGTGCCAGCAATCCGTAACTCAGTCTCTGCCTCTGTCACACGGTCATCTGTCTCCTTCCGTCGTCTACTCTGTGTCCACATTTGCTCTGCTTATACGGACAACAGTTATATTGGATTAAGGCCCACCCTGATTCGCTCTTCAAAGATCCTGTTCACAAATGGGCTCACATCCACAAGACCGGGGGTTGGGACTTGAACTTTAGGGACATGATTCAATCCATAACAGCAGTCCACTGAGAAGAAAAGCCACAATTCTCTTAACTGCTTCTCTGTAGTTGAGCGTTTAGGTAGCTTCCCACGTTACGCGCTCATGAATGTGATGACCCTCTTGATGCCTTTTCCAGAGCCTGGCTGATTCCCTTGTTTTGAAGCCTTTGGTAGAAAGCCATGCTTCTCAGACGGGACCGCCTGTGAATCAGATGCTGCTGCTGCAGGTCTGAGCGACCTGAGATTCTTGTTCCTAACCAGCTTCCCCGCACTGGCACCGAAGGCTTCAAGGCCAGGAAGTCCTCTTTTGTTACTGGGATCCTATTATTGTGCTCCCAAGTAAGGCCTGGGGAAAGTGCTTCCTTTTGTCTAGTCCTTTCTGGTTAACTTTCTCAACCAATTAGCTGACCCGATATGCATAACAACTCTACCAAGCATTATCAGCCCATCTTAAGGATAGTGGAACTGACTTAGCAAGGACACACACTTCTTTTTTTTTTTTTTTTTTTTAACTTTTTAATTGAAGTTTATTATTCACACATGAATATCCATAAGCAATAGTTGTATAGTTAAATTTGTTAACATACAAAACAAATATGCATATAATCATACAGTCTCCCATACATTACCCCACCACAAACAACTTGCATTGTTGTGAAACAATAGTTACCAAGTATGAAAAAGCATCATCAAAACATTAGCCTTCACTGTTAGTGGGAATGCAGAATGGTGAAAGACAGGTCGGCATCTCCCCAAGAAAACAAATATGGAACTGCAGTATGACCCAACAATCCCCACACTCTTTCTTAACAGGGACAGAGTAGGGCCACCCACTGTTCGTTTGCCTGGGACAGCTCATGTTTACCAGCCCTTTAAGAGCATTTCCACACAACACCTTCGCAATCACAGCGTCTCCATTTAACAATGACTAAATGGGCTCAGAGGGGTTAAGAGACTTGCCCAGGGGAAAGAGAATAGGGTCAGCAAGACAGCCCTGGGGTAGGATACAAACCACCCGGGCTGAGCAGCCAGGAGGGGTGCCCAGGCAGAAGGGGTGGGATGTGCTCTTGAATCTCAGCCTGGGGAGCTCAGAATTTACCCCCCACCTGGGAAGACTGAGGCTAGCAGGGCCTGGCAATGTCAAGCTCAGTGAATTGAGGCATTAAGTGTCCTGCCCAAGGCTGCACAGCTGGTGTGGCAGGGCCTGGACGGGGGCCAGGCTGGCCAGACACTTCCCACAACACTAGATGCTGGACATCTGCACCTGCTTCCCCCTCCCTGGCCACCCTTTCCTCTCACAAAATCTCTCATCTTCCCTTTTCTTAAAACTCAGCTCCCTGGTTCCCTTCCCTCAGAAGTCTTCCAGCTTTAGGCTCCTCCCCTCCATCCCTCCCTGAGCACCCTAGAGCCGCTAGGTCCTTCAAGGAGGGCCACTTGCGCTTCAAGCGTCTGTGCTGTGGTTCTGTCTGTCTGTCCTGTCTCCTCTAGGCCCTCAGATGGGGGTGGGTTGGGGGGTGGCAATTTGATATTATTTATGAATTCCCCCACATCATTAGGGCGGGCAGAGCCCTAAAGAGTCCAACTCAAGGTACCATAAGAGGTACCTTCTCACCCAAAGTCTGTTCCCATGTGTTGATGCAAGATGGCGGGTGACATCTGCGAGGATTCAGCCTTCCTTCTTCCTCTTAAGGCTCCGTGGTCCCAGCTTCTTCCAATCTCAGCTGTAAGCTGGCATAAGGATCATCTCTCTCCCTGGGGGTCATTTCTTTCCAGACTCAGCTGCTCTGTTCTCTTCACAAGGTCAGCTGTAAGCGTTCAGGCTCATCTCTCGTCGCAGGACTGCAGGATCCCCTCTGTGTATCTTCTCCATGTATCTACTTCCATGTTCTTGATTGAGTGTCCATTTATATAGCCTACCAAGGCAGGCAGGGACTCAACTCCATGCCCGATGTGATAGAATCAAAGCCCTAATCTTAACATAATTGCATCAAAGTCATCTCAGCTGGATCTAATACAATTAAAGGGTATCACGCCCAGAGGAACAGACCTATGTACAAATTTAATCAAATATCCTTTTTGGAACCTGGAATGTCCCATGTGGACTCTTGATGTGTGGCTGCTGAGGGGTCACAGAGGTCCCTCAGCCCTCCTGGGCCCTGCCATGGTCATGGATGGGTGAGCTGGGAGGAAAGAGGAATTCAGGGAAGCTGAGCCAGGGGGAAGATGGGGGTGGGACAGAATCTTTTCTACCAAGGATGAAAAGGGAGGGACCTCCAAATCTGAATGTTCTTAAGCTTGGTTCCTCCCAAACTCTGGCTCCTGAACCATGAAACCAAGACTTTGGAGTAGGATTTGTAACTCCCCAGACTGGAAGACAACCTTTGTCCAAAGCCTTCCCCTTGTAGCCTTTCAGAGAATAAGTCATGGCATATTCCAGGGTTTCTACCTTAGCATTACGACTCCCCTGTGCCCCAGTGCCACCACCTCCCCTCAATATCCCAGTGTCTCTAGGACCTCAGGATTGGCCTTGGTGGAAAATCTCTAGAACTCTTGAGTGCAGACAAGAATCCTATTTCTATCAGGATGTAGTGGTGGAGTGGGTGTGGGAATAAAACTTAAGGAGTCTGAATCTAAGTTCTGCCCAGGAGCCTCAGGGCTGCCAGCTCACCCAGGGACAGGAATGCAGGGCTGGAGGCCTTTCCAAAGGAAGAGGTTTAGAGTTAGAAACAAGGATTGTGGTGAAGTGGCGGAGCCGAGGGACTGGACCAAGAAACTGCATAGAGGGGCTGGGAAGGCGGGCATGAGTTGTGGGTGGGGAGGGGCTGAGCCAGAAGGGAAGCCCACACCATGCAGCCAGAAGAGGTATACTGAGGAACAATGGAAGGGGATAAGGGGGCACGGGGTGGGTGGGGGTGGAGGCAAAGGGACTGGCAGCCCACCTGTTCGGGCCCTAAGCCCTCAATATGTCCGCCAAGCAGAGGTCCCCACGGCCTGGTTCCTGTCAGCACAAGCCAGGCTGTGATATGTGCAAAGGGTGGCAGTGTTTTCCTGTTGATACCCAAGGAAACTTTCTGAAACCGGCCAAATCAAACCTGCTGAATTATCCTCTTCCTGCCACTCTCTTTCCCTCTTGCTCACCCCTTTGCCACCAAGCCATTGTCTAGATCTGGTTTCTATAAACCCAAAGAAACGTCCAGCTCTCAGGGACACTGACCAGGGCCGCTCCCAGAGACGCAGAAGTAGGCGGCTCTGGCCCCTTGCCTGGGCTCCTGCCAAGGCCCCATCTGAACTGCCTTCAGGTGGGGGCGGGCAGACAGCTGGGAGGAGGGAGCAGGGTTGAGCTCTGGCCAGGCGGAAGCGGAATTGGTCATCAGCAGTCCTGGGTTGAACACGAAAGGCCTAATGAGTTCAAGGTGGTAGGAAATGGAACACAGGCCCCTCTGCGGATTCGGGTCGGGACCACCCAGGCAGTGCACAGCCTCTCCTCTTCTACACCCCTCGCCTTGGTGACCCCTGGGGATGCGGACCCCTACTTCCTTCATTCACTCCATGGAGGAGCACCTGCCCTGTGGTGACAGAGTGATAAACTCTTACTTTCCAGGGGGGAGAAGGTAGTAGAAACAAGTAAACTTCAGTGCAGGAAGTGACAAGTGCTATGGAGAAAAATAGTCTAATCCTTCTGCCCCAGCCGCAGCCCTACAGCAACTAGAAAACAGCCACGTCTAGAGCTTTCTCTATGGCAAGCTACACTGGTAAACCCCGAACTCCACCAACCAGTCCTCCTGGGACGAGGGTCCAAGTCTCTTCGCCATCCAGCTGCCCTCCCCTGGACTCCTCTGGTTTCTAGATGACATCTGAAAACCACCAGTTGTGGTCAGGCCAGGAAATATCCCCCAGAATCCTCGCAGCCCCAGCTCTGAGTTTCTATGGGTTTCCATTAACACAGCCAGCTTTCCCACCTCGATTCCTGGCAGCCACTTCCCACTCCTGATTCATCCCCAGCCCACAGACAGTGAAGATCCCCAAATCTTTTCCTCCAGAACTGCTGCTAGACCACATCTCTCCCAGCTTATTTTAAGTGGAAGCACCAGCGCTGGCATTTATTCCAGTCATTTCACAGGGCTTGAACCAGACTCCCCTCCTGCCCTGACAGTGAGGTCTGCTGGGCCTTTCGGGTTCCTGATGTGACATTCTGAATTCTCTCTCAGCTGCATTATGGCGGAATGGCAAAGCTGGGGTCCACCCTAAGGCAGTCAGTGGGGCCTCCTTCCAGGGTGGCCCTGGTCCTTAACGTGGACTTTATTTTTTTTTGAGATACCGGGGTCAGGGAATGAACCTAGGACCTGGTATGTGGGAAGCTGGTGCTCAACCACTGAGCTACACCAGTTCAGTGCTTGTTGTTTTTTGTTTTGTTTTGTTTTGTTTTTGTTTTGCTTTTAGGAGGCCCCGGGAACAGAACCCAGAACCTCTCATGTGGACTCTTGATGTGTGACTGCCTAGGGGGTCACAGAGGCCCACAAACACATTTCTCCATCTTGCCAAAAGGGAGATGGGGGCGCAAATGTGGCTCATATGGTTGGATGTCCGTCTCCCATGTGGAGGGACCTGGGTTCGATCCAAATAAAAAAATAAAGGGAGATGGTGGGAGCCTCAGGCTCAAATACAGCCACATGGTGCCTGAGGAACCCTCACACTCTGGTGGTCAGGCTAGTAACCAACCTTTCAACTGGCCTGAAATGCTCCCACCTAGTTGACCATCAGAATCATCCGGGGAACTTTCAAGGAAACAAATTCCCAGACTCCACTGCGAATATTCTCACTGTCCTGATTCTGTGATAATCAGGGTGGGCTAAACATTCGCTATATTAGAAACCATACATGTGTCCCCAGACCTCGTTTTCCTCCCTAGGTCTGGTTTTTAGAATGTTGGTGATAAACTAAGCCTGATTTATTATATGACCATCCTGTATGGGAAAAGACTGTAACTCTAGGTATCTCTGGTCAACCTTAAGAGATATAGCAGGGGGCTATATCTGGTTGGCGTCCATCTCCCATATGGAGGGACCTGGGTTCGTTCCCCGGGACCTCCTGATAAAAACTTAAAAAATATATAGAAGGTGCGTGGGCCGCCAGGCCCTGTGCGCGGGCGCACCACCAGTTCCCGCAAGCCACACAGCAAGATGATGACATAATAGGATAGTGACACAAGGGAGAGGCAAGATGAGACGCACCGAAAAACCAGCAACTAAGGTTGCGCGGGCAGGATGCCGCTCTCCTACATCAGAGATTCCAAGGATTGAATCCCAGTGAAGACAGGAGGAGAAGGATGAGAAGAGAGGGCAGAAAATGGACACAGAGTTGCCCAGCGAATGGACACAGAAACAGCAA
>JAKSZT010054055.1:785695-922878 GCA_026826555.1 Tolypeutes matacus | reverse complement strand
CAATCAGAAAATAAAATAAAAGAAAATAAAAGACAAAAAAAAAAAAATTCCCAGACTCCATCTCCAGTGTTTCTGAACCAGTTGCTCCGGGGTGGGGCCCGAGAATTTGTGCTGCTGTTTCAGCTCTGGAGTTACTGAATCCACACTGGCTTTCAATGAGCCCCACCTCCCTTTCTGAACGCCCACAGACAATTGTTTCCAGAACTCTGTGTCTCTGTGGCTCTTCTGCACACTGTTCTCTGTGCAGACTGGGCCGTAGCCTTCAGATCAGTTATTTAAGTGATGGTTCGACAAGGCTAGAGTGGCAGCTCACCAGGTGTCCCTTACTCAGGGCCCGTCGCCTGCCCTGGCCTTGCGCTACGTCGCTCACCATAGCTGCCCTGCTCTTTGCTTCTACCGGCCCAAGACAGGGCAGAATGGAAAGTGAGTGGTTCCACCTCAGCGCTGGGGTACTCAGACCATCTTCTTTCCTTTGTCTTCTTCCACTCCTCTAACTGGCCATGGCTCCCGGCATTTCTCGGCAGCCTTCTGAGTCTGCTCAGGATTACAGGCCTCCTCAGCCCCTTCTCCTCTCCTCCCTTGCTTCTCTCACTTATACTTTCTGCCAATTAGAGAACTCCCTGTGGAGCCATGATTGCTTTTCACACACCTCCCTAGTTCTTTTAGGCAGAATCTTATTTTTGAGAATCTCCTGCCTTCTCATGAGCCAGTTTCCCCTTTTTAAACTTTCTGGCTTTCTTCTCCACTCCCCCCCCCGACATGGCTCCCTCATCTGTTTGCTCATTGTTTTTTGCCCATTGTCACGAGGAACCGAACCCAGGAGCTCTCGTGTGGGAGGCAGGCACTCAACTGCTTGAGCCACATCCGCTCCCTGTTCATTTGTTTTTGCTCATTGTCTGTTTGTTTGCTCATTGTCTTGCTCATTATTTTTCCACTCATTGTTTTTACTTGTTGTTTTTGTTCAATGTCTGCTTGTTGTTTGTCTTCTTTAGGAGGCACTGGGAACCAAACCTGGGACCTCCCATGTAGGAGGCAGGTACTCAACTGCTCGAGCCACATCTGCTCCCAACTTTCTGGCTTTCCGACTTCCCTCCAAGCTTCCTGAAATTTGCTTTTCCAAGGTCCAATGTTCACAGCTATAGGTTGGTATCTGCAGGCTGCATGGCCATGGAGGTCCCCATCCCTCCATCACTCCTTCCAACAAACATTTCTCCTTTCTGGTCGGGATTGCTTCCCATTGCAACAACCAAAGACTGGAGCCAACTTACATGTCCATCGATAGGAAAAAAGCTAAGGAAACTATAGTGTACTTATGTTATAGAATAACATGCATTAAAAAAAAATTATTTTGAAACAATTTCAGGTTTATAAGAAAGTTGCAAAAATGGTACAAGGAATTCCCATATACCCTTTACTCAGATTCACCAAATGTTAACATTTACATGACTGTGTAGTTTTTTAAAAGAATGGGAAGAGCCATCTGTACAGACCAGAAAGAACACTCCAAGATACTTTTACGGATATGTACAGCATGCTCTAACTTGTATCAATACAAAAAAAGAAAAAGAAAAAAAAAACATACCCATATACACAAAACAAAACTATATATTTCTGGGTGGGCACATATGCATATGTAAATGCAAAGAAAAATTATGGAAGCATCCACACTAAATTGGTAACAGTGATTATTTCTAAAGAGGGGAGTGAAATTAGATGGGGGTCAAGAGCAACTTTCATTTTATCTCTTTTATAGTGTTGGTTTTTGCATTGATTATAGATACATGTATTACTTATATATAAAAAACCAAAATCTAAAGAAGTCTCACAGACTTCCTGCTGGTTTTAAGATGTCAAAGTAAAGTCCTTTCTGTCCCCTTCTCCTCTTGAATAAAATAAAAAGGAGAAGAAAAAGTAGAAACAGAAATTGTATCTGAATCTGAGCTGAAAGTAGAAGACATCTGTAACTCTGAACTGCACTATAAGAAGGCAGAAAACAGATGTGAAATGGGAACCCCAGAGAAACAGAAGGGGTGCCTAAGGGGTTTCACAGGAACCCCAGCAAGCCAGAAGCTGGTTCTCAAGGCTGAACCCCAGAAAGGCTCAGAGGTTGGAGGCATCAGGTGCCAAGAGGCTGAGCAAAGAAGAGGGTAAAGTAGAGGGACTGGCTAAGTCTATACCCGAAGCAGGTTGATCCCCTGCCTCTAGAAAATTTCATCAGAGGGTCGGGTCACTGGAACACCTCACGGGGTGGAATATGGTGGTGAGTTGCTACATGAAAAGAGGGGATTAAGTGATAGCATACCAAAGAGGGGGCACCCCAGCCCCTTCCCTGCCCTGCTCCCAGAATTCCAGCAGCCAGGCTTCTACATCTCCCCACCTCAGGGTGGGAGAAGAAGGATAGATTTTTTCTGTAGAAAAATCTGTAGATGCTGACATCTTGGGGTCACCTGTTCTTCTTGCACTGAAGCGCCCCCTGTTGACAAGCCCCCACCCCTGCCACTCCCATAGGGCATCTGTTCCAAGGTCTTGCTTTTAAATATAGAAGGACAACCCAGGATCACCAGAAAGCTAAGGAAAGTCTCTAGCAGGACAGGCAAAGACTAAAACAGACAGTGAGTGGGGGAGTGGACTCAGGAAAAAACAAACGATACAGAGAAAGATCTTGAAAAGTTTTAATATCCTCAGAGAGAGACAGTATTACATCTATGGCACAAGAACAAGAAACCTTTTTTAAGAAAAAATATGAATAAAATAATAAAGAACTCTTGAAAATGAAAAATGCAATGGCAAAAAAATCAGCAACCTTAAAAAAATAAAGTTGAAAAAAATCTCCCAGAGAATAGAACAATAGCAAGCAAACTAACAAAAACATAACAAAAAATGCAAAAGAGACAGAAAGTAGAAGAAAGAGGAACATTTGAGAGTCAAACCTGGAAATGAACATCTGACCAAGAGGAATTGTAGAAAGTCGAAAATAAGGTGGGGAGAAAATTATCAAAGAAATAAAACAAGGTTTCTGGGAAGATGGAAGACAAGAAAGAAACGGGATTCTCTCCTCTCACAGAAAAATAGCTAGGGGACAGGCAGAAACGGCCTGGGGGAAAAAATGCTCTAGGGTTTAGGACACCAGGGGAAGGCTGGACACTGCCCAGAAGAGAGAGGGGCAAAGGAAAAGAATCTCAACAGCTAAACTGTGAGTTGAAGCTGCAGCTGCAGCTGCCACAGCCCTCCCCCACCCTATAGACAATTTTGAATTCTCAGGCCTTGGGACAGCAGCTACAGACAAAGGGGGCCCCAGGGATCCACCTCCCCAGGACTCAGCTTTTGACCCACAGATTTGGTCTGCTGTTCCCTAGAGCCCTTCCAGGCCAGGAGGGGCCACACAATTGTTTGCCTTGGGAGTCAGCAAGTGACTTTACCTCTCAATCTACCCTCTCAATCACCCTCCCTACTGACCGGGACTAGTTGTTGAGACGCAGAGGGGAATGGAAGTATTTCTGACCTGGGAAAAGAGAGTGAGCTGCTGGCAAAGGGTGGAGAACAACCTCCAAGAAAGTTTGAATTATGAGGCTTTTAGCGACCAGGCAGGATCCTCTATCACACTGATCCAGCCCAAATTGCAGCCAACACACTCAGACCAGGCTTTGAATTGAGGGCTGCTGATGAGCACCATCTGCTGGCTGACCAAGAAAGTGCATGTGAGGAAATTAAAAATGAGTGAGAGAGGCTTTTTCCAGCCTTTATAGCCTCCCTCCAAGGTCCTTGGAAGCAGGTCCAGGGTCCAGATCTGAGCAACTAATAGGGACAATCCTAAAGACCCAGAATAGGTTGAACCAAGAATCAAAGAACAAAACAAAAAAGAATCAAGGAACAGCAGTAATACACAGTCTCCCACCACTAAATCCCTACAAAAGAGAGAGAAATTGAGCATCAGAATAAACTCACCATCATAATCAGATGCCTAGACATCAGGAAAAAAAACAAAAACAAACAAACAAACAAAAACAAATTACATGCCATACTAGGAAAATGGAAGAAATGGCCCAAGCAAAGGAATATATCAAACCCCAGATGAGACACAGCGTTGAGACAACTAATCAATGAGAGTCACACAAATTTCCAAAATCAAATTAATTAGTTGAAAGACAATATGGCTAAAGAGATAAAGAGTAGACACTTTTGGCCTGCATGGACTGGACTGTTGGATGCGTATGGATCCACCCCCACCCCCAATAGGGTAGGAGGGGTCTGGTGTCACCACAGCCTCTACGGACAATGGCGAGTGCTTTCAACCTACAGGGACTGAACTGTTGGGTGCCTGTGGATCCAACCCCACACTCTATTGGATAGGAGAGGGCTGGTGTTTCCTTAGGAAAGTACCTTAGGGTACTTTCGGCCTACAGGGACTGAACTGTTGGGCATTGGTGGTTCCGTTCCCACCCCCTAAAGGGCAGAAGGAACAGTACTCCCTCAGCCTCTCAGGGCAACTGCAGGCATATTCTGCTCACACAGATTAGATTGTTGGGCACTCCAGAGGGTCCATTCCCACCCCCGGCAGGGAGGGGGTCTAGTGCTACGTAAGTTTACCTGGGCAACTGTGGTCATTTTGGATCCACATGGCATAGTTTGCTGCCCACAACTACAGGTTCATCCCCGCCCAAGATAGAGGAGGAGGAATGTGACACTTCATCAGTCTCTCCAGGCAACTACAGACAATGTTGTCCTGCCCAAATTGGATTATTATACATGGCTGCAGCTCTGTCCCTACCCCTGGCAAAGATGAAAAGTGGGAGAAGCTTCATCAGTCCCTGGGGCAATGAGGGCAGCTTGAGCCTCCACAGTTTACAGCATCAACTATATCCTTGGCTCCTACTACACAACCAGCATTGGAGAAAAGGGCAAGAAAGCCCTAAATTAAAGAGAGAAACTGCATGTAGAATAAACACTCTAGTAAGCCAGATGCCGAGACACCAACAAAAAATTACAATCCACACCAAGAAACGGGAAGATATGGCCCAGTTAAAGGAACAACATAAGCCTCCAGATGACATAAAGGAGTTAAGACAACTAATCATAGATGTTCAAACAAATCTCCTTAATAAATTCAGTGAGATGGCTAAAGAGATTAAAGATATTAAGACAACACTGGAGGAGCACAAAGAAGAATTTGAAAGCATACATAGAAAAATAGCAGACCTTATGGGAATAAAAGGTGCAACAAATGAAATTAAAAATACACTGGAGGCATATAACAGCAGATTTGAGGAAGCAGAAGAAAGGATCAGTGAGCTCGAAGACATGGCCTCTGAAAGCAAACATACAAAAGAAGAGATGGAGAAAAGAATGGGAAAAATTGAACAGGGTCTCAGGGAACTAAACGACAGCAAAAGATGTGCAAACATACATGTCATGGGTGTCCCAGAAGGAGAAGAGAAGGGAAAGGGGCAGAAGGAATATTTGAAGAAATAATGGTAGAAAATTCCCCAACCCTATTGAAGGGTATAGATATCTCTGTCCAAGAAGCACAACGTACTCCCATCTGAACAAATCCAAATAGGCCAACTTCGAGACACATACTAATCAGAATGTCAAATACCAAAGACAAAGAGAGAATTCTAAGAGCAGCAAGAGAAAAGCAATGCATAACATATAAGGGATACCCAATAAGATTAAGTGTCAATTTCTCTTCAGAAACCATGGAGGCAAGAAGAAAGTGGTATGATATATTTAAGATACTGCAAGAGAAAAACTTCCAGCCAAGAATCTTATATCCAGCAAGACTGTCTTTCAAAAATGAGGGCAAGTATAGAATATTCACAGAATAACAGAAACTGAGAGAATTTGTAAAAAAGAGACCAGCTTTGCAGGAAATACTAAAGGGTGTGCTACAGCCTGAAAAAAAAAAAAAAAAGGCTTGGAAAAGAGTCTAGAAATGAAGATTATATCAATAGAAGTAACTAAAAGTGTCAAAAGAGTGGTGAAAATAAAATATGACAGATAAAATCCAAATATTTAGGAATAAATTTAACCAATGATGTAAAGCACTTGTATTCAGAAAACTACAACTCATTGTTAAAAGGAATTTAAAAAGACCTAAATAATTGGAAGATCTTTCCATGCTCACAGATTGGAAGAGTATCATTAAGATGGCAATTCTAAAAAAAAAAAAAATGTCAATTCTACTCAAATTGATATACAGATTCAATGCAATCCTGATAAAAATTCCACCAGCATTTTTTAAATAAATGGAAAACATGATTATCAAATATATTTGGAAGGGTAAGGGGTTCTGAATAGCCAGAAACATCTTAAAAAGGAAAAGTAAAGTTGGAGGACTCTCACTTCCGGACTTTAAATCATATTACCTAACTACAGTGGTAAAAACAGCATGGTACTGGCATAAAGACAGACACATAGACCAATGGAACAGAATTGATGGTTCAGAAACAGACTCTCACATCTATAATCAAGTGATTTTTTTTTAAATGATAATGAAAGATATTTTTTTTTTGCCAAAATACATTACTTCTGATTTTACTCAGACTCATAAGTCAAGATACAAAAAGCACACAAACATCTATAAGTACCAAAATATTTATGCCCTTATAATTTTATGGTTCAAGAAAAGGGGCACAGATAAGGAATACAAAATTATAAGCTAAAGAGTTAAATACAAAATTTCCCTTGACTATTTATTAAAATCAGCCAGAAAAGTGAAAAGGAGTGTTATTAAGCCTCTTTAAACAATGCACACCATCTGACATTGTTTCCTTGGATTTTCTTGCCACCTCTTCAGCCTAACAGGCACTGGAGACAGCCAGCTTCTTCAAGTGGTCCATGAACACCTGCAGGCTGACGTCATCAGTAAGGATGGGTACTCCAGTTTCCTGTCCCCAAGCATACAGGTTATTGTGTGTCTGAGACGGGTTCATTTTGGACAAAAGGAAGCGAGCCTGACTGCCTCCATGCTCTGTGTTAATGTAGCGTGGCATTGGGAAGCGTGCTTGCAGGATTTCTTGCGCATCATCCACTGGTGCCTGTAGAAGATGCTTGAAGTTTTCGTACTCAGCATGTCCTAGTACCCAGCTTTATGCCACTGGGCTATTGTCTCACCAAGATAGATGACAATTTGGATGAAAGCATCCATCAGCAGAATTCTGTCAGCAAGAATGCTGCTGCTTTCCAAGAGCACTGGCTCTGGTGGCCCATAGGAGGAACAGGAGTAGAGAATGGGCTGGATCATGATGAGGGACTGGGTCAGACCCTGCTGGGCAAAATGGTTCCTGCAACACAACGATTAGTCAGGGCCGTTGTTAAACACTTGAAGAAATGGAGATCTTCTAAGGTGGAACATGAACTGAGGATACAGAGAAAAGGAATCCGATAACCTAAACGAAGTAGGATCTTCTTTGTTATACTGTCCAAACTTCTGACACTGGATTCGATCCTGGGAACCTCCAATGTGGGAGAGAGGCATTCTGTCACCTGTGCCACCTCAGTTCCTGGTTTCTCGGTGTGTCTCGTCTTGGCTCTCCCCTGAGTCTCTCTCCTGTTACGTCATCATGTTGCTGCTTGGTTTGGCAGGGCTTAACGGCTCACCCACTCGTGAGGCCAGATGGCGCGCCCGCGCACCTTTGTCTTTGGTATTTGACATTCTGATTATTATGTGTCTCGAAATTTTACCGGGAGGAGGTCCCTCCACATGGGAAACGGACACCCAACCATCTGAGCCACATCTGCCCCCTGCTATATCTCTTAGGGTTGACCAAAGATACCTAACCCACCCTATTATTATTTTTCAAATATATTTTTATGACAGAAGTTGTAAACTTACAAACAATCATGCACATGTGCAGAATTCCCACACAACATCCCTCTATCAATACACCACACCATGGTGGAACAGATTTGTTACAGATTATGAGATAATATCATCCGATTATTACCAGATCCATAGCGTACATTTGGCACACTTTTTCCATACTCCCCCACATAGGAGGTTCCAGGTTCGTTTCCCAGTGCTTCCTAAAGAGATGATGAGCACACAGAGAGCACACAGAAAATGGACAGAGAGCAGACAGCGACTGTAAACAAAGAGGGAAGGATAAATAAATAAAATAAATCTTAAAAAAAAAAAGTCAGTGAAGATCTAAATAAATGGAAAGAGATTCCTTATTCATGGAATGCTAGACTAAATATTGTGATGATGTCAATCCTACCCTAACTGATTTATAGATTAAATGCAATACCAATCAAAATTTCAACAGCCTACTGTACAGAAATAGAAAAGGCAATCACCATGTTTATTTGGAAGGAAAAGTGCACCTGAAAAGTCAAAAGCATCCTAAAAAAGAAGAGTGATGTGGGAGGATGTATTAGTCAGCCGAAGGGGTGCTGATGCAAAATACTAATAATCAGTTGGTTTTTATAAAGAGTATTTATTTGGGGTAGAGGCTTACAGTTACCAGGCCATAAAGCATAAGTTACTTCCTTCACCAAAGTCTGTTGCCATGTGTTGGAGCAAGACAGCTGCTGACATTTGCCACGGGTTCAGGCTTCTTGGGTTCCTCTCTTCCCGGAGCTCCATTTCTCTCTGGGCTCAGTTCCTGTTTCCTCCACAAGGTCAGCTGTAGACTAAGAGGCTCTCTAGGCTTTGCTTCACTCCACAAGCCCAGCTGTAGACTATCAAGTAAACAGCTTGCTTCTCTTCCTGGAGCCTTCTCTTTTTTCTCACAGGCAAGCTCCTCTGTGTGTTCACTTCCCAGGACTGCAGCATTAAATCTCAGCATCAGAACTCCAACATCAAAACTCCTCCAACTCTGTCCTTTGCCATGTCTTTTTTCTTTGAGACCCCCACCCACCAAGGGGCGGGGCTCAATGCCCTACTGATGTGGCCCAGTCAACGGCCTAATCATAACTTAATCATGCCCAGATTAACAGAGCATTTTACAAGCATGATCCAAAATCCATTTTGGGAATTCAAAACTATATCAAACTGCCAAACTGCTACAGAGGACTTTCATTGCCTGACCTTAAAACATATTACAAAGCTACAGTGGTCAAAACAGCAGGTATTGTAATAAAGATAGACACATTGATCAGTGGAATAGAATTGAGAGTTCAGAAATAAACCCTAACCCCTACAGCCAATTGGTTTTTGACAAACTCGCCAAGTCCATGTTAACAAAAGAAACAAATGGTGCTGAGAGAACTGGATATCCACAGCCAAAAGAATGAAAAAGGACTCCTATCTCATTCCTTATACAAGAATCAACTCAAAATGGATCAAAGACCTAAATATAAAACTATTAGAAGAAAATGCAGGGAAACATCTTCAAGATCTTGTGCTAGGTGGTGGTTTCTTGGACCTTAAACCTAAAGCATGAGCAACAAAAGAAAAAATAGATAAATGGGGCCTCCTCAAATTAAACACTTTTGCACCTCATAGGATTTTGTCAAAAGGGTGAAAAGGCAGCTGACTTAATGGGAGAAAATATTTGGAAATCACATATCTGATAAGGGCTTAATATCCATGATATATAAAGAAATGCTACAACTCAACAATAAAAAGACAATTGACCCAATTTAAAAAATGGGCAAAAGACTTGAATAGACATTTGTCCAAAGAAGAAATACAAATGGCAAAAAAAAAAAAAAAAAACAAAAAAAAAAACACACACATGAAAAGATGTTCAGCATCTCTAGTAATTAGGGAAATTCCAATGTTACAATGAGATATCATTTCATACCTATTAAAATGGCCACTATTAAAAAGATAAAAAAACTACAAATGTTGGAGAAGATGTGGAGAGATAGGAACAGTTTTTCACTGTTGGTGGGAATGTAGAATGGTACAGCAACTGTGGAGGACTGTTTGGCAGTTCCTAAAGAAGTTGAATATAGACTGCCACGTGACCCTGCAATACCACTACTGGGTATATACCCAGAAGAACTGAGAGCAGTGACACGAACAGACATCTGCACACCGATGTTCATAGCCACATTATTCATCATTGCCAAAAGCTGGAAACAACCCAGGTGTCCATCAACTGATGAATGGATAAACGAACTGTGATGTATTCACATGATGGAATATTACGCAGCTGTAAGAAGAAATGAAGCCATAAAGCTTATGACAATATGGATAAACAATATGGAGGACATTATGTTGAGCAAGCCAGATACAAAAGGACAAATACCGTATGATTATGCTATTATGAACTAAATATATTATATAATATCATGGAGTTAATGACTTGAATATGGGTCACCAGAAAATAGAAGAAGTTAGAGAATAGGAAGCTGAGGGTTAACTTGTGCGGAATTGGTAAAAAAGGATGTGTGTTAATCTTTGGAAATGAATACAAAAGGTGAAAGTACAACATAGTGTTTGTAACTAGCAATGCTGTTATATGGGTATGACAGTGGCTGAAAGAAAGTCTAAGATCACGTATATTACTAAACGGAAAGCTAAAAAAATGTAACATGGGACTGTATAGCAGAGTAAAACCTCATATGAAATATGAATATGGGTAATATTGCATATATAAGACTGTTTTTCTTTAAAACTGAACAAATGTATATTAATGTTACAAGATATTAATATCAGACCAAAAAAAACACATTATGCTAAGTGATAGAATCCAGACACAAAGTACTACGTATTGTATGATTCCAATTATATAAAATGTAAATATAAATCAATTTATAAAGATGGAATTAGATTAGTAGTTATGTGAGGCTGGAGAAGGATAGAGGGATTGAGAGGTGACTGCTAAGGGGTGTGGAGTTTTTCTTTTTGTAATAATGCAATGGTTCTAAAACTTTTTGTGGTGGTGAATGCACAACATTGTGGTTATACTAAAAGCCATTGATTATACACTTTGGATAGATCATATGGTATATGACTATATCTCAATAAAACTGCTTTTTAAAAAAATAAAGAAATGAAAAACTTTCCAGAACCAACAAATATAAGTCTCCAGATTGAAAGAGTCCGCCAAGTGTCCAGCATGATGAAAGAAAAGAGGCCCAGAGCAGGGCACGTCACTGCAATTTCAGAGCTCTGGGGTTTCAGGGCATATCCTGAAAGCTTCCAGAGATGGGGAGGAAACAGGTAATATACAAAGATCAGAATTAGAACGAAATCAGACCTCTCAGCAATGAGGTAGGAGCCAGAAGACAACAGCGAGAGGCTTACAAACTTCTGAAGCAAAATTATTTTCAGTCTCGAATTCTAAATTCAGTCAAACCATCAGTGTAAGGAAATAATAAAGACATTTTCAGACATGCAAGTTCTCAAGCAAATTTTTCCCTCCTCTGAATCCTTTTTCGGGAAGCTAAACAAACAAGGGACAAAGCACAACAGAGAAGACCCAGGATTCAGGGACAGAGGATACAACAGGTGAGAGATGAGGGAAGCCAAGGAGCTTGGAGGATGGAGGCTGCGGGGCAGGCCCAGCGAGCAGCTGGTCCAGTCGGAGCAGGGCAAGAGGAGAGAGATTCCTGGGGGGAAAAAAGAACTGACAGATCTGACCAAACTGGAAATTATATTTGAGGCCAATGGATGTGTAAGAAAATTTAGCCACAGTAAGCCCAGAAAACTAAAAAAATGTGTGTATGTGTGTGGCAGGGGGTGATCCAGGAAATACAAAAAATGATACAAGAAAGTAAACAATGGTATTAGCCTGCTTGGATTAGCCGTGAACAATATTTATACAATCGTACTGATATAAAACAAAGCATATGGATTCAACAAAAAATACGAGAGAGTAAAGCAATGCTCGGTGGGTGTAGAAAAGCCAAATCTCCATCTACCATGACAGGCAGTCAGCAGATGATGTGTAAATGTGATTAATCGAGGTAGAGCAGCATAAGCAAACCACTGAGAAACATGGACGTAAAAGCCAGGGAGATGCCCTCTGAGGAGGCGCGGGTGGTCAGGAGGGGAGGGACTGCTATTTTTCTCCTACACTTTTAGCTCTATTTGACCTCTTTGACTATTTTTGGTAGGTTTTTTATTTAAAAAGAGTTATTAAAACATAAAATTTTCTAAAAATCTTAAAATGAAGAAATATATACCAAGAAGCACATCCTCTTGCTTCTTCTCCTTTCATAGTTCTCCCGCATCCTGAGAAGCCACCTCTTCACTCCCTGCCATGGATGCCTACACACACGGCCACGGGCACACTCACACCCACATGGTCACACACAGGCACACGCTCCTCACAGACCCTGAGACAGTCCACAGTGCCAGACACACACAGGCAAATGTACATAATACACAAAGACTCTCAGACACATGTGCAAAATCACCCTCACTCACTCACACACATGACTATAGGTTGTTCACCCACAGACACCCAGAGGCCCCCGTCAGCCCTCCCCCCCAGAAAGCCACTGGAGAGCAGGGCCAGATGCTGCAAGGATGCGACGTCCTCAAGGTTCTGTCCTCCCTGCACTGCGCGCGCGTGCGCACACACACACACACACACACACGAACCGCCCGGAGGCAGAGGAGGTTCTTTCCTTGAGCTTCACCCTAATAGCTTTTCTTCTTGGCCCCAGTCAGAGTGCCCTTCCCTTAGGCTGAGCAGCTTGTGCCTCAGCAGCCATTAACCCCTTTAGGCCTTGAAGTTAGTTGGGTGGGGCAGAAATGGGGTGGGGTTGCTGCCAGAGCCAGCAGCTGCGGATGTGACTAATAATGCCACTTTCAGCTTTTAGTCGAAGCCCTAGGAAGGGGAAGAGTCCAGTGTCAGGAGCCTGGGCTGCTTTTAACTGTACCATGAACATGCTGTGCCTCCTTGAGCAAGTCACTTCACCTCTCTGGGTCAGGAGGAGGTAGGCAGCCTATGAAGCTCTAAGATGCTATCATTTTATGGCCCAGGCTGGGCACTGCTTCCATCCCCTCTCCACTCTGACTGCCAGGGCCAACCTCAAAGGATATGCATGTCTGACAAGCACACACATCCCACCAGGTGAGCCGCGTGACTCCCCACTCCCCCCCCACATTCTCCCATCACTCACCACTACCCTCGTCCCATTGTCCGGCAGCGTGTCGATGGCCAGTGGGCTCCCTCCCAGGTCCTGGCTCAGCTGGGTCCTGTTTGGCTCCAACACCTGCCTGGGGCTGTCCCGGGCTCTCCGCCTCCAGCCCTGCATGGTCCCCTTGGCGACCCATCCAAAGCCTTGGCCTGTGTCCTGACCTGGGAGAAGGGGACAGAAAACTAAGTCCTGGCAATGCAGGCTGAAGGTCTGGGACGGGAACCAGCCCACATGTTCTGTAGAAGCCCGACAGCACCCTGTTTTTTGGGACACGACTACCAGGCCAGGAGATCCCCAACACTTACTGAGAACCAAGCACTTTGCACTGCTGAATCCTTTTCATCCTCATAATGAATTTAAAGAATTTTATTGAAGATAATAAAAGGTGAGGAAATGGAGGCTCCCAGAGGTTAAAGAAGGTCACACAGCTGCTTAGGGATGGAGATCAGTTCAAATCCAAGCTGATTTGTCCCTAAAGGGGTGATTATTCTCAACCTCAGCTGCACACTGGAATCACCTGGAGATCATTCAAAGTTCCTGATGTCTGGGTTCCACCCCAGAGATGCTGATGTCATTGCCTGTAGTTTGGTCTGGGCATTAGGATTCTTAAAAGTGCCCCAGGGGAGTCTCTGAGACGCCCTGGACTTAAAGAACTGCAGACAAGGATGAAAAAAACACGGCACTGGAACTGTCCAAACCAATTCCCTTACTCTGCCAGAAATGGCAAATAATCCCATCTTCCAAGAGACTCAGGGGACTAGAAGCCAGAGACCTACTGACATTTGGGGCTTGATAATTCTTAGTTGTGGGGACTGTCGGCGCATTGTGACATGTTTAGCAGCATCTCTACCCACTAGCTGCCCATAACACTCACCTCCCAGATTGTGACAATGTAAGATGTCTCCAGACCTTGCCAGACTGTCCTGGGGGGAATGGGACAGAGGCAAAATCGCCACTTCCCTGCTCCTTTTAGAACCACTGTTTTAGTCCTATCACTACTTTCAAAACCTTGGGCAAATCACTTCTCCTTTAAAACAAAGAGCTTAGAAACCATGGAGGATAGCAGATAGGTTTCATCTCAAATGCCATCTTCAATCAATTAGTGACAGCCAGGAACTCTTTAGTTGAAAAGACTTCAGAAGCTCCATTGTGTTTAGCAGGAAAGATTGCAATGATTGATTAGCAATGTCTGCCAGGGACACAGGATTGGGAAGTGGCAGCACACAGACCACTGGGTAGCCTTTCCCAGACTCAATGTTCACTCCAGCTCCCTCCAGTTGTAAATTTTATTCTGAATGATACAAAAACTATCCTTCTCTATTTCAGAAACATTTCTGCTCCCAAAGATGTGCCTTATATCATCATTCCAATTGGTCCAAGTTACTAGGGAGATGTGTATGGGGCACAGACCATCAGATAGGTAGATCAGATATTCTCATCTGTGGCCTTCGTCAGTTTCTAGTCCACTCCTCTTTTAGACACCCTTCTCATCCTCTGCCTGCCCCCACCCCATGCCTCAGAGCTCCCGGCTGTAGTACTCTCTCTCCTAGGACACCCACTGATATTTTGACTGTGTACCTGCCTCCCAGGTAGTCTTGAGTTCCCACAAGATTCTCCCCACCTCCTTCAAATTTGTATCCTCAGCCCCTAGTAAACAGAAGGTGCTCAATCATTGCATGACTGGAGGCACAATACTGGGATAACTCTCTTGGGAGCCAGCAATGACAAAGATTGAGACAAGGCTTGGCCAGGACCAGGCCTGGGGCTGAGGCCAGGACTCTCTGCTTTGGGGCAGAGACAATTAGACATTTTATCCAATTAAGTCATTCTTGGCTGCTGGTCCCTGCTGGACCCTTGCCGGCCCCCCTCACTTCTCTGCCCCTAATTGCAACCAGATGCTCCTGGAGAATATGGGGAGAGAGACAGTCTCCAGACCCCCTCCCCAAAATGCCCACTGGCTGCCTACAGATGGACTCAAGCCCAGTGCTGGGAACGCAGCCTGCCCACAGCCCAGACCCCCAGCCAGGGCTGTCTTGGCCTTCTCGGGTGGGGGCCACAACCACCTCTGGAGTCAGAACTGTTTGTGCCGGTCTGCCCAGCTCCCCATGTCCTCCTGCAAGCAGCCCTTGGGCCTGGGCAGGAGCCAGTGTGGGGAGGGAATGTGTGCAGAACAAGTGGAGGAACTCAGGCTGCTGGGGTGGGGGTGCTGCCAGGAATCTGCAGGCACCAGCAAACCTGGAACCAAGGCAGGAGGGTGGTGGGATGGTGGAGGCCTAGGTCTGGGGAGAGGGAGAGCCCAGCCAGAGGTGGGGTCATGGGGAGCCACCTGGGCTTACCTCTCAGTCCTGCCACCCACAAGCTATGCAACTTTGGACCCATCGGTTTACTTCCCTGAGCCTCAGTTTCCTCATCACTGAAATGGGGAGAACAGTCATGCCCATGGCACAGGCGGCCATGAGCATCAGTGCAACATGAATGAGAAGGTTCTATAAATACAGGGGGTTCAGGGCCAGGGGCTGACAGTCCATGAAGGGGGGAGGGCAAAAGGTGGAGGGGGAAATGGTGGGAGAACCTTGCCCTAGCTGGTCTGACCCTGAATCTTACCCTCCCACCCCATACCACATCTGTCTCCCTGCTCCTTCCCTCTCCCAGTTACTGGGACAGGACATCACCCCCACAAGACATGAAAGGAGCCAACACAGCTGGCCGCTCACGTGTGCATGTGTAAGGGTCCACATGCCTGTGCACACTCCCACAAAGACTTGTCTACAGGCCCTGGGCCTCCTCCCTGCGTGCTCACACATGAGCCACACACCTATCCAACCCGCAGCCACTCCTTGCTCCACCTTCTGCCTTCCATCTTCCCCAGCACCTGCTCTACACCTATGCATGTGAGAATGTGGGATGGCAAGAAGCTTCCAGAACAGAAGCTGTTCATTCATTCATTCACTCATGGCCCCAAGTCACATATAGTCTAGTGGGATATCATAATAACATTGATAGCTAACTTTTGGGACTGCTTACTCTGTGCCAGACACTCTTCCAACATGCTTTAAACACATTAACTCATTTAGTCCCACAAAAGCCCCAAGAGATAGGCACTAGTAGTAAATCCATCTTACAGATGGAGAAACTGAGGCACAAAGAGGTTAAGTAACCTCCCAAGGTCATACAAATAGTCCGTGGCAGAATATGAACTCAGGCAGGCCAACTCCAGAGTCTGCTCGTAACCACAGAAAGTGCAATTAGAAGTGAAGTGACCAGCACCCAGGCTGTTTCCTCAGGGGCAGGGCCAGCCCCAGGGCAGGGCCAGGTGTGGGCTGGGTTCCTGGAGGGCCCTGAACTAGAGGCCATTGGGTCTGAACGTGGGAACTGCCCCAGGAGACTATGCCCCTTGGCATGTGCTAGGGAGCCCAGCAGCAGTGTCCCCATCGTGTGGTACTGCTCTGCTCCAGGGCAAGGGGCAGCGGGACTGATGTACAGGAGGCCAGGTTGTGCCACCCCAGAACCTAGGCCGAGCCACCCTCACCCCACCCCTCACCCAAGACCATTCCAGCCTCCTAAAGGTCTCCGGCGCCGAGGCCGTCACTTGGTCCAGGCCACTGTCGCCTCTCTCCTGGTAGCTTCTTCAGCTCCCAGCTGGTCTCCCAGCTCCCACCCTCAGTGCCCTGAATCCAGCTTCTACACTGTGACCAGAGCAACTGATCTAGAAGACAAACTTGATTCCATCTTTCTCAGGCTTCCCGCTCTCCGTGGCCCTCCAGCCAGAGCCCCAGCTCCTCATGCAGCATTCCAGGCCCTTCGCAACTGCATCCCTGCCCCCTCCTCCGGCCTCCTGTCTCCCTACCGCGCTCTCCATGACCCAGCCCTGCTCGCTCTGGCTGTGGGGCTTTCACACACGTAATTTTCTCAGCCAGGACCACTCTGTTCCAGAAATCTTCCTTCTGATGAGTTCTTGCTTATCCTTCAAATTCACAAGATGTCACTTCTTCCCAGAGCCTGCCCGACACCTCTCCTCACCTTGCCCCAAATGCCATTCCTGCTGTGTACATCCCACCACAAAGCACCACCCCAGCTCTGCTCCCAGCACAGCATCATTGCCTGAGCGCCCAGATCTCCAGGAGAGCAGCATTCCCAGCGCCTAACCTAGAAAAGGGCTCGGGAAGCACGGGAACAACTGAATGAAAGAGAGAGTGAAGGAATGCCTCCTCACATGCCCAGAGCACCCGAGATACGCAGGCCTGAGGATACCCTTCTCTTGGGGCACAGCCCCCCTGGAAACCTGCCCTGTAATATCGAAGCAAGAAGAGAACACATGTTCAGAATCAGTCAAGCTCAGGGTTGAACCTGGAATCTACCACTTACTGATGGCAGTTTTTTGTTGTTGTTGTTGTTTTTTTTTAAGATTTTGTTTATTTATTCATTTATCCCCCCCTTGCTGCCTGTGCTCGCTGGGTCAGCCAACCACGCCGTGCGGGCGGGCCCGCCCTCACCAGGAGGCCCCGGGAACCGAACCGAACCCGGGGCCTCCCATATGGTAAACGGGAGCCCCACTGATTGAGCCACAGCCGCTTCCCACGATGGCAGTTTTTTTTTACCGGGAGGTCCCAGGGATCGAAACTGGGTCCCTCCATATGGGAGACAGACGCCCAACCATTTGAGCCACCTCCGTCCCCCTGTATTAATTCTTTAAACTTCAGTTTCTTTGTCTGTAAAATGGGATGATAAAACCTTTGCCTGGTGGGTCATTTTGAGTCTTTAACAAAATAATGTACACAAAGCACCCAGTAAAGTCTTCCCATCTTCCCTGGTTTCACCCAGGGAGCAACTTTTGGAAGGGCCCAGGGAAGGCTCTAGACTCTGTGCTGAAATCCTGACTCCCAGCTACAAATCCCCCAGCTGCACTCCGTCCCCTCCCACTGGCAGGCAGGGACCCGTTGAGGAGCCTCACATGAGGAGAAGGAGAGAGGGACATGGGAGAGCTCAGGACACCTCCGGCGTATTGAAGGGAGTTGGTACACATTTCCTGGGACTCCGCTGTGGGCCAGGTCTTGTGCTGGGGGCTGGGATACAGCAGTGAAAAGGCAGAAACAGTCTCTGTGCCCATGATGACTCTAGTTGAGAAAGACCCATTACAAGCTGCACATAACACAGCAAATAAGACAGTGTGAGTGTGATAAGGGCTATGAAGAAAATAAAAAGACAAATGGTTGGTGGTTCTTGCTACTCTGCACAGAGCTATCATGGTGGCCTTCTCTGAGGAGGTGACTCTTGAGCTGAGACCTGCATGAAAAGAAGCCAGTTACTTGAAGATCCGAGGGGAGGGCAGCCTGGCACATGTTGAGGGATGGAAAGGCTCGGGGGAAGGGTGTGGAGTATATTGAATGAGCTAGGGAAAGAACAGAAGATGCAGCAGGGGGCGCTGTCTGGTAGCCACAGTAAGTAGTTTAGATTTTAGTCTCAATTTCTTGGGAAGTACCTGGTGGGCATGGAGGAGGCTAAAAGCAGGATCACGGCTGAAGGGCCCTAGAGATGATCTGGTCCAGCCCCTCCCCCGCCCCAATTTATAGAAGGGGAAACCAAGGCTCAGAGAAAGGAAGCTCCCGAGGTCACTAGGGGTTGGTGCTGGCCTTGGCCTCTCCAGATGCCTCTTCCTTCGGTGCCTGCTTCTGTCTCCCCGCCCCTGCTGTGCACTCCAAGGCCTCCTTCCTGCCTGTCCATCTGCCTGTCTGTCAGCCCCTCCTGGTCGGCCCCACCGCCTGACTCTATCTCTGAGTCACTCGTCTTCTTTCTCCTGTGTCTGTTGTAATGATGGATGAAATTTCAAGCCTCCACCAAACAAGCCCATCCATCAAGGGGGCGGGGAGAGCTCAGCTGCCTCCTGAGCCCCCTCCCCCTATCCAGCCCAGAGGACGCAGAGCCTTGAGGCTGGATGCCAGCACCCCTTCAGGTTCCGCTGGCGGCTGCCCTCTCACTGGTCACAAGGGCTCCACTAACAGAGTGGCCTGTCCCTCCTTGGCGGACCTCTCCCAAAACGTCCCACCCCATGTCTGTCCTCTCCAGCAGACACCCCTTGCCTCCATACAGGCCCTCCTTCAAACCCAGCCTGGCCTCATGAAAAGAGCACAGGGTCTAGGAGTCCAGAAATCTTGACTTTTGCCTTAGCTCAGCCACAGACTCCCGATGACCTCAGTTTCCACATCTGCAAAATGAGGGTCTTGAACTGAGTGCTGTGTAAGCCCTTTATAAACTCTACATTCTGAGATTGAGTCCTTTCGGTTTATAAACAGGCTCCACTCCCCTACCCTAAGAAAGAAGTTATGGAGTTCCTCTAGCTTCTTACAGCTTCCTTAGGTCTAACCTCAATCTTTCCTGCTCCTCCTGGCTGAATCTCTGTCAAAGCCAAGAAGAGTCTCCTTTGTTTAGGGATGCGATTCAAGCCACAACCTGTTCCTCTCCTCCTATCCCCACTGGACCCTGAAAGGGCAGCCCTCTGCCACCACCATCCCTCAGACCATCTTTGTGACCTCCCAATTCCCCTCTCCCAACCCACCTATGCTTCATACAACCCAGTCAGGGTTCATCAACCCAGTCTCACTCTGTATTCAAAGAACACACCAGATCAGGTCAGGGCTGCAAAGGATCTCAGAAATTAACATGTCAAACCTTTTCCTGCTTATGTTGATTTTTAAAAAATTATCAGTTACCTATAAACATTTTGAAAAATCTGAAAAATAAAGACTGTCATAAAAGAGAAAAAGGATCCCCCATAACCCTACCACAAAGAGTCAAAGATTTTGTCAGCAGCCTTCATTTTGTAAGTGAGTCAATAGGCCCAGAGAGGGATGGTAACTTGCCCAAGGTCACACAGCAAGTGAAGTGGTAGGACTAGAACGGGCACTTTCTAGCCACCTTCTGTGTGGTCTCCCTGGGAACCCGTGGTTCTGCACCCTCGATGGTCTCTTCACATCAGCTGCCACTGTACCCTGGCCACACCTCCACCATCAGCACCTCCCTCCATCCCCCCAAACCCATGCCCCTTCTCAACACCTTGGAGGCTGAGACCCAGGCCTGTCCAGGACCAGTAAAGACAAGAACGCTGTCACTGATTCTGTGTTTAATGCCAGCACACCCCCAAGCCACAGCAACCCAACCACAGCATCCTCCCCTTGCCATCCCCCTCCCTCACGCTGCTCCTGGGGGCACCTATGCCTGTGAGGCACAGACCTCTACCTTCCCAATTCTCTCCATCAAGAGGCTTGGCTACAAATACCCACTTCCCCAATCCCAGGGAAAGTCTGGATGCATAAGGACAGAGAGGAGCAGAACACAAAATTATGTGTTGAAAAAAATGACCCTCCTTTTATAGCATGAGGGATTCAAGGTAGATTTCAGAAAGAATTTCCAAGTTGGAAATGAGACTTTGGAAAACTGGTATAGAGGGAAGGGGAGTGTGCAGGATGGGAACTTCCCACCCCCCAACCTAGAGTCAGAGCAACTCAAGGCAAAAAGACATAAGGGCTTCCATTGATTATACGCTTTGGCTAGATTGTTATGGTATATGAATATATCTCAATAAAACTGCTTTAAAAAAACAACAACAACAAATTAACCACATACATATGGCTGTAACTCCAAACAATATGTTGTTTAGCTTTGCATGTTTAGGGAATTTATAAATTTATATACACATATTCCATGTATTCTCCAACTTGTTTTTCAATGCTATTCATTCTGTAACATTCTTCGTGAGAGTCATACATTTTGATGCATGTAGCTGGGGCTTTTTAAATTTTAAAATCAAAACAACAACAGCAAAAACGACAGGAGGGCTTTGGCAGCAGGAGTGACAAGAGGACCCTCCAGCCTGGGGGATGGGGAGGCAGCAAGTCGTTTCCTCCTGGGCCCATGGGCCTCTCTTCTGGTACCCAAAAGGGAGGGGAAGTGAGTTAGGCCACTACTGCCCTTGCCCAGGGAGAAATGCTGGGTCTCAACCTTCACCCCTGAACTCCCACCCAGCCCCCAAAGTCCAGTCAGACTGAGCCTGGGTCAAGTTAGGGTTGGGGGCAGAGAAAAGAAAAGGGATTCACAGCTGGGCTAATAGCTGGGGCAGGAACCTTAGCCGGGCTCCCCATCTCCTCATCAGAACCCAGCCTCATCGGGGGTGACCGGGGATCCCCATAACTCTCATTGCCCCATCTCCTGGGGTCCCTCCAGTCTTCTTCCAGGAGGGAAGGAGAAGTCGGGGTATCCGTATCTGATGCCTCCACCCTCATCCACACACTGTGTGTTTGGGGAAGTGGGGTCCCTGCCCACCTGCCTAAGGCCACAGAGCTCCTGGCGCCCCGCGGACAATAATGGCCCCGACGCGGACATCGCCAGCCGTCCGCACGTGCCCATGCCCACACCTGCCTCCCTCCGCCCGCCCCCCTGGCCCACCCCGGCCAACTCCGGCCAGTCCTACCTGCTCCGGGCCGGGGGCTCAGCGCCCGGGCAGCCTCCCTGAGCACTAGCACGAGGAGCCAGAGCTGACCCCGCATGGTGGGTGCCAGGACGGGTCTTGGACCCTGCACCCGCCCCCGGCCGGCTCGCTGCCCCGACCCTGGCGTTGGAGGGGGCCCGGCGCTGGCGGCGGCGCGGTCCCCCGGGCTGCAGGCGGAGGGGTGGGCGCGAGGACGCGGTGGAGCGCGGGGCCGGGAGAGCCAGCGGGAGCAGCCAGAGCGCGAGCCCGCGAGGAGCCAGCTGAGCCGCGGCGGCGGCATCGGGGAGGGGAGGGGGCGGGGCGGGGGGGGTGCGGCGCCCCGGGAGCCCTCCCCGAGCCCTCTCCGGAGCCCTCCTGACCCTCCCCGAGTGCTCCCGCAGTCGCTCCCAAGGCGCGCGGCAAGGGGCGGGGGGAGCACCGGGACCTGGCTGGGGGCTCTCGGGGTGGGGGGAAGGACCCGTGGGGCACACCAGTCCTCCTCCCTGCCCCCGGCACCTTAGCTCCTGCCTGCCTTCGCCTTCTCTGCTCCCCCAGGAAAGCTGCGGAGGGAAGGCCCCAGAGGCTGGACTCCAGGAAGAGACTGGGGACCCTCCTCAGGCTCTGGGCTCCTGCCCCCGTCCCGGGCTCATCCAGGCTTCCCGACTTTCTGGGCTGTTCCTCAGAGTTCTGTGGGTTTCTAGTTCTTTGTCGCCCCCAGAAATCTCCCCTTGCCGCAGGGACCCCCAGCTTCTCCTCCAGCGGAGGCCTGAATCTCACCCACTCCCATGGTTCCTTCCCACTTTATCTACCCCACCACCACCACCATTTCCAGCATTGCCCTGCTCCGTGTTCCCCAGCCCAGCAGAGTCAGCAGTGGACGGGACCTGTTTTCCCCCTACCCTGAAATAACCTGGAACGCCCCTAAAGGTAACCGAGGTCCGACCATCTCCCCCACCCCATCCCCCTCCGGCCTCCAGGCCTGCTCAGGGCCCGACCCAGCCAGTCTTCAAAAGGCAGCCCCAGAACAGGGAGACGCCTTACGCCACCTGCCACCACCTTAGCAGGCTCTAGGGATAGAATTTTTTTTTTTTTCTTCCAGGGCAGAATAAAAATACCCGCAATTTATGAGACTGAATAGACGGCAAGGAATCAGGTCAGGACAAGGAGCTGCCTCTTCCCTCCCCTGTCCTACTTCCTGAGATGGAGAAGCCGGGGAACTGGAGGGTGGGAGAGTGAGGGGAGAGGGGACATCTTGGCTTCTACGGGGCTGCGGCCTAGGGACTGGACAAGCCAGGAGAGGAAGGGTGTGGATGCTGAGCGCCAATGGAAGAATTCCCCAGGAGGAGGGATACGGGTGGGACCAAAGAGGGTACAGTGTGAGTAGGAAAGGGAGGGGTGGGGGTCCCTGGCTCTGCGGCCAAAGAGGAGACTTGGAAAGGAAACAATAGCTAAAGACTATAGTCTCTCGGAATCCCAGGTCGGCTTCTTCAGGCCCGGAGTCCCAGAGACGACCTCCTCCATCCCCAAACCCTCTGTCATCTCATTCTGGGACAAGGCAAGGCTTGACTGTAAATCCTTCTTGAAGTCGAATTTAAATCCCCATTTGGCTGACTCTCAGACGGGATCATCGGAGGCTGTCGCTTCCCACCACGGCTTCTTGCTGCCTTCTAGTGGCCACTGGACGAGCCGCAAGGCTAGTGTCTAACGGGTCCCCTCCCGGCCGTCCGCTCTGCTCTCGGCGAGCCTACCTTCCCCGAGGGCGGAAGAGATCGGCACCTCCGGCCCCGGCCTACTTTGCACGCTCCCGCGACTGGGGTGCCCCGCGGTCTTCCTAATAAGATGGGCTCAGGCTAAGACAGCAGCTTAGAAACACTAGAGCAAATGTAATTTAAAAACGTAATTTTTAAAATGTAAATTTAAAAAATTGGAAGGCTTTAGAACTTGAAGGTACATTATAATCATGTGGAGGGACTATTAAAAACACATATTTCTGGGTCCCACGCCCAAGATTCAGTAGTTTTGGGATGAGGCCCAAGAATCTGCATTTCTCATAAGTTCGCAGGTAATGCTGCTGGTTCGGGGACCACATTTTAAAAACCACTGACCTAGAATTACCTAGTTTCTTGCACTCCCTAACACCCCAACCTCGTCCAATAAAAGTGGTGGTGAAGGAAATGTCAGTATAAAATGGTGGAAGAAAAGAAAGCCGATTTAAAGAAAATAACTTGCTTGTTGCCCTCAAAAAGGGTAGGAAGGGGGCACCCGGATTTGAACCGGGGACCTCTTGATCTGCAGTCAAATGCTCTACCACTGAGCTATACCCCCTCTGGTGGCGTTGGGACGCCAAGGCTTCTTACTGCTACTACTGCGCAGGCGCTGTGGCAGGTTTGGAAGGAGAAATGGGAAAGGGGATGGGACGTCTCAAATTGGTGAAGAGTGTAAGAAGTTATTCACTTGGGGCAAGGGTTGCTTCTGAGAAACTAAGCTAAAAATTCTTACTGATGGTGTAAGAAAAATGAGACTCAGATGTGAGAGGAACAGTCCCTCAAGATCCTTCGAGATCCGTCACTTCAGGGTCGCTCCTCCGTCGCCTGCTGCTTCCGGGTGCCTCTCCCTTTCGCCGACACACTCACGCGAGCGTTCCCGGGACTTCCTTCCCCCGCCGAAGCCGACCCTTGAAAACTCTGCCTCGCTCCCGGAAGGTGCTCGGCCTCCCCAAGACCCCCCATCAGACACGCACGCAGCGCGCAGACTGGCAGGCCCTGGGCTCCACCCTTTGCTTTCGGCAAAGGAAACTGGCCTGCGCCGGAGGTTCCTCTCCCTCTGCCTCCCTTGCTCCTGAGGGGTGGTCTGGAAGAACAAAACGCGGAAAACCGGAGTTAAAGAGGGGGCACCCGGATTTGAACCGGGGACCTCTTGATCTGCAGTCAAATGCTCTACCACTGAGCTATACCCCCTACACCGGTGCAGACGGTCAATAGAATGAATTCCATAAGAACAAGAAATTTTTTTTTTTTTTTAAACATTTGTATCTGAGAACTGTGTCGAGATTACCCAGAAGAAAGAACCCCCAACCTAGACGGAATGGCTAGAATTCCTGACTTGGTCTCCATAATCACACCTCAGGAAAACCACAGGGTTAAGTAATCCTGAACCCTCTATATCCGAGCTTGGATTCTCCCTCAGAAGTTCACGGCCAGGCTAGGGAAGGGGAGAGACCCTCTGCCCCCAGAAACATCCCGGGTCTTCTGGTAAGATCCCACTGCTCTGTCGTATACAGATGGGTAACATGGGTCTCTGCTGCCCCCAGCTCTACCTAGACCTGATTCCTGGGCTTTTCCAACCCCCAGGGCTCCTAACCTCCTCATCCAACAGTCAATATCAAACCATTCCTTGCCCTGGACCCAATTAGAGCAGAGAGCTCCCAGGCCTGGCACACCAGATACCAGCACCCTCCAACCTGGCAGGGGCTGGTGGAGCCCCTTAGCCGGATGGACCCCTAAAATAACCCCCTCCCATTTCCAAGGCAGATTTTTTCCAGCCAGTGTTCCCTGCACAGAAACCAAAAACCAGTATGAAGAACAGGTAGAGGCGGCAAAGATAAGAGGTGACCAGTTTTCAATGGCATTTGTTACACTTTTATAAATCCTCATGCAATTAAAAAAAAAAAAAAAACACATTTAAAAAAAAACACAGACAAAATAGGAGGGCCTTGTGGGATTCTGGGGCATTTGGGAGGAGTCAGATTCACAATGGAAGACATTGAGGGTGAAGGAGATACCATGGGCTTAAAGCTCAAAAGCTGTGGCCAGAGCTCACATCTCAAAGGGAATGGGAAGAATAGGGAGGAGGAATGGAACTCCCTGAAGTCCTGTCCTCCTCGGCTCCCAGCTTTTGGCTCTGCCTTCTTCTGCCTGAGCCACCCCTTTCACCTTTCTGGAATCTTCTTTGCACAAAGGTATGTATAGGAAAAAACAGCTGAGGAGCCACAAAGCTGGGGGTTGGGGGGCTGGAAAATAGAAATTCCAGGGGTTTCTTACTCTACCCATTCCCACATGTCCTGCACATTTTTCTAACAGAGAGGTTGAGGGCTGAGGGTAGGGGGCTTCATTTCCTAATCCCTCAGCACATCCAACAGTTGCCCTGGTGTCTCCAAGAAGATCTGCAGCCATGGAGTGTAGGAGCAGCTTTTTCTGCTTGTCCTATCTACAACGATTCAGTGTGTGCAGTCCAGCTCCTCAGTGGTGGGTTGGGAAGATGGTGAGCAATCTTACTGTCCACAGCTGCCCCTGCTCCCACCAGAAATCGTAGAAAAGTAATAAATAGTCTCTTGGGTTTTCCACCCACACTGTGGATACAACACCCCCTAAGTATCTGGTTTGCCTGAGGTTGGGGTATCAGTTGGCAGTGGCCCAAGTCTGCATCCACTGGAGCCCGGCTGGCAGCCTGCAGGGAGAAACAGGACAGGGATCAGCATACCCCATGGTCTTCAAGCCCTCAGCCCCTGCTCGGAACATTATGAGACAGGCAGCCTAAGTTACATCCAATCATTCAATCAATAAATATAAACTACCTGAGTACCTGATGGTCATCAGGTACTGTAAAAGGGACTGGGATTCCTGGTGGAAAAACAGACATGCTCTCTGGGGCTTACATTTTAGAAGAGAAGGATATTAAACAAATGGTCAAACAAATAATTCTTTAAGTACATACTGTGATAAAGGGTAGGAAGGAGGTATAGAGAGGTCTGGGAATCAGAAAGATCATCTCGGAGGAAGGGATCTTCCTCGGCCCCTTAGCAATATCTCAGGGCAAGCCTCCAATGCCCCCTCCCCACCCACTCCATCACTGAAGACAGTGCCAGGATGACTTAAAAGTCCTGGGAAGAGGCTCCATAAGCAAGCTCCCCACTAGACTGTGAGCAAGCCCAGAGCAGAGATGGAGCCTTGGTCTTCTCTGTATCATCCCCATCCCTCGCCTGGTGCATTGCTTGGCTCATGGGAAGTACTTAAGAAATGCTGGTTGAATTGGACTGATTGTGGGTCAGGGACTTTTTCTTGACCCAGGGATGGCAAGGCCACTGCCTGAAATGTGCAGTCTCTTGCAGTGACTGTGCCTGAAGTCTCCCCTGCTTCAACCCAGGCATCCTCAGCCTCCTACAAGTCCCCAGCCTGTTACAATGCCACTTGAGAGGAAAGAGGAAGGAGAATGCATCAAGCCTGATGGTAGCTCTTTCTATGTGACCAAGCTCCTTCATGTCTTTCTGGCTTTTACTCAGTTGCTACCTTCTTGGTTGGCCCCTCCCTGGATACCATATCTAGAATTGCAACATTCCCCCCACTTACTTCCAATCTTCCTTTATCTTTCTCCATTGCACTTACTACTATTTAACTTACTATATCTTTTCCTTATTTGTCTTGTTTATTGTCCACCTCCCCCACTAGAAAGTAAGCTCCATGAGGGCAGGATTTTTATCTGTTTCTCTGGAGCTTAGAACAGTGCCCGGCACAGAGTAGGTGCTCAATAAATGTTTGTTGACAAATGGTTCATTTACTCTCTACAGAAACCCTGGGGGAAGGAAGTATAGTCTACCTCCTCTTTATAGAAAAGGAAACTAAAGGTCAGAAAGACTCTGCGATTTCTGCCTGGAAGGCTTGTCGCCCAGGTTTTCTCATAGCTGTCTCATTCTCTTCATTCAGGTCTCAGTTCAAAAGCAGCCTCCTTGGAGAGGCCTTCTCCAGCCACCAGAGTTAAACCAGATCCCTGCCGGGGCCCAGGACTCTCCATCCCTGCTGTTGTCCTGTATCACGTTCTTCAGAGCACTCACCAGGCCCTGGAATCGTGCTTAGGTGGAATGCTGCCTCTCTCCCCACTAGAATAGCCCCTTGAGAACCGGGACTCATCAGAGCTCTGGGTAGGTGCTCAACTGACTTGGCCCAGGGGCCAACTGTCAACCCAAGTTTGAAGGAGAGAAACAGGAGAAGGAATCTGATGGCCAGCTGTCCAGTGGTGGGGCCAGGCCCTGGAGATCCAGCGGGGGCAGCCACTAACCCTTCCCCGGTGAGGGCACAGCAACCCTGTCTGTGCCACTGGTGGTCTTTGATGGCGCTGAGGGTGAGGAATCAGGAGATCTCCATGGTGGTCATGGAGTTCTTCATGTCCTGCTTGCTGGCAAAGATCAGGACTGACACATCTCTCAAAGCCTAGGGGAAGAGAAGCCCACCCAGGTCAGCCTGCAGACCCAGCCTCCCCTCCCACCTCCCCCACAAGTCCTCCCTGGCTCCCCAGCTGTCCTGGCTGGGGACATGGCCCCATGCCTGGGTAGGGTGGAGGTGAGGACTCTGCCCCAGCTGTAACAATCACCCCAAGTGACACTGGCAATTCATAGACCCCCCTCCCAGCCATAAGGATATAATCCTTATAACACCCCCGTGAGGTCGGAATCTGATGATCCTCTCCATTTTATAACTGAGGAACTGAGGATTAGAGAAGTGGAGTGACTTGCCCAGAGTCCCACAATGAGTGAGTGGTGGGGCCAAGACTTGAACCAGAACTCTGAACTTCCCTGTGAGGGAGTTGTTCCCCTCATCTGGACTAAACTAGCCCTGCTCGAGCTGCTAGGCTAGGGGCTGGGGCATCAAGAATGAAGTTCAGAGAAGCTAAGTGGGTAGTCTGAGGGCACACAGCTAAAACCGCTGGGCCATCTCCAAACCCAGGGGGACTCACCTCATAAGCCAGCATTTTATACAGTTCCTCCCGTGTGGTCAGCAGCCAGTCGCAGTTCGTGCTGTAAGTCACTAGGATGATGAACTGGGCAGCAGAAGGGAGGCGTGAGTGGTGAGCTTTCACTTTGGTGGACTTGTTTGCCACCCACTGTGCTCCCCCGCTGGCCTCTGCGCTGCCCTGATGCCAACCCTACAGAAGCTGTCCAGTCTCAAGATCTCACTGGCCTAGTCCCATTGTTATTCCTTTTCTATCCAGATGTGGGGAGTACCCCACACCATGTCTGACTGTGTGCCAGAGGCTGTGCTAAGCACTGGATGTTCATTACTCCATGTAGGCCTCACCATGACCCAGTAGAACTGGTACTATTATCCCCCATTTTACAAATGAGGACACTGAGCCTCAGCGAAGTTACGTATCTTGCCCTCAGCCACACAGTCGGTGAGAGGCAGTGGTGGAATTCAAACCCAGGTCTCCCTCTCTCCAGGAGCTAAACCACTGAGTTCCACTGCTGCCAGAGTAAGAAAGAAGGGCCCCCAGAGACAAGAGGCCAACCCATCCAAAGCATCTGCCAACAAGCAAAGCTGCCAGGAAGTATTAAAAAAAAAATTTTAACAGGCCCTGCATTAAGTACTTGACACAAATGCATTAGCTACCGTTTTATTATTACTTAATTCTCACAACAACTCCAGGAAGTCATTATTGTGATGCCCATTTCACAGATGGGAGAATTGAGGCTCTGAGACATTAAGCGATTGGCCTCAAAACCACACAGCTGCCTCAGAGGCATCATGCCCTCCTCACCTCAGTATTGGAGTAGTACGTGTTCCAGGTGGAGCGCAGTACCTCCTGCCCCCCTAAGTCCCACATGAGAAAGTGGGTCTTGCGCAGAACGATCTCCTCCATGTTGCTACCGACAGTGGGACACGTACGGACCACCTCCTCCGTCAGGCTGGAGCGGGCAACAAGAGCTCAGTGCAGCCCCCACCAAGCCCTCTGCTCCTCGGGCAGGTTGGAACTGACCGGAACAACTCAGCGCAGGTTGACCAAACACCTGTCAGAGGATAGGCCCTGCTGAGCACAAGAATGTGGACAGGAGGGAGACCAAGCCCTGCCCTGGCTTGGACCGCAGAGGGGAGGCTTATTAAAGCAGTAGGCTCAGAATTGAACATGCAGTTGAATCACCTGGGAATCTTGTTCTTAAAGTGCAGATTCTGTTTCCGTGAGTCAGGGCCCACAATTCTGCATTTCTTTTTTTTTTTTTTTTTTTTTTTTTTTACAGGGGAGAGCGCGAACGCAGTCCCCCCCCACCACAAATTATGCAGTCGAGCTTCCCACACCTGGGGAAACCGCAGGGGTCAGCACATCCGGAGTGCAATGGATAAGCCTCGCCCTGGGAAAACCACTCCCGTGACCACGGTATCTCCCCTGCCAGGCAAGTATACAATTCTGCATTTCTAACAAGCTTCCAGATGCTGCGGATGCTGCTGATCTGTGGACCACACTTTGAGTAGCAAAGGATTAGGAAAAATGAGACAGACACAGGTGAGGGCCATCAGAGAGGCACTTTATCTGAAGTGACACAGAAACACACACACACACACGTTTTTATATGTAAGGAATGCCTCTGGATTCCAAGAGTTACAACAGTGCTTGCCTTTAGGGAGGTAAACGGATTAAGGGGTGAGAGGGAAATGTGTTTCATTTCACCATTTATGTATATTCCTTTTGCAGGGGAAATTGTGTTCCAAGTAAATAAAGTATTTTGGAGGCTCCAAAATGTGAACGGTTCCAGCTACAGAGATGCCACCAGAGGAATGAGTTGGGCAAGGATCTGATGGGCATTTACTCAGCACAAGCACGTGCGCTGGGCTCTGCTAGACCCAAGAGCTTTGGCAGTCCCAAATCTGGCTTTGGGTTTGAAGAAGGGGAGAATTTTAAGGCACACAGTTAGGGGACGGGGAGGAGGATTTAGTAAGGAGGGGCCGGTCGCTAGGGGGTGAGATCAGCAAGGCTGCAAAGAAAAAGAAATAGGTTGCGACTCCCTTCAGGCCTGTGACCGCTTTTGGCAAAGGTCTGGGGTAATTGGCCGCGAGTAGTGGGAGCTGGGGTTGCCCAGACCGTGCAAGGCCTCGAATGCCAGGCCTAGGGGACACTGAACTGAGGGACCACTGTACCAAGAAGGTCACATCCCATCACTCCTCCCGGCTCCAGGGAGAACCCAGGAACCCAGAGAAGAGCTCCGGTGATTGGCCCAAACGCCTCCCAGCCCCGTCCTCTCCCTACCCGGGAGTCACAATTGGTAGAGAATGGCGGTCTTTCCTGCGTTGTCCAAGCCCACGATGATAACCTTGTGCTCTGGAAGCAGCCGGGAAAGGACAGGGTCAGGACCAAACCGAATGAGACAAGGCATCGTGTGCCGCACCAGGCCTCCAAGGAGACAAGTGTCCCAGCAGGCTGGGGAGCTTCTATCACGATACCACTCCTGCTCTCCATCCAAAACACAGCAGGGCAGGCTCCTCCCCACCGGGTCCCGGACACCTGCGCCACTCTGGGACAGTGGAAACGAGAGCTGAGAGCCCCACCTCCAAAACCCCTCCACATTACCGGGAAAAGTGATGGTCTGGAAGGTCCGGGGTCCCCTGGGCTTGCCAAGGGAAGGGATCTGGGCAAAGAACCCACCGCGAAGTCAACATCGCGCGAAACCTGCAGCGGCCCCTCCCACCTCCGGCCGCGGCGTTCAGCCTGGAGACGGAAGGCTCTCCCAGCCCTGCGCCTGGGGCGCGCCAAAACTCGGGACCCCGAGGGAGCGGGCGGCGAGAGGGGCTAGGGGAGCCAGTGGAGCCGGCGGGGAGCGCCCACATAGCACCCTCGGAACCCGAGGCCTCCCAGCGCGTCCGCCCCGGCGATTCCAGATCAGGGAGCCCCAGAAGGAGCGGGATCCGAGCCGTCTCTCGGATGCCCTCTGCAACCCTTACCCTGATTCCCGAAGATGTCCATCAACTTGGAGATCAGCTGTCCCCTGGTGCGTCCCGGGCGATGCAAGGGCAGGGCTAGGCTGCCAGTGGGGGCGCGGGTCGGGCCCGGGCGCTCCGAGCCCAGTCTCCCGGCGAGGAGAGGGCGGGGCTCCGCCGGTGAGGCCATGGAAGCCCCACGGGTCACCGACGGGACCTGGGAATCCTCTGGGACGCTGGCCCCTTGCGGGCGGGCGGTAAATACGTCACGATGGTAGCCAACCGCCTGTCCGCGGCCCTGGAGGGCAAGGAAAATGAGGTTCCAGACTCTGTACGCCCCCCTTTTGCCCTGAAAAAAAGAGTTGTGTAGATGCACTGCTCCCCCTCCCCGCACCACCACCCCCCATCGAGGGAGACTCAGCGCAGTTACCCCTCAATGGGGTCCCAGCTTTCCCTGGGTTGAGTACCAAGTCTGAGCCCTAGATTGAAGCAAAGCCCTGGGCAGTGCATTTTTGCACTTAGGTGTGTGGGACATTCAGCTTTCCGAGCCTCTCTGAGCTGGTAGAATATTCGAATCCTCACCAGTTCTTCAGTTGTTTCATTAGTGTGGGTCTTGTGGGCTCACTCAAAGTGAGTTCCCCAGGGAAGTGGTCTCATGGTGCCAGACAACCTCTGGGGATAAATCAGTGCTGCTTCTAGGATTCACTGACAAACCTACTGCTCAGGAGCAGCTCCCTTGATCCCTGAGGCCAGAGACCCCTCAGAGGGGACCCCAGATGCTAAGGTCCAACAAAGAAGAACCTGGGTCAGAAGAGAACCAGGAGGCCAGACTGGAGGAAGGGAGAGGAAGGGGGAGCTTCTACTTTGTGAAATCCTTCTTTGCATAAATTGGGAAAAACCCAGTAAACAAAAAGAAAAGTGGAGAAGGCAAACCAACCTCAGGCTGTGGGTAGTTAGGAGATTCCAGTCATCACACAGGAGAGCTGGCTCCTTCCACCCCACCGTCACAGCCCTCCTACAACCCCATTATTGCTCCCCTCTACTTAACTGGTCTCCCTGCCTCCTGATCCAGGGCATCCTCCTCACAGCCCTATTAACCTTCCTAAAGCACAGCTCAGGGTCTGTTACTCACCAGTTCATAAACCTTCGATGGCTCCCCATTGCCTACTAGATTCTGATCAGTATCCTAACCTGATATTCAAAAGCCTCCATGAACAACCTCACCTGCCTTTGCAGGTTTATCTCCCATGTTACCCACCCGGGTCTCCCTCCAACAACTGACTGGTCCTTGCCCACACATGCTCAGCTCTCTCTGTGTCTTTGCGACTACATTCTCTCCTCCTGAAAGCCTTTCACCACCTTCTCAGCTGGGAGGATTCCTGAGACCTTTTTGCTGCCGTGCCATAAAGGCCACCCACGTCCCAAGCCCTGGCTTGGTTCTCCAGTCAAATGGGGATTCTCTCCACACTGGTATTGTGGGGCTGGCATTTCTGGTTCGTGTTCATCTGTGGATGTGGATGCCCCCACCCCCCTTACCTAGTCCAGTGCCAGGCACACAGTAGGGATTTGTTGCTGTTGGGTTGAAATTAAATTAGTGAAGCTACAGTCTGAAAAATGGTGCCTGGAGTATTGAAAAAGGAGTGTGAACACACATTTAAAGAGGACTGGGGAAGCCTGGGAAGCTAGTGGAGAGAAAAGGGAAAACTATCTCACTAAATACAGAGTTTTCATCCCACCCAGCTTAGTGCCCAGAGCTAGAAGGCTGAAGAATTGACTAGTAGAGCCATCTGGGCTGGATCCATCTCAGCCCTAGGAAAGGAGGAGATGGAGTTGCAGCTGGAGTGGGGTGGGGTGAAGATACAGAAGAGTGCTGGAGGAAGCAGCAAGACTTGAAGCATTTTTACCATCTGTTTCCCGGGGGAAGGAACCTCTTATGCATTCTGCCTGCCCACCCACACTGCCCCGCAACTGTAAAATTGAAAGTAACGCCCTACTAGCTGGGAGCACATTCAGTAAACAAACAAGAATGGGCACCTCCCTGGCAAGGCCCAGGGCCTGGATTGTCAGAGGGCATTCATTCACTCATTCATTCATTTGACAAGTATGAGTCAGAAGTCAGGAAACATACCAAGTAGACAAGGTGGACCCAGTTGGGGCCTTTATGGAGCTTACAGTCTAGAGAAGGCAAATACACAAATAAGTATATTATTACAAAATTTGATATGCACTAAGAAGGAAAATCCCTGAGCTACAGTAAGTGGGAAGGTCTAATCTAAGAGAACACCAAGGTACACTTTTCTGAGGACGTGATTATTGGAGCTAAGAATTTTCTCTCAGGGTCTCAGACTGGGTCACTCCCTGTCCTGTCGTGTCAGTCTGTCCGTGTCCCCCAGAGCCGTGGTGGCCCCAGCTCAGCTCGCTTTATTTTAGAATGATGGAAACTCTCCCACACCTTGGGCCTGAGACCTCACCTCCCTCATCTCTCTCTGAGGCAGAACCCACTGCAAAGCCTGTCAGAGGGGAAGCAGCTAGCGCCAGGGTGGGAGGGGTCCCCAGCCACTGCGCCCGCCTTGGCAGGCATCCCTGAGATGTCTGGGGTAGCCTGACCCCAGCAGACTTCAAGGGTGTTGAAATCGTCCCTTGTTGACAATCACCAAAGTGCTGACTGTGCGATCAGAGTAGGCTGAGGGCTTGTGGTTACCAAGAGACGAGAACATTTCTCTCCCCATCTCTCAACATCTCCAAGCCAGCTAGAAATGCCCTGCCTGAAAGCACTGGGCAAATGCAATTTCAGGCAGAAGGTACATGGAGAGGAGACAGAAACATGTTTGGATGCTTGCTTCTTTCCTCCAATTCCTCTCCCCTCCTTTCCCCCTACAGAAGCTGGGACATCCTGGGACTGGATTTGGCGGTCATGGGCACCACAGAACTTGCCATCACAAGGTCCGAGTTCAAGTCCTTGCTCTGCAGCTGGGTAACTGTGGTTAAGTAGTTTAACCATTCTGAGGTTTATCTGTAAATTGGCATTAATAATCCCTGCCCTTGATTGAAAATAGCAGGCTCCAATCCATGCACCTAGCTGTTTTCTGCTTATTGACTTTTGAATGACCCACAGGTGCATTAAACCTATCTTGTCCAAACCTCAACTCATTATTTCTGTCCCTAACCTGATTTTTTCACCTATTTCCTCTATCTGAAAAGACCACCAAACAGGCACCCCAGCCTCCTCCCTCTCGCTCACTGGCCACTCTGATCACTCCCCAAAACCTCTTAATTCCAATTACTAGATGTCTCTGGTAGCCATTGCCTCCTCTCCCATCCCACCTCTGTGGCCTAACACAAGCCCTGCTCACTTCTTACCTGAAGTATTTGCAGCTGTTTCCAGGTTTTAGCCCATCCAACAGCAGGCACTCTTTCTATTGCTGTTTAAAATCTTTCAGTGTCTACCCACCAGCTTCAGGACGAAGTACAGACTCCTTAAGGTAACTCAAGGCCGATTGCAACCTGCTCTTACCAACCCCATTACCCGCCTCTGGCCACTGCCTTGAGAGCACACTTTGCTAGTGAAGTGCCCAAAATGTGCCCTGTATGTCATCTCTTCTGCCTGAACACTTCCCCAACGTATCTGCCCAGGTAACTCCTAACAATCCCTCCATTCCCCACTCAAGCTTCACCTCCTCCAGGAAGGTTCTCCTGACACCTTCACCCCAAATTAGGGGAGTGGCCCCTCTGCTGGGTTCCCACAATACCCATTGTTTCTCACATCCCAGAGCTCATTGTGCTGTAATGAAATGGCCTGTGGTTCCCATTTAGACTTGTGCCTGGTATGTAGTAGGAGCTCAATAAACGTTTGCTCAACGAATAAATAAGGGAATGAGTGATTCCACTGAATGGCAGTGGGAAGAACACGGGGAGGCTGTGATCAGGGTCTGGTCTCAGCAGGGCTGGCTTTGCCTTCAACTCCCAGGGGACCTTGGGCCAGCCACTCGACCTCTGGGCGCAGCCAGTTCATCTCTCTTTTGATCTGCTAATCTATCGTCTGGAAGGTCTCCGGATGCTTGTTGCCCTATACACACACACAGTCACACTCACACACACAATCACTCTGGGCAGGAACATTCAGGTGAAAGACCCAAGGAGCTCTAGTCCCCCAGGGCCACCACCCCCAGAAAGGAGAACTAGGAGGATGGAGAAGTGGTCTGTAGGTGCTGCGGCGGCAGGATACAGGTGACTGCAGTAACAGCCATAGAAGCCACATCCTGCCAGCTGGGGAAGGGCAGACACCTGCCAGCTTTCTTCCTTGCTTTCTCAGGCCGGGCTGGGGGAGCCCCCCATTTTCTCCCTCCCCGGCAAGCATACTTTCTCCAAAGCTGGCTGGCAGGAGCTAGACCTTGTGGGGGAGTTGTGGAGACATCACCCCACCCAGTCATCAAGGGCATCCATGGGGCAGGGAGCCAGGAGGAGCTTGCCCCGCCCCCCAGGGTGGGAATCGGAGGCAGCTGAGGTCACAGGAGCAGAAAAACAAATGTGTGCTCTTAAGACATTGTGCCAGTGAGTCTGAATCTTACCCCCTGGATGACCCCCGCTCCACCCCGTTTCCTTGCCTCAGCTGCCCATCTCCCCTGGCTGCACTTATTGGGAGATGGGGGTAAGCGTGGGGCTTGGGGCTGGCAGTACAGCTGTCGAGTTTGAATGTAATGCAGCAGAGCGCTGCAAGACAAAGGACCATATCTCCTTTTGAGTCCACACCTCTGGACACTACTTATTCCCACACCCACCTCTTCGCTCCCTGCCAGCTTGTCCGCGGCCCCCAAATGCCCGGCCGTGTGGTGGTCACAAAGAAGCAGGCTTGGGAGGCGGCCGCGAAGGACAGGATGGCGATTTTATATGTGGCAAAATATTTCTCCTAGGGGAGTACAGACGGACAGACAGACAGATGGGAGCACAGGACACAAGACAGGAAGGGGGAAAGGTTGGGCAGTGGTGTCTTCTATCCAGTGAGTGGAAGCTGCACCCCACCTCCCAGGCGGGGGCAGGGCAGCGTTGGCACAGGAGGTGGAGACAGGCATGAAGTGCCCATCCCTGAGGCGGGCAGCCGGGCAAGGCCCAGTCCTCGTTGGCACAATCGGCTCTTTCTGGCCCAGCTGGAGTGCTGGGGAGGGGCAGGGCTGCTGGGCTATAGAGATGGAGGCAGAGGGGTACCCCAGGGGATAGGGGGTACCAAGGCCTCTCCTGGGGCTAGTGGGACATGGGTAAGGGACAAGGTCACAAGAGGCAAATACAGAGTAGCAGCAGCAGCAGCAGCAGCCAAGCCTCGCAGGGGAGATCTGAGGTCCTGAGGCAACCGCGGGGGTGGTGATCAGCCCTTGGGCACCAGCTCACGGGACCTCTCCCCTGGGGCCTCAGGTTGAAGGTGGAGGAGCAGTTTTTTGGTTTCAAAAAGAGGTGGGCCAGAGTGTTCCCTGGGCTCCACACCCAGGTGGCAAGGGGATGGGGGGCTTGAATGCAGAGGGTCCCCTTCTTTTGATGACAGCAGGCAGGGGGTGTTGTAGGCAAAGCTCATTCCTGGGGGTAGGTGAAGGCAGCAGAGGCATGGAGGTGATGGGTGGGTAGCAACGTCTTGGGTTGCCCACTCCTCAGGGCTCTAGGCACGGGCATTGCCACGGCCATGGCGGGGGGCAGGGGGAGGGCAGGCAGAGGGCACTGCCTGATGCCTGCCAGTTTCCTCCCGACCCTCCCCAAACGAGGGCTTCTAGGCTGTAGCTTTCACCTACCAGACAATGTCACCAGATACTGGGAAAGGGGGGGTTGCGGGAGGGATGGGCAGTGAGGGGCCCTAGGTCTGGGGTAAGGGAAAGAGAGACCTCACAGGAAAGATGCTGTGGCCTCTGTCTCCAGAAAAGCACCCCCGACCCTCCCCAAATGCTCTGGGTTGGGGAAAAAAAGGTCCACCCCATTTAGGACCCTCACTTAGAGCCCCAAGAAGAATGAATGAATGAAGTGCACCTTTTCTCTGGGAGGGTGAGGGAAGCCCCTGGGGTAGGGGAAGGGAACACTGTAGAAAGGTAGACATCCCCCCCACTGTTGACAGCAGATAGGCAAAAACCTACAGCTGGGGCTCAAGGGCCTCCCAGGACCTGGGAAGATAACACCAAAGAAATCCCACTTTGAACAAAGGCAACTGAAAGGGGGGACACTGCGCCCTCTGGAGGCGACTTAACATCCCAGGTGGTGAGCCGCTCTGTCCCTCCCCTCCCCTGGGCTCAGAGCCCTTCCTCCCACTGGTGTCACCCCTGCCGCTCAGCGGATATAGACCCCTCGCCCCCAGCCTTCCAGCTCGTTCTGGTTGCGCCCCAGAACTGGACCCCCACCCTCGGCGCAGTAGCGGGCCTTATTACGGCCCCGGTTCCGGTTGTCGGTCAGCTCCTCCTCATAGTCTTCCTCTTCATCTTCCCAGGAGCCCTGGCGGGCTGGTGGGGTGCTGCCCCCTGTGGGGTCTCCAAGCCCTGGCCCCTCTGAGGGGTCAGTCTCCATGTCCACACACGAGTCTCCCAGCTCCGTGTAGGCAGAGTTTCGGCTGCCAGGGGTGTTGGTATCAAACGTGTCCTGGTGGGACAGTGCCCGCAGGGTACCTGCCCGGCCTGGTGGATGGCTGCTGGGGTAAAGGCCTGGGGGCTGGCCCAGCTCCCCCGGGTACTCGTGCACGCTGGCGTGCTCCCCGGTGGCCCGCTCCAGCAGCTGGTCCCCGGAAGCAAGGTAAGGTCCCTGGTTAGCAGGCAGATGGCACACACCATGCAGATGAGGCAGGGATGAGAGAAACACAACAAAGCAAGGCAGGTTAGTGACTGCACCAAGACACCCAGCCTGGCTGAGGGGTACCCAGCTGGGCAAGAGGCTCTAGAGCCCAGCCAGAGGATGGACCTCAGGACATTTGCTCCTCTACTAAGACAGGGGCCACCCAACCTTGACTCAAGCCATGAGGTGGCATGAACTCTCAAAGGAATCACGGTACAGAGCCTGTGAGCAGTTAGTCATGGCTTCTTCAAAGCACATCATCAGTGCTGTCTTGTGGTTCATGATCGTTAACAGAGCATTACTATTGCCACTGTTAGTAGTTGATTGGATTAGTCAATCACTAATTGACACTAATCACTAATTAGACATATTTAGTTTACCAAATATGTTAAGGGGAGATTTCAGCCCAAACTCACTGAACCCAGCTCCTTCAGCCCACACCCGACCCCAGTCACAGGCTCTCAGAATCCCACACTTCTCCCCCCATTCCTTAGTCAGGGTAGCAGGGTCTCCAAAATTGATGACCCTGGCTGGGGAAGGCTATTGAGTCTCTTCCCCCCCCCTGGAGAAAATGAGGGACAGGTGGCCCAATGTCATCATCACCAAACACCACGGGAAGGTGACCTGATGGCCACTGCCACCACCTAGGTTGCTGAGAGGGGTGCAAAGGGCCCTGGGTGGGAGTTGAGAGGCTGGGTGACCCCGAGGAATGGCTCTTCTCTCTGGGGCTCAGTTTCTCTGTTGTGGTGTGATGGGAGATTAGACTGGAGCAGCAGTTTCCAGACTATTCCCTAGAGATCAAGGGAGAGTGAGGCACAGATGTGCTTCAGGGGTGCTTTGTGGAGGTTTCGGGGAAGTCAAGCTGCTAGCCCCTTCCGAGCAGAGCAAGAATGCCTTATCTACATACTGAACTTCCACAGAAGATTCAGTGGACAGATGGGCTCTGTTGCTGAAAACAAATGTGAAAAGCAATGGGCTTTTCATGAGTCTCTTCTAGCTCTAACCTAGAACCACATACGTCATGGTGTGGTCTCAGAGATGAGCTTGTGGATCCCGTGGGAGAAAGGCGAGGCAGGGCAGGGCGCCCACACCAGGGCCTTTCCTGGCATCTGTTGGCTGGGAGAAGGGTGGAAGATACAGCAACAACTCACAGAAGAGACTACCTTCAAGATCGTCTCTAAGGGGTCTGCTGGGCTAGGGTTCTGGAGGAGGAGGCAGTCTTCCTGGATTTAAGGGGCTCTGCTCTGTGGGTCCCCCTGGGTCTGGGGGCACCTGCTCCGGGGATACTTTCTGAGTGGTAGGTCCCTTCGATGGGCCTAAGGGCGGTGGATCCCAGCGACTGAGTATGTCAAGTCTTCCTCATGCTTCCTTCCTAGTTGCTTGTCTTACAAAAGTCTCCAAGGTTGTGGACATTCGTGGCCTGTGGAACCACCAGGCAGCCCCAGTCCCATCAAACACGACAGACACCAGAAGCTGCCGCTCAATCATGTGTGCTTTTTTTTTTTTTTTTTTTTTTACAAAATAGAGCTTTGCCTTCCTTCCCCATGTTCCCTGCACCCAGGTTCAGAGCCCTGGGTGGGAGGGAAGACACAGCAGGGCACCTGCTACATGGCGTGCTCCTGCTGCTGGGGCACCGCGCTGCCGCCCCGCTGCGAGGCCTCCAGCCCCCCCCAGAAACTGAGATTTCTCCTCAGCGAGGTGAGCACTTGTACCTGGAGGTTGGAGACAGGGGCAGGGCTGGCAGCCAGGGCTGCAGTGGCCACCGTGCGGTTCAGCAGCGGATTGGGCGGGGTGCTGCTGGGCGGGTGTGTGGCCTTCCAATAGGCTTCCAAGTACTCTGCCAGGTGCTCGCAGGCATCCTCCAATTGGTTCTCGTCCAGGATGATGTCAAACATTTCCTGTGGAGGCGGTGTTAGGGGCGGGGTGGGGCCGGGTCAGGGCGTGGCCAGGGCTTGAGGGTGTGGCCTGGGGGTAGTGGGTGGAGCCAAGAGATTGAAGGACAAGAAGTCCCCGGATGTGCAGGAGGGCTCTCAGATCTATAGACTGACAGACCTGCAAGAGGTCTTGACCTCTGGTCCAACTCTTTCATTCTAAAGACAAAGCAGCCAAGACTTGGAGAGGCAGCTTGAGTCACCACAGAGAACCCAGTCTCTGACTCCCTTTTAGGGCTTTTTCCCGTGATTTCCTGGTAACTGTCTCACATGCAGGCCAGAGGAAACCAGAAGAATCCAAATGTCCCTTCCCCCTCCCCGGTCTCTCCCAGGGTCTCAGCACTCACGGGGGGACACTGCGCCAGCTTCTCCGAGGCCGCTATTTGGACATTGAGATGTTTGGACTGAGATTTCCCTCGAGATTTGATGAGCCTCTGGAGTACCTAGTTTGGGGAGGAGAAGAGGAGCTAGAGGGACCCAAGCAATGTGCCAAGTCAGAGGGGCAGGTCCCGGCTGGGGTCAGCACGGACAGCCAGTATCAGGGCTGGGGGAGGCTCGATGATTCTCAGCGCTGGCCACTTCTGCAGAAGTGACCTCAATCGGTGTCTGCCCTACACAATGCTCAGGCTCTCTCCTAGGTCTCATGCCAGCCTCTCCTGGGAAGTTCTCCTTGAGGACTAGCAGTAAATTTCATGCCGTGGCTCTGTGAAGGACAGTGATTCTCCTTCCCAACCCTTCTAACCTTGTTCATAGGCTTCATTCCCCGGGCCCACCTCTCCACCCCACCCCACCCCCATAGAACAACAGCAACGGGCCACTTAGCATCTACATAGAGCTCTATGCTTTTTACATGATCAATTTATTTAATCCTGACAATGGCCCTCTTAGGTAGGTACTATTATTATCCTTATCTCAATAATAATAATAATAAAACTGCTAAAACATTAAGTCACAACCTTAACTAAGTGACCAAAGTCAACATCCCCAATGATTCAACAAAGAGATATCATGTACCTCCTGATGCAATACCCTGAAAAGGACACAACATCACTTTGGTGATACTGCTACCAAAAATGCCAAACCTAAACCTAGTCATGAGAAAACATCATACAAATTGAGGTCGAGTCCACAAAAATAAATGACCTGTATTCTTCAAAAATGTTAGTGTCATGAAAACCTAAGACAGGCTGAGGAACTGTTACAGATTAAAGGCTGAGACAATACAACTAAATGCAACATGTGATCTTGGATTGGTTCCTAGACTGGGGTGGGGTATGGGGGAATTGCCATAGAGGCACTATTGGGACAACTGGTGAACTGAATATGGACTCTATTTTAGATAATATTTCTTGAATTTGATAACTGTACTGTGGTTATGTAAGATAATATCCTGGTTCTTAAGAGTTACATGCTTAAGTACTTAGGTATAAAGGTCACAAGATCTACAGCTTACTCTCAAATGGTTTTAAAAATATATATGACTACACACACAGAAAGGTAAAGCAGCAAAATGTTCAAAATTAGTGAATCCAAAAATATTGGCTTGTACAATTTAAATGGCTGAATCATGCGCTGTGTGAATTATATCTCAATAAAGCTGTTAAAAAATTTAGTGAATTTGAGTAAAGTTAGTCAAAGAATGGGGATTCTTTGTACTATTCTCACAACTCTTCTATAAATTTGAAATTATTTCTAAATAAATAAATAAATAGAGCAGAGACAGTGCTTACTAGGTACCAGGCACTTTGCATAGTTAGTTCATTTATTTAACCTTCACAATGACCCTTCGAGAATTTTTTATACCTATTTTGCAGATGAGGAAACTGAGGCATAGAAACTAGGTGACTTGCTGAGAAACACAGAGCTAGTAAGTGGCAGGACTAAGACATAAACCCAGGCAGTCTGGCTCCAAGGTCCCACTCTTAACCTCAGTGCTCTATGGATGGGGGAAATGGAAGCATCTGCTCCTTTCTAGTTCACAAAGTGTTTTCCCATCCATTACTTCATTTCAGCCTTTCAATCATGACCTTCCATTAGAAACGGGACTCAGAAAGACTCAGTAACTTTCCCAGGGAGCTCAGCTCAGGGTGGTGCTGGGCTGATTACAGTGACCACCGCTGGCTGCCATCAAGAATCAGACAAAGAGTAAACCCTAATGTAAACTATGGACTTTAGTTTATAATATGATTATAATTATATCAGTTCATCAATTGTTACAAATGGACCACACTAATTGAAATGTTAATAATAGGGAAAACTGTGGAGGGAAGCTATATGGGAACTCTGTATTTTCTGCATGATTTTTCTATAAAAAAATAAATAAAATTTTGAAATATAAAAAAATCTGTAATAAAATTTTAAAATTAAAAAAATAATAATAATCAGATGGTATACTGGGGGCTTTGCATCAATTACCTCCATCCAATATCCTCAACAATAACACAGGGAGGGATTATAGTCCTCATTTTATAGGTGAAGAAACTGTGAGGCTTATGGAGCCTAAATAATTCCCCTCAAGATTCCAAGCTCATTAAGAAACAGCAAAACAACAAGGACAATGACAAAAACAAAACAGAGCTAGGATTTGAAACCCATGCTGTCTTCTGACTTCAAATCCTTCATTTAAACTCTCCCTCCATGTTTTGCTATCGTCTAGGAGGGAAAATTAATGGAGCTGCAATATGACAGAAGTAAATCAACCTTCCTACCGACTTCCTTTCTATCAAGGTCCAAATGAGGACAGTGCAGCAAAAAGGGCTGAAATCAGACAACAGGAAAGACCTCCCAACTGCCAAGCAGCTGGGTGACACTGGGATGAAAAGTAAAAAATTCTCTGTTTTCTGGACAAAGGATAGAAGGTCAACCAGAGTGGAGCCAGAGGACTCAACTACATGACTCAAAAAATAATAGTAATAATAGCTAATATGTGATGAGGTACATTAGGTTGAACCTTCACAATAACCCTAGGATGGAGTTTTACAGAGAAGGAAACGGAGGCTCAGGGAGATTAAGTTGAACAACTGTAGTCGGCAGTGGAGCTGGGACTTAACCCCAGGCAGCCTGACTCCAGAGCACTCCTTTGAAACCATGCTGTCCCTGCTAGGGTCAGGCTCCTGCACCCACCTTGGGAGAGGTTATCTTGATGTAAACAATGATGGGGGCCAGTGAGGTCTTGGAGAGCTGGGCTGGGTGGTTGATGGTGTCAGCGTCCAGAGCAACCAGCTGAAGAGTCCGGGCCAGCTCGAAGATCCGCTCGATCTCACTCTGCACCTCAGCTGGGGGGCATGGAGTCACGGGGAGGGGGGAAGGTAAGGGGGCCTCCACCAGGGGGCTGTACTGGACAAGGCCCCGTCTGCCACCTCCCACTGCTCCCATATCCAACCCTGAAAGAGGGGGCAGTGGGGGGGACGTGGGGGGCCTCCTCACCCAGGCTGGAGCGCGTGTTAGAGCGCTCGATGATGATGTGCTTGCTGGGGTTGTTGAGGACCGAGCGCTTGGCCAGGGAAATGTCTGCTGTCACGCGAGTGATGGAGATCCTGGAGCACAGCCCCAGGGGAGCCAGGGGTCAGGGTGGGCTGGAATACCTAGTCCGCCCCCAAGGCTCCAGGCCTGCCTCCTATCCTTCAGTCCAAAAGTTCCCGGTTGCCATTCGAGCCACCCTGCCCAGCCCCTGCAGCAGAGAGCCACAGTGGAGTGGGGAGCCGGCTCCGGGGGAGGGTCTTACCTGCCATCAAACCGATGCTTCAAAAAGTCAAATAAAGCTTTCTGCATCATGTCTGTCACCTGGGGGTGGGGATGGGCAGGGAGAGGGAGGAAAGTCAGGCATTTAAAGCCACTCAAGAAGGGTGGCTGCTGGGTATGTGCACCCTCACATTCTATTTTCTCCTTAGAGTCTTGGGCTGAATGGGCCTTTAGGCAGAGTGCGGTTCCTCTGGGTCTGAGGAGCCCCTAGTGGATCTCGGATTCCCAAGGTCCTTCTAGGTGGTATCTCTGGGAGTCTGGGCCCTTCTGAGGGATCCCTCTGGGATCTGAAGATCTTTTTATGGAGACTCTGGAGGCCCTGCCGAGTCCACTCCCCTCCCAGAGCTCCTACCTCATAGCCCTTGAGCGACGGTCCCACCAGGATGATGGGCCTCATGGAAGGCACCACGTCATAGGGGGGCACATGTTCTGTCTGGGGGGGGAAGCAGGTAAGGGAAACCCCAGAGTGGAGATGACATTAGCCCCTCATCCCCAGCCTCCCCCATGCATCCTTTCCTCCCCCTCATCCCAAGGCCCAGAGGTGAGGATGGCTGTGAGGGTGGGGAGGGATGGCCAGGAAGAACCAGGAAGGTGGGGGAAATGGGGGATAGGGATGGGAATGGGTGTTAGAAGTTCTCCCTAGCTCATCCCGGGAGGTGGGGAGAGGAACACAGAAAGCTGTGATACTCACCGACTTCTGTTTCTGTTTGGCTGGGTCCAGAGATTGCCAAGAGAGGGAGGGAGAAGGGAGAGGGGAGGGTCCCAGGCAGGGCCAGAGGGCAAGGAAGGAGCCAGGGCAAGAGAGGGAGGGAGAGCGGGCAGACGAAGAGAAATAACAAGGCATGCGTGTTAGTGACAGACAGAGCCAGAGAGAGGGGCAGGACCCCATGCCAAGGGGGATCCAGAGATGGCCCTGGGTCATGGCTGGGAGTGGGACTGACAGTCCAGTGGACTTGGGAAGATTCCAAAATACCCTACCCCCTTTCTGGGTCTTGCAAAAGAGCCGAGGAGGGTGACAACCCTAATCTGGTGCCCATTTTCTGCCCCCAGTGTGTGCCGACCTGCCCATTTTAAGGGTTCCTTTGACTGTCTTGCCCTATAACCAGTAGACCCCTGTGTGCCCACTCCAGCCCCATGGAGTCCAAAAAAGGCAAAGAAGGAGTACCATTTCTCTCTCTCCTTCTCATGGGGATAAGCGGGGGTGGGGGGTAACCCTGGAAAATCTCTGTGGTAGTGAGGGAGAATGGCCAGACCCACCTCCTCAGGGTAAGAGAGCCCTCCCAGGGCATGGGTACTGGCATTGCAAGAAACAGGCTGTCCTGGGGAATGGCCTGGAGCGTGTGTGGAGATGGATGTGCCCTTTCTCCGTGCCATTCTACCCCTGCCTCCTCCTTGGCAGGAAGCTCTGATCCCCCAGAATCAGGCTGGTTCTACATCTGAATCCATTCCAGCCCCCACCCCACCCCACCCCACTCCCACCCCAGACCAAAGTCCTCCCCTTTGCAAGAACCCAGCAGGAATTACCTTCTTAAAGAAGGGGATGCGTTTGCCATGGGGTGGCGGGGTGGTGACACTGCTAACACTAGTCTTGGCAGAACTGCTCTGCTCCCCGAGCTCTGCCTCCTCATCCTCTAATTCTAGGGGGTCTAGTTCAAATGCTAAGTTAGTCATTTCATTACCTGGACCGGAGAGATCAGGAGAGAGGGAGGAGGGAGGCAAGGTGGGAAGGAGGAGTAAGATGACATGGAGACACAGGTACAGAATGCAGGGATGGGGTAGGGAAAAAAGAAAGAAGAAGAGGTGAATGGAACAGGGCTGGGGGAAATGAATGGGGGGGCAGGGAGTCAGGCAGAGAGATGGAGCTACCAAAGAAATGGGAGAGGAGACACATGAGGGGATGGGCACGGATGGGCCCAGCTTGTGGCAGTTTCTTCCTACCCTTCATGGACAGGGTACCACTGAATGTGTTTGGGGGACTCAGGAATGGGGTGCCCCCCCAACTGCAGGGAAAGGAGGGGTCAGGCAGTGGGGCAACCATCCTACCCAGGAGCTCCCCCCCACCCTGGGGTAGAGGTAGCTCTTACCACTGGCAGGGGGTGTGGGGCGGCGGGTGCCAGTCACCACATCTCCCAGACTGGAGCTGGAGTTGTCACCTGACTTGCTGTGTGGGCAGAGAGGCAAAGGGAGCTCGTGAGCAAAGGGGTGGCGGGGTGGAGGGGTGGGGGCACGAGTTCTCTCACATGGTAATGCCACAGGCCGCTCTGTGCCCTCAGGGCCATGGTACCCTTGTGGCACAGTCCTGGCTTGATGGCTTCCCCTCGGGGTGGGTTGGCGTCCTCCTGCCCTTCCCCCACCAGGCACCTGGAGCTGAGGCGGTTCTGGCGCAGCTTCTGCTCCTGCAGCAGGCGCAGGCTGTCCAGTTTGACGGGGCTGGGGATGAAGCCAACCTCACAGCCCTCCTTCACCAGCCGCCCGATCCACCAGTCGTTGTTGTATTTCTGCAAACGACAACGGAAGATGGTGTGGGGGAGAACAGGATGGGAATTGGAGGTGTGAGCCAGCAACCACGCTCCAGGGGAGGCCTCCCCCAGGCTTACCCACCCAGCCCAGGGGTGACACCCTCAGAGACAACAGCCCTTGGCCCCCGGGCTTCAGAGCCTGAGTACAGGCCCCAATTCTCAAGACAACTCCAGGACCAGCATCCTCCCTGGCCATGGGCCAGCCCTGCACACCTATCCCCGCCCCTCAGGTGCCCACTTACTCCGGAGTGCCAGGAGAGGAGCAGATGCTGACACCTCCACATGCCCAGCCATTACAGGCCTCATCACCAATCCTCCCAACAACCTTGTGACCTAGGCATTACCACTCCATTTTACCAATGAAAACCGAGGCCCAGAGGTGGAGGGATTTGCCCTAGGTCACACAGCAGATTCAGCCCTGAGCTCAGAAGCCTTTTCCCCAAAGGCTGGAGAGGAGATCTCCAGTTGCTCCTCTCCTGGCACCCACTCCCCACCCTCAGATGCCAAGCACTCCACCCACCTCCTTGATATGCAGGAAGTCCTTGGGCTCGAAGGTGATGGCCACCCCCTGCACAGGCACCTCATCCCCGGGAGACGGGTTGTAGCCGACGTTCGTACGCACAGCAAATGCCACCGGCTTGGTCTGGAGGAGGCACATGGGGTGGATGACAGTCAGAGGGTTAAACCAGTATGCAATGTACAGTTTCCCAACTGGGGTGGAGATTATGCATATGTTTGCAAATTGTTCATTAAAAAATGGACATGAATGGTTTATGTAGTTTTCTGCATGTATATTAAATGTCACGATAAAAACGGAACATGGCAAACAGAAGTCAGCCCTTCCAGGGCAGAAGGTAGAATTGGGAAAAGACACGTATTGGGGGGTACCCAGACTGACACCAAGAACGAAGAGTAATAATAACAACAACAATAATGGCAGCTACTTTTTAGAGTGCCAAAAACTGTTACATGTTTTATATGTAGTATCTCATTTATTCACCACAAAATCCTATGAAGCTAACTACTATTGTTGTCTTCACTTTAATGAATGAGGAGACTAAAGTTCAGAAAGATTAAGTGACTTGCTTAGGATCACACAGCTAATAAGAGTCAGGGCTGGGATTCTAGCCCAAGAAGTTTGCCTCTAGGAAGAAATGGAAATTAGCATTTATCAGCTTCCTACTATGTGCTGCGAACAGTATTAGGCGCTTAGTAAACTGTATAAAGAGGCAGGTACGATGGCCCACATTTCACAGCAGTGAAGCTAAAGGGGCACTCATCTAGAAAGTGACTGGGCCGAGGCTTGACCCTGGCTGTCAGGGCTCTCTCTAAGGCCCAAGGGTAGAGGAACTGTCGCCAGCACAGCCCCTCCCCACTTCCTTCTTACCTTGGCTTTCTCAAGCTGTGCTAGCGCCTGGCGTTCTGCCTCCTTCCTTAAGGCTTCCCGGTCCTCCTCCAGTGATACATCAGAGTCTGACGGACGGCTGGTATACGACTCTGCTGAGCCCTGAAGAAAGAGTGGGCCAGCTCAGGGCCAGCGCTGTCCCCCCACAGCTCCCAGGCCTTGAAGCCATGTGGGGGCCACCCGTCATGGGTGCCTCAAGTCCCAGGCAGCCAGCATGATGCCCCAGGGTAGTACCAGAGGCAAGGGGCCAGGGACTGAGATCTGCAGGCCCTTGAGAAGAGCATGGCCCTGGGAAGGGTGATGGCAGCAAGCAGAGGGTTAAGGCAGGTCCAAGGACAGCTGCTTGGGGCCCAGGGAGGGGTGGGAACCTGATAGGGGCACAGTGCAGGGGAGGAATGCCAGGGGACAAGTCTCTACTCCCTGTTCCTCCTTCCCTTTCCTGACCCCAGCACCAGCTGAGATAGACTCAGCAGAGGCCCAGTAGTGTCCCATCCAAGGGCTGTAGCCACCAGCTTAGGCCTGAGTCCCCTGCACTGTTGGCAGTGGGGAGCCCACTTGGCATGACAATGGGCACCCACATTTTTGCTATCTTCTGCTTGAGGGTGGGGGGAGATAGAATCCTACCTCCCCTACCCCTTTAATTGGTGCTGCCAGGATCAGGCCACCCCACTTGGAGCCCCAACCCTCAGGCCCTCATAAGATATAAAAGAAAACCCAAGATTCCCACGGTGGTACAAGCCGAAAAGGTGAGTTAAGAGCAGAAGATGGGGCAGGCCTTTCCCCAACACTGGGCTGCTGTGTACCAGCAGTCTGGGTGTGCCAGAAAGCTGGCTTTGAGCTCACTGGCTAATCCATAGCACAAGGAACTGTGTTAGGGATGCATGTGTGTATGTAAGACACGTGAGCCTGGCCAGACCTAGGAGTGTGATGAATATGCTGACCCAGGTGTGTGCTGGGAACGGGTAGCTGCAGGTATGTTCAGGAGGGTGTTTGCTACGGAATGTGTACAGGTGCACGAGAGGGGGTGCCCCAGGCATCTGTGTCCCTGAGGTGTGAGGAGGGAGGCTCTGCACGAGTCAGTGCAGGGGTGGTGTTGCGATGAGGGGCAGGAGGTAAAGTGGGGAGAGAGCAGGACTGCGGAGATGTGGGGGTTCAATCCTGAGGGCATGAAATGAAAGGATCACTTGCCCAGGAATGTCCATTGGCTTGGCATGGTGGGGACCTAGGAAGAGAGAAGACAAGGCCCCACCTTCCCTGAGATGCCTCTGTCATTAGCTGGTGTGGTTGCCCATCCCTTTTCCAGACAAGTCACGAAAATGGGAGACCCGTGGGGGAAGGGCTGGGCGGAGGGTCACTAAGAGGCTGGAAGAGAGACTGAAGGAAGGAGAGCGAAAACCAGCTCATCTTCTGCTCCCTGCCCTCCTAATGGGAGCACTCAGCGTCAAGCAGACACGGAGACAGGCGCCCAGAGAGCCAGAGGAACAGGCCCAGAAAGACGCTTACTGACTCCAAGACAGACACACACACACCAGGACACCTCGGAGAAGGCAGGCGCAGGAAAAAGGTGAGGAGGCAAGGAGACAGGCTGTGACCAAGGCTCCCCCACCCCCAGCTTTCCTGAAGGGCCGCTCCCACCCCACCCCCACCGCAGCTCACCACCACCAGGGTCCGGCTGGGCGACTCCATCGCGGCACCCTCGGTGCCTGGCCCTGCCGGCCTAGGGGGTGGCCCTAACTGCCCGTTCCCCCAGGGGGCTCAGGTTACAAGCAGAGTTGCTACATGTGCAAACTGCTGGGGTATATTTAGCTCAGAGATGTGGCAAGGCTGCCCGCCCCCCCCTCCCTGCCACTCTGGGGGTCAGAGCTGGGGAGCTGAGAGAAGGAAGGGTTGGAGGCTGAGGTAAGGGGACAGGCCTGACCCCTTGGGTTGGCAAACCCTGAAGGAACCAAGGTCCTTTTCTGCCAAGAGGGGCAACACTGAGCACAGCGTCATTCGTCTGTGCCGGGGCCCTGGGCCAGCTCTGCAACAGGAGGGCTGAAGGATGGACTTCCTGTCTGTCTGTGGTCCTGAGGAGATACTGGGATGAAGGCCCCCTCCTGACTCTCTCAAGCCAGGCCTGGGCTCCCATGTGACACGTGTTGTGGAGGCAGAAGGCTTCCCTGCCATGTGTGGTGGATGTGCTGGGCTCCACTGTCTCCTCCTGGCCCAAGGGGAGCTAACCTCCAGGGAGCTCCTTCTCCTCTCCTGTCCTTTGCCCTCACAGACCCTGCCCCTTTCCTCTTCACCCCACAACTTTCCCTCATCTTGTCCCAAGCCCCACTCTCTTTTTTTGAGTACCAGGCTTAGTTGAGATGCTCAGTAGTCATAGCAACCACATGCCTCTCTCACTGCTCTCCCTGAGCCTAAGATGGCCTGGGTTGAGAGTTAAAATAGAGACGAGGGTGGCAGCTTCCTGGCTGAGCATGGAAGATCCTAGAAAGCTATTCTCAGTTATGTCCCTTTTGTCCAGGGTGCAGGACTAAAGTCCTCTCTAAAATCAGCTCCCTCCTGTCTTTCCCCCTTCACCCTTTCTCTCTGCATATCAAGGAACAGCTATAACTGGGTGTGAAGCCATTTCCCTGACCCATACCTACCCAGCGCTCCAGGCGCCCCAAAGTCCTAGCTCTTCTTTCCCTAGGACCTGCCTCTACCCCACCCTGTCACAGATTCTGGGGGAGGACATGGAAGCAGACAGCCGGCAGGGGGAGTGGGTGACAGCCCGAAGCAAGCTAGGAGGCAGGCCAGGCTGTCCCTGAATGAGATGACGCAGGCAGGCAGCAGGGGCTGGCGCCTGGTGCTGGGGGAGGGGCGGGGCGGGGGCTGAGGGAGTGGGTGCAGCTGACAGTGCATCCAGGAGAGGTCGGGGGGTGTCAGGGTGATAGAGTAGTTCCAGCAGTTGACAAATGACATGGGGGAGGGTGCCTGGAGAAAGCCTCAGACCCAGCTCACCGATGCTGGTCTCCACCATCCAGCCACCTCCCGCCTCTCAGCCCAGCCCCCCCTTACCTGGCGGACAAAGCTGTTGGATGTTGTATCTGAGGAAGTGCTCCCATCCGACCGTTTGAACCTCCCTTTCCTCTTGCCGTATTTGCCCTGGAGAAGCAGGGAAGGGAAGACAGTGGAATCAGGGGGCACCTTTCCCAACCCTCACCCCACCAGGCCCTTAGCTATAGCCAAGTCCTGGGAACAGCACTCCTTGACCTGGAGAGCACCCTTCCTCCACCCACCCTACATCTTCATCCGGAGGTGGTACAGCCCGAGGGAAGGGAGAGGATCCCATCTTCCCAGAGAGGGCCCAGACCCCAGCCCTAGGGTGGGGGCAGTGCACAAGCAGAAACCCCCAAACCATGCCAGAGAGGCTAGGAAGGCGGAGGCGCTGAGACGCTAGAGGATCATTAGGCAGCAAAAGCTGAGATTCTGGGCAGGCTGCAGAGGCCTTGGGGGGTGGGGGCGGGAGCAGAGGCTGCCTGCAGTGCTGGGGGGGGGGGTGGGGAGAGCCAGGGAAGGTCCCCTCCCCCTCAGCGGGAGCCAGAGTAGAGCTGAGTGTGCCAGTGGCCCCCAGAAAGAGGAGGAATCACCAAACCAGGGCCCAGCTTGGCTTTTCCCCTGTACCCAGCTCTTCCCTTTGCTTTTCCGCAGAGTGGGGAGGGGAGTGGCAGCTCTGAACCTTGGAGACCCAAAACTAGATTTCAGGAGAGGGGGAGGGGGAGGGGTGTAAAATCTCAGCCCAGTGCCATGGGGGCAGATCCTTCCACCCCACCCCCTCCTGTAGGACTTTCTCAGCCCCAGCCCCCTCCTCACAATCACAGTAGCCACACCTCTCCCCAAGAAAGGAATAGAGACTCCACCCCAGTGGCCACTGGTCCCCATGGTTCCCACCAGGCTACAGCCAATCTAAAAGCCCCTCTGCTCTGCCCCACAAGCCTCCCAGGGGCAACTGTCTCGGTCTCATTGGCCAGGGCTCCAGGCTTAGGCAGACAGCTCTCTGGCAGCCCAGATTCAGGTTAAGAGCTTCAGGTATTTCCAGGCCTCCTGTACAACAAGGGGCTTCTTTGCCTCCCCCAAATGAATGTACACACTTGACCCCAGACCAGTCCAAAAGCAAAGCAGGGAAGAGGGGATGACTGAGGGTTCAGGCCCTCCAAGGCCCTCCCCATCGGTGTCCATCCTAGAGTTTCCTTTGGCCAAAGGACGTGGATGAGCCACAACCAGACCAGGAGCCTCTGGCTCCTGGGACCTGAGAATAGGATGGAGGAGGGATAGATGGAAGAAGCAGCGGGCACCTGGGAACCCTTTGAGGATCCTCCCTCCCCTTATCTCACACATACACCCATACTCTGTTTGAGGATCCCTACAAACCTGGGAGGATCCCCAGTGAGCCCCAGACTCACTCACACCACCACCACCTCCACCCAGGCTGGGAAAAGGGAGTGGCACCAGAGGGACAGGGGACAGCTGAAAAGAAGGCCCCGGTCAGCTGCCTACCAGACTCCCAGGGGCCTGGAGGGGAGGAGGGAGGTATTTTTAGGTCTGACCTGACCCCCCTACATACCCACCAACCACATTATCATGGTGGTTACAGTTGTTCCCAGCTGGCCATAGCAAGGAAAGGGTTAATGACACCCTAGTCTTGGGGTGTTGCTGGATAGGAGAAGGACCACTCCCAGAGAAATCCCCTGGCACAACCACCTCAGGCCCTGCTGGTCACCCCATGGCACCCACCACACCCAGGAATGCCCCTTCCAGGGGATAACCCAGGGACACAGGAAAATTGTGAGTGGGGGGGCAGTGGCAGACCCCTCCCTCAAGTAACATAGCTTCTCCCCTTCCAGAATAGTGAATTGGCATCCATCCAACTTTCCAAACTTTGGAGGTGTTTTCTGCAGCTCGAGGAAAGCCAACGTGGGTGTGGGGGGGGAGGGGAGCTTGTCCAAGCTAGGGGTGGGCGGAGGTGCCTAGGATGGGGGCCTGGCCCGGGGCTGGTCCCTTCCCCGAGCCTCAAGGGCCAGAGCCCGCGGCTCAGAAGCCTGCTGGCACACCCTGACCACCGCCTCAGCCCTCTCCCCCCCCCGCCCCCCCCCCCCCCCCCCGCGCCCCGGGGGGGTTCTGGGGGCCCCCCCCCCCCCCCCCCGCCCTTGCGAGAGCTTGCTCTCCAGCCACCCTCGACCTCCCTTTCTCAAGGCCCGGATCCCCCTGCCGCCATGCCCACTGCCAGCATGCCCACTGCCAGCCCAGTAGAAACGGTACCCGAAGCAGCAGGGACCCTGACGCGGGGGAGGAATGGAGGCGAGGGTGACAGGAGGCCCGACCGCCCCCTCCCCGCTCCTCAGCACCGCAGCCCAACTCCGGGCCAACCGCCCATCATTCATTAACCCGCGGGGATGGGGGGCGCACAAGCGCCCCTCTCCCCTCGTGCCCGGCATATATCCCCTTCCTCTCCGGCGCCCCTCGAATCGGCCCCACAAAGATCCTCGGGAATGGCCTTCGGCCCTTGGGATCGACCACTGCGTCTCACCTGTGGGCTGGGGTCGAAGACCTCCATGGGGATCTCCTGGGAGGGTGGGTAAGGGCCCCGGGACATGCTGGTCTTCTGGACCATGGAGAGTGGTCTCCCCTCCGGCCGCCCGCCCGGCTCAGCCGGGCGCCCTCAGCGCATGGGAGAGGCCGTCGGAGCCGAGAGCAGCGCAGCGCAGCCAGCACCCAGTCCAGCCACCCAGCCCGGCCTCCGGCTACCCGCTTCCAGCCTTCCCTCCTCCTCCTCCCTCGCTCCGCTCAGCTGCCGCCGCCGCCGCCTCCGCCCCTGAAGGCTCAGCATCTCCCCGCGCCCGCTCCGCTCCCACCCGCCCCTCCCTCGCTCCCTCCCTCTGCCCGCCCCGTCCCCGCCCCTCACAGCCCCTCCGCCGGCTCCACACAGACAATGGGAGGGCCAGGAGAGGTGAGGCAGGCACGCCCCTCCCGGCCGCCGGCCCGGCCGACCACAGGCTTGGAATGGGCCTGGGATGAGGGTCTCCCGCCCTGGGGTGAAGGGGGGAGGATGAAGAAACCCGCTTTAGGGTCGGAGGGTAGGGAGCGGGGACAGAGTGGGGGGCAGGGCGGTTACCAGTGGATGTCAAGCGCCGATGGGGGAGTGCGCGGATTGGCGTGTTTGGCACCTGCCACCCCCACCCCCGTCCCAAACCGCTCTTCCAGCGGGTCTCCTCATCCCACTCCTGCATCCGGAACTTCCCGGTCCCGGTGATCCTGGGACTTGGCTTTAACTCCTTTCTCCCCAGCGTGGGGCTGAAGCGGCCTTGAACCAAACAGAAAGGTCCCTCCTCCTCCAACGTGGCCCTGAGGCTGCCCTAGGAGGGCTGAAGCAGGGGTGGGCTGGGGTAACGGTGCTGTCAAAAGGGAGATTGCAGCAAGAGGCAGTCTCCCAGAGATTCAGGAGTCCAACTGCTCTAATCAGTGGCCAAGATCCCCCAGGCCCTTCCAAAAGGCCTGGAGTGGCACTGGTTCCTGTTCCATGGAAGAGGGAGGAAAGAGAAGGAAGAAAGGTGGAGCTGAAGGAGAAGAGACTGGCTAAAATCAGATCTCATGACCTTTGACCTGGAATTGTTCCCCTTTATCCTTGATTGATTGATTGATTGATTTTAAATGACACAGGGCTTTTTTTTTTTTTTTTTTAAGATTTTATTTATTTATTCATTTATCCCCCCCTTGCTGCTCGTGCTCGCTGGGTCAGCCAACCACGCCTCACGGGCGGGCCCGCCGTCACCAGGAGGCCCCCCGGGAACCGAACCCCGGGCCTCCCATATGGTAAATGGGAGCCCTACTGATTGAGCCACAGCCGCTTCCCTTTATCCTTGATTTAGGGACAAACGTCCAAGGCCTTGACCCCATCCGTGAGGAGATCCATGGAGAGAAGAGGAATGGGTTCTGGCAAGAGATGGTCGTGTCAATCGGGCCCAGGCTCTTTCTGGTTGTGTGGCCCTGTTACTATATCTCTCTGAGCCTTATTTTCCTCTCCTGTAAAATGGGATTGCTGGTATTGTGGTGCCTCTGTCAACTGGGTTTATTGGAAAGATGAGGAAGAATGAAATTAAATAATGGATTGCTGAGGTGTTCGGAGAAGCTGTAAGGTGCAACTCAGGGATCAGTCATGACATCTGGACCCCTTCACTCCCTATTCCACTACTTACCCTTCTCCATTCTGGCTGAGAGATGAGAAGCTGAGTGGAGAAGACTAGGCCCAGTGACTTGAAAATGAGCCCAGCCCACTATGTTCTGCTTGAGGGGAGATTGTAGGATAAACCAATACCTCCTCACCCAGAATTCTGATAACCCAGTGAACAGCTAGCTAGCCTAGATCACATATCCTTTTAGGGGAAGAGTGAGTGATGATGAAGGAATAAATACAGCCAAAAATCCAAAGCTTAGATCACATCTCCTTTTAGGGAAAGAGTGAGTGAGGATGAAGGAATAAATACAACCAAAAATCCAAGAATGCACGCATTAGCATTGTTCCAGGGTTTGTTCATTAACAACTTCAACACTGAGCAGGGTTCCTGCCTGTCCCGTGGGGACAAGAGAACCTCACATGACAGGGAAGCCATGGGTTTTGCAATCAGAAAAGACCTGGGTTCTGAATATGTTGCATCATTCAGGTGTAAAATGAAGATAACACTAATTATACTGTGAGGAAGAGGTGTTAAATACTGCTTCCCTTCCTCTTTTAACCTTCTCAGCTCCACTTAGCAGTCAGGAAAGTTCAAAAAAAAAGAGGGTGACCAACTGGACTAAGCAAGGAGCTGGAGCCAAAACTCAGATATAGGATGCTCAACTTGAATTCTTATATTGAGTGCTCCAGAGCAGGAGGAAAGAACTATGAGTGTGCCCCCATTAGAATAGTTTTTGTGTTTATTCCAACTTTTGCCAAAAGCTTACCCCCGCTTTCATAGTTTGCCGTCTCAATGCCTTCCTTTGCAAAGTGCAAACGCCAGCTCATGCGGTCTTTACAACTGGAACACAGAAATATTAGGATTAAGCCCATTTAACAGAGGGGAAATGGAGACACCAAGAAATTAAGATCAGTGGCGCAAACATCTTTTGGTGATCTATCCTGCGCTCCAAGGACTCCTAATCTACATGAGAATGAATCAAAGATTGTTTTGAAAGATATGCCTTCATTCACTTTCACGCCATTCACTAATTTTTTCCCCGCGCTAATAAAACATTTCTCCAGCGACTCCAGTACGCCTGCGAGAAGGCCGCTCTCCCAAATCTCCCTCACCTCGCCTGCATAACCCAGCTGACTTCCGGCCATCCGGTGCCCACGTGATCAGAGACCCTTGATGCGCATGTCTAGAGGAAGTCGGACTATACCACTTTGCTCTACGGGGGGAGTTACCGTTTCTATATTTTTAAGTTAAAAACTGATTCCCAATATTGGGCATTTATTATCCCGGGCCTGGACAGAGATTATAAGTGGGTTTAGGGTGGCGGGAGAAGAAAGAGATGGAAGGGAATACGGGCGAAAACCCGAGCAGGGGATGGGCTCGCCCCTTCACAGATAATGGGAGGGGCCTGGCCTTACCGAGTTCTTTCCTTTCGGCGCTGCTACCGCAGCCATGAGGTGAGCGCTTGGCGTCTCCTGTCTGGCCTGACCCGGTTGGGGGACCGTGGGCTCGGTACCGTGGCCCCGGGGGAAGGGAGATGGGATGGAGGCAACTTTGAAGCGGCGGTTCTCAGAGGTGGGGGTAGGCCGCAGTGCGCTGGGCCCCGGGCTCGAGAGAATGGGGGTGGGGGGAGCGTCCTGGGAACTCGAGACTGGCGAAAGGGCTGCCGCCTCCGCCGGCGCCCCATGTGTGTCGGGGGCGACCCGCTGGGCACGCCTGGAGCCGAGCTGATCTCTGTTTCCATGTGACGTCGGATTAGCCTTGCGTAGGCCCCAGGCTTCCGACTGGAGAGTGTTTGACGCCTTCCAGCCGATTCACTCCTCCTAAGAGACACCTCCAAGGCTGTCCTTTCTTTGTTCCTTGTTTATTCTTTGAAGAGACGAGAAAAAGAATTACAAAGCAAAGAAAGTTGCCTCAGCCCCCAGATTAGAAAGAAGGTCCACAGGCCTTGGATATCTTACCCTAAACAGTTCATAGCGCTGGGCACCAGAAAGGGCATAAGCCTCCTCTCCGTCCCAGTTTTATCGTTCGCCTCATTTTCTAGAGGAAGAAGCTGAGGCATAGAGCGTTTAAAGCATAGCTGGGACTGGACTAAAACTTCATCCCAGAGTGGCCAGCTCCAAGGTGGTGATTTTTGAAAGGTCCTTGCTTTGGGAATGCTGTGGTGTGGGTGGCAAAAGTGTGAAAACACACAGGGAGGTGTGTTTGCCCTCTGATAGCAAGTCCTTATACAAAATTTGTCCACTTCCATGTGTATGTGATATAACAGTAAAAGACTTTCGAAGGTGGGTCTTGCTGGGAATGCACATTATTGCCAGCAGTGGCTTCCAGGGCCTGATAGAGCTTTCTGTATGCCACAGTATGCTCAGGCTTCAGAAGAGGCTTGCTTCAAGTGTCCTCCGCTGTGGAAAGAAGAAGGTTTGGTTGGACCCCAACGAGACCAATGAAATCGCCAATGCCAACTCCCGTGAGTAGCTGGAATCAGCGTTCATTCTACGCCCTTCCTCCCCATCCTTAACCTGCGTTAGAGAAATAGCAGGATTGTGTTGACTTTTTACAGACCTATGAAATTTCTTGGTCCATGGATCCTATAAAACAGAAGTTTTGCAAAAATAGGGTGATGCCAGAAGTTCCTTTTTCCTGCCATTTTCCAGAGGAATAGGGTGGAAATGTTATTAGTGGCTATTTTTAGAGTGGGTATTATGTTTTATATCTACATGCAAGATTTGTGAATGTGTTACTCTGGGATTGGAAGGGGTAGAGGTTCTAAGGAAGTGATGAATTGGGAAGCCTTGGGGACTCAGATCTTTAATAGAGGTCTGTTGGCATATTAATATTCAAGGCAGATAGCCCAAGGTTGCCCCCGTTACTTACACGTAATTTCAGGGAAGTTCTTTACCTGTTGGGGTTTGTGACATTGTGACATGCTCTAAAAATCCTAATCCTGTTTTGGACCAATAGCTATTAGGTAAGGCTGTACATTATTGATCACATACCCCCAAATATATTTTTTGAATATGCTGTAATACACTTAAAAGGGAGAAATGTAAAAAGAGAGAAAGCAAGAAATACCCAGAAGTATTTCCACTATTTTTAGACTGCTGGCCAGGCATCTAAAAATTTGGATTCTGGGTTGTGGCTGATGCTCTAGGGGCTGAGCCCCAGTTCTATGACCAGGTGCATTATGTTTTCCCAGGTCAGCAGATTCGGAAGCTGATCAAAGATGGGCTGATCATCCGCAAGCCTGTGACTGTTCATTCCCGGGCTCGATGCCGGAAAAACACCTTGGCCCGCCGGAAGGGGAGGCATATGGGCATAGGTAAGTGTGGTGTTCTGCCTTTATCATTGACTTAAGAAATACTGGGTGCTTAAGGTCTGCAGTGAGGATATGGCAGATATTTGTGATCTTCTGTTCTTTTTCTCGTTCCATGATGTTTGATGTGTTCTGCCTGTGTGCAAATCAGAAAGTTGGTACTTGTGTTGGAGTTGAAGATAGTCTTGGTAGAAAGAATTTAATTCTAAAACCACTTTCTGGGATAAGAATGATTTAGGGAGCTAAAGATCATACCACATTCACAGCCCTTTCCAGCATACCATACAGCCATGGTGTGTGCCCTATCATGTCCATATTCTGCCTGGAGTAAATGAGGGGATACCTGCCTTGTTTCCACTTCACCAAAAATTGGGTGAATGAAAGAAGAGGTTAAATATTAGCAGTCCTCTCTGTGGCTATGCCAAGACCATTGAGTGTACACTTTAGGTGGACTGTATGGTATGTGATTCTCAGAATTGCTTAAAAATATTTGCAGTACTTATCTGTAAAATGGAAATAATGTTGTGAGGATTAGATGAAATAAAGTGCTTGGCACATGACACAGTGAATTATAAAATGCTTCAGAAGTTGGTAGCTATCCTTTTTACCCATAAGCTGGCTGTAGTAACCGACTTGAGGTAGACACACTACAGTGAGCCTAGGCAAGGATTGATTCCTAACCCATCTTCCCGGCAGGTAAGCGAAAGGGTACTGCCAATGCTCGCATGCCTGAAAAGGTAACCTGGATGAGGAGGATGAGAATTCTGCGCCGGCTGCTCAGAAGATACCGTGAATCTAAGAAGATTGACCGCCACATGTAAGCATACCCTCCTTGGTCCCACAAAGACACGTTTGCTGCTCTGGAGGCTTATTTTTTGCACAGACATGAGCTTTGTCTCATTGGCCTTGGGGAAGAAGCCATGTGCCTTAGGCTTTTCCGGGGAAGTTACTTGATTCTGGTCTGTTTTTTGTTTGTTTGTTTGTTTTCCCTCCATATACCACCAGGATAGCCCAAAAATTGACTATCTAGAAATTGTACAAAGTCTTGGTTTGGGGAAAAAGTGGTCTCTACAGCAATAGAAAGGGAAAGAATCCAAGCACTTAGTGTCCTTGAGGTAAAGAAGCAACTCATAGAGGCTTGATCTCTGACCAGACCCTCTGCTCCTCTGTCTGCAGGTATCACAGCTTGTATCTGAAGGTGAAAGGGAATGTATTCAAGAACAAGCGGATTCTCATGGAACACATCCACAAGCTGAAGGCAGACAAGGCTCGCAAGAAGCTCCTGGCGTAAGTTTCTTTTAGGAATTGGTCTCAGCCTTGTTGGGGGGCAGGTTCTTTGTAATTTAAGGGTTGGGCTCTTGGAAGGTGGTCCTGGGCTTGTTCTTTGGCACAGAGCCTGCCTTGATTTAAATCAGAAGTCCCGAAGGACCTATGGTGTTGGTTTTAGAAGGCTTTAGTGAGTTCTACTGAAGACAGTTAAAATGCGCTCATATTGAAATCTTGCATGCAATCAGGAGTACAGCTGTTGTATTAAGGGCATATGCCCAAACTCCCACTTTTGGCAGGGATTGTTCCCTTAGTTGAAGCAGGAACTTTTCAACTCATATTCCTCATGCTGACTAGGCTCGAAGGGAGAGGTCTGGGAATGTGGCTGCCATCTTCCCAGCCCACTAACCCACCATTTCTCTTCCCTTACCAGTGACCAGGCTGAAGCCCGCAGGTCCAAGACCAAGGAGGCACGCAAGCGCCGTGAGGAGCGACTACAGGCCAAGAAGGAGGAGATTATCAAGACTCTGTCAAAGGAGGAAGAGACCAAGAAATAAAGCTCCCCTTCTTTTGTCTGTACATAGTGGCCTCAACAATTATATAGATCAATCACTCAATAAAACAAGCCTTTATCTGCTTGTCTCTGCTTCTCCCTGAAGTTTCTGGTATTTTGTGGGTATTCACTAGCTGGAGGGCCAGAACTGGCCACAATCTTGGAGAGAAAGATGCATTTTGCCTTGTTTCAGTTGGATGTGAGGCAGAATTTGAAGTGTGGGGAGTTGTGGTACTTTCCACATAAGGCGTCAGAATGCTCTGCTTCAAAACTGCCCCTCACAACAGAGCATGAGTGGCAACCTCAGAAGTGGTTTTTCAAAATACTGGTTGGTTACAAATAGGAAGTGTATTAAGTTCCATAAATTCAAGGTGTTCAGGAAGTAAATTAGGACTTTGATAAACAGATTGTGGAGCCTGAGAAGGAAGTCCCACTTAATCCCCAGGCCTCAAGCTTTGGAGGACTGGGCTAGAGAGGCCTTTGGTGATAAGAAGGAACTGATGAGAGAGGGGAGAGGCTAAATGAGCTGGGTATGTCGAGTAGTGGTTTTGGGGACACGTCCAGGTGGGAGGAATCCAGCAGCCAGATAGATGGCAGCTCAGGTGAGGTCTGTGTTGGGGAGGGAAATTGGGTAAAGACACCTCTGCTCGGTATTGGGCATATCTGGGACTGGGGTAACCCCTCCTGGTTTCCTCCCTATCCTGAGGAACTCTTCTTGAGTTAACCAGTGAGAAGGCCAATCAGGGGCCCTTAAGGGATATACTAGGCAAGTGGGAAAGGCCTGGGGGCAGTGCATCCCCCTCCAGCTCTCTGGTGTCCATGTCCTCATCCACTTCTGTGCCTGAGGTGGGGAAAGGGCAGCAGAACAAGGGAGTCCTAGGCTTGGTGAGAAATATCCAGAGGGACCCCACCATCGTCTGTGTGTTGATGCTTGGGAGAGAGGACATCATTTTCTGGCTTCCCCAGTTGCCACTGCAGCATCAGTTTGTGGGCACTTTATCCTTTAGCCCTGGTTCCAAGCCATTGCCATTTGAAGTGGGGAAGTTGGGGCCTAGAAGTGAAAGGGCCTTGGTCAAGCACCAAGCTTGACGCCTAGGGCACCTCCTGGACCAGATCTGCCCTGAACGGGTAGCAGTGTTGGAGGCCTCCCCACACCAGAGGGAAGGCAGGAAAGGGGAATGAGGCAACCCCAGCCCACCGGTCTGCTGGGCTCCTGAGCCTGCAGCACAGAGACAGGTCCCACCCTGGACCAGGAGATGGTGCTATTCTTACAGGTTGCTGCAAGTCTAGAAAGCTGGCCTAGGAATGTTTGTGTTTTCGGAGGGGTGGGCAAGATTTATGGACCTGTGGGAAACTACCTCTTGGGAAAACTTGGGTTCAGTAACATTTTTTTCTGAACCTCAGCCCAGGCCTGAAGGCAGTGCCCGGGGGTCAGTGGGGGGAGCTCCATTCCCACCAGACTCACACAAGAAGAACACCTAAAATGATCACTGGATCTCCAGGTCCTGGAGCATGTGGAAATATATGAATAAAAGATCTGTCCACTCTGTATGTTGTGCATGATCTTTCTGTAAATTTACAATTTCTCCAGTTTAAACAAAAACAAGCCATGTCCGTTCTCTCAAGAGTACACAACTGACCACATCATATAATTTTACTTACCCTTTCAGGGGTTCTTGACCCCCAGGTTAAGGCTCCTCGAGCAAGCCCAACTCTTCATTTTCTAGATGAGGAAACTGGGGCCCGGTGGGGAGGGGACTGACTCCCCCAGAATCTCAGCATTACATAGCCACCAGCACCTGCCTTTGATTCAGAGGCTGCAGAGGATGTGATTCAGAGTTGAACGCTGCAGGGGTACTTAGCATACTGCTGCTGCAGGGCCTCCCTGGTGGCCTCTCTGAGCCTAGGAGAGTGACTGCCTAGGCTGGCTGCCCCCAAAGCCCTGGGAGGTCTGAGGCTGAAAGCACAGTATCACCTTCCTTGCCCGCCTTGGCAGGTGCCCCCAGCCTGTTCCAAGAACTGGGGAAGGAGGGGGCCTGAAGAAGGTTGAAGATGGGCAGGGTTGCACAGAGAGGCTTACTCTGTCCTTGTTTCCTCTCTCCCCCTTGGTATCCATCTCTCTGTCCTTTTAGGCCTCTCTGTCCCTGGCTCCTTTTGTGTCTTCCCTAAGCCTAAGATACCTGTATGCTATGCAGTACATTCCCCCAGTGAAGCTCAGGCTGAGCTGGGGGGATGGAGGGCATGTGTGGGTCAGAGACAACAGGCAAATGGAAGGTTGACACAACCAGCAGACTCCTGGGCATCCCCTGCCCCAGGCCTATGATGTTGCTGGTCCGTCTACTCCCAGAATGGGCACAGAGGAAGATGGAGGCTACAATGCGGGCACCAGCTGTTCCCAGCCCCCAGGCTGGGAACATGTTGTCAGTGGTTCAGCCACCTGAAAAAGCTGCTGTGCTCAGCAGAGCAGCAAACGGGCTGGAGAGGAGGTGGGGGTCCAGGCCATCTGCTGACTGGTGGCAGACCCCAAGTAGGGGGTGTACAGGAGGCCTGCTTGATGGCTCTTGCCCTCTCCTATACTTGATTCCTGGAGCCACTGGCCCAGGGTCACAGAGTGTCTCTGTCTCCATCTTGTTGGTTTAAGGCACTGAGGGACCCAAGATGGGGTGGAGAAAGACGTGAACTGAGAGGCAAGAGACACAGGTTTTGGGACTGGCTTGATCATTAATTTGCCCGGTGACCTTCGTCAAGCCATGAACCCTCTCTGGGCCTTGGTCACCCCACCCATTAAAGGACAGGGTTATACAAAGTCAGAGAGACAGAGAAAAATTACAGGTGACCAGGTGAGAGGTGGGTGTGGGGAATGGGGAGTTAATGCTTAACAGGGACAGTTTCTGTTGCGGATGATGGAAAGTTCTGGTGGTGGGTGGTGGTGATGGTAGTACAGCACTTGAGTGTAAGTGATACCACTGGGTTGAACACTTGTAAGTGGTTAAAATGGGAAATGTTAAAAACTTTAAAGTGGGGGGCAGGGTTGGATTGGATAATCTGTATGAGGTTGGATAAGCCACCTAACATCTCTGTGCCTCAGTTTGCTCATCCATGTAAGGGGGATTTGACCACCTTCTTCACTGGGTCATTGAGAGGATTAAAGGCAATTAAATACCTGGTATGGGTCCCAGGGCACAGTAGTTGGGGATTTATGTGAGTTCTCTCTGTAAGCTTCAGATGGGGTTTGTGATCCCCTTTTCCACCCCCACCACCAGGGATCCTAGGAAGGGAATTGGACCCCCTTGTTCTCCTACTTCACACCAACCTCTGCAGCCTTCCCTGGGTGAAGGGGCCCAGAGTCTGGGCGCCCCTGACCTACCTTGTTTGCCGGGGAGGCCGGAAGCCAGACCCGGGTCCCCACCCCCTCTTCATTCTGGCAGCGCCGGCTTTGCCCCGGCACCCCCACAGCCTGATTCTAGCTCCCTGCTCCCTCCGCGCGTCCTCCCGGCTCCCCTCTGCCTATAAATAGCCGGGACGTGGTGATGACGCGCCTGCGCGGGCGGAGGGGACCGAGGCAGCTCTGCCGGAGCAGGTGGGCGGCAGGCATGGCCGCGGGAGGGGCGCGCTGCCGCCGGCCCCCTTCGTGCCAGGCTCCCGATGACGAGAGTGATTGAGTCATCTCAGGGCTCCGGGTCCGCGACTGTCCCCGCCGCCAGCGTTTCCATCTCGAGCTTGGGGGCTGCGGGACGGGGTTGAGCGAGGTTGGGCATTGAGTCCCCCCCAGGACCTGGACACGGCGGGTCTCGGCGGGCACAGCTGGGCCGGCAGGAACCGTCCCGAGCGCAGAGGTGTGTGCCCGCGCCCTGCGCAGCACAGGTGCTCGGCCAACCGGAACGTGGCCGGCAGCGCCACCCGCTGACCGCAGCGTCCCCTAAACCATCCTTCCTTGGGTTCTTTCAGCTTCATGCTCCCCTTTTGTCCTTCCCAGCCGGTTCTCTCAGACACCTTCCCAGACCCCGCCTTTCTCAGGCTGCTGGGTGGAAGGGGCCGAGGAGGCATGGGGACCCCTGCCATATCAGCAGGGCCCCCAAAGCCCTCCTCTGGGAGATCAACAAATTCTTCCACCTTCAGTCTTGTCCCCTCCCAGTTCCCCCAGCCTCCGTCCCTAACTCCCCAACCCTTTCCTTCCTCTCTCCTGAGCAGACACATAGAGCACATGGTCTGGGACAAGAAACATTTAATTAGGGGTCTGGGGGCTCAGCAGTGCCCCAGCAGACCCACCATGCAGCCTCATGTACAGTGGGCATTGGGCCCGCCCCTGGGATATTGCTAGGGGGTGACCTCATGGCAGCAAACAGGGCAGTGTGGCTTGAGCCCCCCTCTGTAGGTTAGAAGGGGGCTGGGCTGTCCGGTTGTTGGGTAGGAGAGCCTGTGGCCCTCCCACTGCATGGGCTGTGTGTGTGCACGTGTGTGACTGTGCCCAGGATGGAGGTGGCATTGGCTGGCATGATCAAGGGCATGAGAGGAGGCTCTGAGCTTGGGGAGGTGGCATCAAAGGAAAGCAGCCTGCAAAGGAGGGTCCTCTGTGAATGCCCATCGGCCCAGGGGTGCCTTGGGCCATACAGAACAATCCACCTTCCCCCCTGTCTCCTTGGCTCTGTGTCCAGGATGTGGAAGCAGGTACAGCGGGAAAAGGGGCTCTGGAAACAGCAGCCCTTCCCCTGCAGAGCCCAGGGAGAGGGGTGAAGAAGGGCCATGGGTGGTCAGCCCTGAGCGTGGGGCCCCTGGGGCAGGCCTGCTGTGGCACAGCATGGTAGGGAACTGTCCTTCATTCACTCCTCTGAGGACTGCGTTCCTGCAGGACCAAGGGCTTTGGGATCCTGACCAAGCACGGGCCTGTTTTTTGTTCTTAGTTTGGTTTCTGTGTTCAGGCTGTTCATGGGTGTCCTTTTCTGGTGGACAAGGGTGGGGTGAGGCTGCTCCGTGGCAGTCATTTTACTTGAGGGACAGTCACTGATTTGCCACTTGCTCCCTGAACCCCAACCCTCCCCTCCTCTTCTGGCCCAGGCTTCAAGTAATGGGAGAGATTCCTGCAGAACTTTCCTGAGAACTGAGGGAATGACAAAGGCGGTGAGACCAGGGGCTGGACTCAGGATACTCCCACGGCCCTGGGTCCCCTCCCAACCCAGGGTGGAGGGCTGAGGGACCCCGGGAAGGCCCCTCTCCTAAGGCCCTGTCTCCAGAGGGGCAGACACACAGCAACACACACACAAAGATCCAAGCAGAAGCTCTGTGGGCAGAAAGGAGGTGTCAGGCATGCAAGGTGGTGGGAGGCAAGGAAGACACTCTGCAAGAAGCAGCAGGGAAGCTCCCCAGAAATGCTCCCCCAGGGCTGGGCTCTGTGTGGCACTGGACTGGGGGTAACTGGGCACCAGGTGGACCTATCTGGGGTTTCCCCATTCCCTCCTACTTTCTCCTCCCCATTCCCCCAGTCCCAGAGGAGGAACCCACTCAGGGCACCACCACCCAGGAAATAAAACCTTCCTCAGTGTAGGTGGCTCCTAAACCGTATCGAGTGGCACCTAGGAAGGGTGTGGACAAGGACACCTGCTCCCCTCCCAGGGCCGGAAGCAAGGGCCAGGCATGGGCAGGGGTGGCATCTGGGTTTTCTTGGCTCCTCTCAGATCTCGGTCAGGACGTCGGCTGGCACCAAGCCCCGCTTCTTGCCACTGCTGACGCGGATGAAGCCGGCAGCATCCTTGCTTCTACCCACACCCACACAGATCTGAGCAGGAGAGACCCGGAGCTGAGGCCTGGCACTGCCTCCAGCCCCAGCCCCGAGTCCTGCTGATGGACCCGCAACTGGGGGTGGTGGGAGCAGCGCCCATGAGGTGCAGGGCTCAGCAGCAAAGCCAGGACTTCAGAGCTGACCTTGGAGATTAGCTGGTCTAATGCCCCCCTCCACTCCTATTTCACAGAGGAGGTCACAGAGCCAAAAGGACTTGCCCAAGGTTGCGCAGCAAGTAGAGGCTGAGCCAAGGTTCAGTCCAAGCCTCTGGATTCCTAATCCAGTGTGCTCCCCTCTCCCAAGCTGCCTCTAATGTAATTCAGCCTCTGTCGACCACCAGTCCCAACTCACCAACAGTGGGTGACAGGAAGGCTCTGCAGTCCCATCACTTCTAACTCTCTTTCCCTCCTCCTGCAGGGGCAAGCATCCTCCAGGGCACTGGCCCATGTCCCCCCTTGCCTCACTCATCACACCCACCCTCCAGCCACTGCAGGGCCCCCAGGCACTCACCTGGTTCTCCTTGAGGCTCATGTAGCCCTGTTCCTTGTTCCCAGAGAAGGGCTGACAGCAGCGCCAAACATTCTCACCTGGCCTCACCCGCTGCACGAAATTGGCTGGGAAGAAGCCGACCCGGTCACCAATCTTGCCCTGGGTGAGAATGTTTGGCGCCAGCCAACCCTGAGGGTGAGGTTGGCAATGAGCACCCGCGCCACCCTCCTGCTTTCCCCAGCTCCAAATTCTACTGGGTTCCAGCATCACCATCCTCCAGATCCCTGGGCGCTCTATATTCGAGCCCCCAGACAGATACCTTCTGGGCTGAGGAAGGCACGAGGTGGGCAGATAGGCAAGGCTGAGGGTCAAAACGGACAGCGAGGGCCCAGGGTTGCTCCTAGGCTTGGCTAGGGCCAGTGGTTGGAGGAGGGGAGGTGTTTGGGTACTAGAGAGAAGGTAGGGGCAGTGCCCATTGAAGAAGGGGGTCCCTTTGCAACCACCCTGCAAGGCCATGCCTGCCCAGTCACCTTCCACCAGTCTTCATTTGAGTCGTCCACCAGCATGATCCTATCTCCAGGCCTGAGGGAGGAGAGAGCTGGGGTAGCCTGGGGGGGGGCAGTGTGAACCTGCTCCCCTCCCCCTCCCCACAGCCCCTGGGCACCCAGATGTGCCTCTCTCTGGCCCAAGGGCAAAGCAGATAGCCCCAGGTCAGGGCCCTGGGCAGTCAGCAGGAGCTGTGACATCAGCACAAATCGCTCCCAGACCCTGGGCAGCACCGGCTCCTCTCTGGGCTCGGCAGCCTCAAGCGTGTAAGGAGATGTTTCCTGAAGGCCCCTCTCACACTCACTTTCCATGGTCTGGGAGGGCAGAGCCCTGGCTGGGAGCCAGGCCACAAAGAGGACTTACTGCAGGGCCAGGTCATTGTGCTCCTGGGGCAGAAACTTGTAGAGCGCGACGTAGGAGTACATGGGCCCTACATCCTTCCGCAGGGGAGGTTTGGGTGGCTGTGGGAAGACCTCTGCATCAGCGATGGGGAGGGGGATGCCCTCACTCCACTCTCCACTTGCTCTGATCTGTTCTTCCCTAGGGACTACGAGTGGGACACGGCAAGTCCTGGGTCAGTGACAGGGACAGGTACGACTCTCCTACGTCTATACTCACCCGCCCAAGGGGACTAGGCCAGGGCTGGAGAGGGGAGAGGCTTCTCTGCCTGCTGTACCCTGGAAGGGCCTACCCATAGGCCTTGGGCCAGTGATGGGGAGGGGTAGCACCCCCCTGGCTCCCCACCCTGGCACTGCCCATCTCTTTGGACTGAGGCTAAATGATGGAGCAGTGATGCCCCCACTCACTGTGCCCACTCACTATGTTGCCTGCCTCTGGACCAATGACCAGAAGAAGCACCAGCCCCCTCCCATCCACCTGGCCTGACCCATCCTGGAGGCTGCTCCTAACCTCACCTGCTGTCCAGGGCTCTTCTCCTCTGGTCCTGACCCTTCGCTCTCGCCTGGGGCTGTGAATACTGGAGACGGCAGGGTGGGGCTAGAGTGTGAGGCAGCAGGGAGTGGCCCCCCACTGCACCCCCTTCCTGCCCCTGAGCCCCCCCTCCCACTCACCACTGTCGCCAGGAGCCTCCTCCGAGCTGCGGATGCTGCCTTCCCCATCCTCAGTCAGTTCATCCCGCTCGCTCTGGGGGCAGAGAAGGGAAGGCTCAGCTCCGTGGGGCCCCGTGCCCAGAGACCCACCCTCAAAGGCTGCCCTGTGGTGCCCACCGTACCAGGCTCCGCGTGGGGGACTCAGAGGTGCTGCTGAAGCTGGAGCGGTTCATCAGTGCCAAGGAGGTGCCATAGCGCAGGGTCTCATAGACAGGATCCACCTTCCCGCCGGCCCCTGCCAAGGACCCCCCTCAAGGCTGGCACCCCAGTGGCTAGCTTTGCTTGGCCCCAAAGTCCTGGGGGCTTTTGCTAGGACCCCCTTGCTCAGACCCCACCTGCACCATCGGATGCCCCAGATCACTAGGCCGAAGCTGAACTCGCCGCCTTCCCATCCCTCGCCCTCTCAGGCCTGCCCCGGCTCAGCGACAGCACCACCATTCTCCCATGGTGCCCTGAGTCTAATCATCGCCTAACCCCACCGCCCAAACAGCTCTTGAATCTGCCCACTTCTCTCCATCCCCACCACTGCCAGCCTGGTCCAAGCTACCAAACTCTCTCTGCTGGCAACTGTCACAGCCTCCCAGCTGTTCTCCCTGCTCCCACTCCAGCCCCTCCCATCCACACAGCAGCCAGAATGCTCTTGTAAAAACCCAAACATTGCCCTCGGAATGAAGACCAAAGAATAATCCTAAAACGGACTCTAAGGCCTTGTACCCAATGGTCCCTTTACACTCTCTCCCTCTCACTCCCTTGGCTCCCATCACTCTGTCCTTTCTTTAACTCCCTGCCCCTGCCTGCCTCGAGCCTTCCTCTGAGCCCACCAGTCTACCCTGGATCTGACTCTGCAGACAAGGCCATGCCCTTTTATGTTCTCTCTTCATTCCCTATCCTTCTTGTTCAAAGGCACTTATCCTAATGGGAAGTAGCTGACTGCGGGATTATCCACTTAATGTCTATCCCTCTTTGGAGACCACAGATTCCACCTTTTTCAGAGCTGGGTCTGAGGGTCTGCTCCGGGGCCTGGAACTTAGTAAGTGCTCAATAAAGTGTTTGTTGGATGACAAATATGAATGAATGCCCTACATTTGGGACAGGTGCATCCAAAGGAGGAAAATGGTGCCCATGCCAAGTTCTAGGGTACCAGTGTGACCCAAGAGCCCACCCAAGGAACACATGGGCTTCTCATTGCCCCTCAGTGGCAGTGGAAGTGGGGACAATGGGGGAGCACTCACCAGTAGGTGGAGACTCTTTGCTGGTGGCACAGGCTGGTAGCGGATCGTGTACCAGGAGTGGGGAGCTGAAGTTGCGGCGGAAGGAGGTGGACTGTGGCAAGAGGGGGCAGAGAGAGGGCATGGGGAGGTCTAGGCCCAGTGAGAATTTGGCTGCGCCCAAGCCCAGGGACCACCCCACCGGAAAAGCCAGCATTGAGGGGCACTCATTCTTCCACAGTGCCAGTCCCAGAGGCTCCCCACAGGCAGCTGTCTCTGCAGGGTCCCCACTTACCGTCTTGCCTGGGCATTGTTGGTGGGAGATCTCCTCAGAGCACCAGAGATGGACACTGACTTTGCACGTCTTACATCGCAGGCCTTGCTTGGAGTTTCCTGAAAGGAATTTAGTTTTGGCAAATAGGGTTGGTCAGGAGAGGATACCCTCGTGAGCAAGGAGCAAAGGAGGCAGGTTAGGGCATGGGCAGAGAGCAGGAGCTTGTGCATCCTCACACCAGCCCCGGGGCCTAGCACCCACCCCTCACACAGCCGGAGTCCTTAGGAAACACAGACAGCAACCCTGAGTACCCCCCAACCAAGGGTGCTCATTTGTCTGTCCAGGGTGAGAGGCACAGTGAAGATCGGGGACCCAAATAGCAAGAGCCCAATATCAGATAGTTTCGGGGGACCACTCTCCAGGAACCCCCTGAGCCCCTCCCCTTGCGGGTCCCAGACCCAGCACCTACCCACAATGAGCTGGTGGCACAGCTCACAGGGGCTGGCTCTCTTGAAGATGTGCTCCTGGAAGCTGTGCAGCCTCACTGGTTTGAGTGGTGCCAGGGGGCGTGGGATTGGGCAGGGGGAGGGGGCCGGGGTGGGCAGGCCCCTGTCTGTGGATGCCGGTGGCGGGGAGGGAGGAGGCAGTGGGGTTGGGGGGGTCAGCAGCACCTCGGTCGGGCACTTGAGCTCAGAGCCCGAGCGAAGGAAGTTCTCCACACTCTTACTTCGGAGGATGGTCTTGAGGGACAGTGAGCGCTTGAACCACTGCAGCTGAAAGAGGAAGAAGGGGCTGTAAGTGTGAGCCCAGAGGGGCTGGTTCATGGCCGGCTCCCCTCCAGGATAGTTCCTTCAGCAGGGCAAACATGGGGGCTGAGGACCAGAGCTGAGATGAAGTACTAAGAGAGAAGCTCCCAAGTCCCAGATAATGGGTCACAATCCCAGTCACCTGCAGGAGTAGGCAGGTAATCTCCATGAGGAAAGGCAGTCTGGTTGGGCAGGCATACAATTAGGAATGGTGGAGACTGTGGCAAACTGGACAGCCATGCCCTCTTTGAAGGGAGCAGCTGCTCCTCTAGCCATTTGAGGCTAGTCCCTTGGCCCAGTGTTGCTAGGTTTCCAATTTTTCAAAAACTATCTAGATATTCATGTGAAATTGGAGAGAAATAAATTCAAGAGGAGTTATTTCTTTTTTCCTTTGCACAAATGTTAGTATACCATTTGCCCTGTGCCTTGCTTTTTTCACTTAGTGGTAAATCTTGGTAATCATTCCACATCAAAACATAAAGAGTTTCATTCTTCTTTTTTATAGCTGCATAGTATTTTCTTGTAAGGGTGTACCATGTACTCAAGTTAAATAAAAATAACACTTTTGGGACCAAACAAAACACACCAGTCACCCAGTTTACCACCTGTGTTTGTGAATACCTGTGGGTGGGGGTGTGGCCCTGCTGGACCCTCACCCTCAGGGAGTTTGGCTGATTCTCCCTCCAAAGCATCTCTCCAGCCTATCCCTCATCACCTCCCTAGCCCCACCTTAGTTCAGGCCCTAAAACCCCAGGGCTGCTTTGGGGCTCTAGCCTCCTGCCCAGGCCCCTGCCTCCACCTTGGCCATCCCTACTCACCCTTCATATAGTCAAGGCCTTGCTAAAATCTTTTAATGGCTCTGGGAGGTCCAGTCCAAGCCCCCCAACCCCCAAGAGACTCTTCACTCAACTTGACCAAACCTGCCCTCCCAAGTCCACACTGATGATTAGCAAAACTGCGCTTTGAGGCCTCTGAGCTTTTGCACACATTTGTCCTCTTCTCCACCTTGTCTAATTTATCCTCCAAGGTTGTTCCAATGGCCTCTCTACTGGGAAGCCATCTCTCCTGCAGGAATTCCATTTCCCAGAACCACTCCCAGTCCCCCCAGCCCCCAGTACCAACATCCATTACAGGTTTATGTGGTCATTTGCTTCTCATCCCCCAGGAGACTGTGAGTCCCTTGAGGGTAGGGGCAGATTCAAATCCCCATACAGGACCTCAACACACATAGGCATTCAGTCAATGTCTGTTGAATAAACGATGAGCAAGTAGTGGGAATCCTAGAGGGAGGCCAAGTTCTGGAGTGCCAGGTTGATTCTGCGGTGAGGCCAGAGTTGGTTTCCATTGCTCACCAGAACCACCCTATGTAGCCTGTCCAGAGCAAGGGCTGGAAACCTCCCTAGCCCAGAGCTTTGCTCCCTTCTCCTTCTTGAGAGGCCCCTCTCCTCTGCTCACTCCTTTCCAGGCTAGAGAAAGGAGGCAGAGGCCTGGCTCCAGGTAGGGAGTCAGGCTCAGCGTTCGCAGCTGGCACATTGGGCAGCCTATGTGCCAAGGCTGCCAGCCTGGCACCCGCGACAAGGGCATGGAAGTGGTGGCCCCTCGGGGAGGCCAGCAGGCCTCGAGATGGAGCGGAAGCAGAGAGCACTGCGTGTGGGCACAAGGCAGGCTCTGGTGAGCCAGCTGAGAGCCCAGAGCCCTGGGGCACCTGGCATGCTGAGTTGAGCAGCTCCTTCCAAAACCAGCTTCCTGGACAGTACTGTGGGCTTCTTTGTGCATCTTTGAGAAGTAGGTCCCCAGGTCCCAGATGCCTGGGCATTGGGACAGAGGTGGAGGGCCAGAGGGACAGTTAGTTAGAGCACAAACACCAGCTGGGTCAGGCCGGCGGCCATACAGGGCTAAGTGTGGCAATGGAGACTCTGATGGGCCCCAAGAAGTAGGTGAACAGCCCCCTGTTTTGCCTGTGGGGTGGGAAGAGAGCACATGTACTCTCTAGGAGGATGTGCTAAAGTGGGGGCAAAAGCAAAGCAGCTGTCTGAGGGCAAGTCACTTTATTTCCTCTCTCCCCAATCCAAGAGGGAGGAAGTCGGACTAGATGCTCTCTAAGCAATGCAAGGCCTGGGCTCAAAAGCCAGAAACTTCAATCTAGGAAAGGTTGACATCGTCAGAGCGGTGGAACTGAGCTAGCACCTGCACACAGCATCTCACTGAATCCGGGCACTGCCCTCTGAGGGGTGACTATTACTGTCCTACTTTTCAAATGAGGAGTGAAGGCTCAGAAGGGCTAAAGCACTTACCCATGAACCCTCGGCTAGAACCTGAACCAGTGGCTTTGGCTCCTGAACCAATGCCCAGGAGTGGCCTGATGCTCTGGGCTCTACCTTGGCCCCCACCCTTGCCTCTCAGTGGTGCCAAGGTTCCTGTCCACCAGATCAACCATGGAATTTGGGGTTAGAAGGGACCTAAAGAACGGCCACCTAAAGCAGCCCCTAACCTCACCCCCTGCTATGTCCTGGGCCACATTCCCTCTAAATGGTTGTCTGGCTCTATTGGTTGCCTCTTGTGATGGGAATCACACTCTCTTGTCACTCTATCTTTGGGCAGCTGCAGTTGCTGGAAAGTGCTTCCCTATATAGAGCTGAAACCTGCCTCCCTGTGATTTTTGCCTATCTGCCCTTGTTTCTTCCTTGGCTCTAGAAAGGGCTACTCCCTTTTATACACATCAGCCCTTCACACATTTGAAGACATCAATCATGTTTCTTTACTCCTGAGGCCATGATTTCAATAGTCATCCTCATGGGATGAGATTTGCAGCTTCCCCACTCTTCAGCCTGTGACCCTTCCTGGCACCCCCTGGCCTCATTGCCAACAGCCACCTGTGCGGGATACCAGAGGGCCCTGGAACAGAATGTTCCCCAGAACCAGCATGAAGGGCAGCTCCGACTCTGCCTGTTGTCTCCCTGGGCAGGGAGAAGCCCCCTGAAGCAAAACACTATCCCGGGTGGCCAGCACCAAGGGCTCTGGCTGGAGGGTAGGATGGGGCACTTCTGCCAAGTGGCTTGATGACTGCCCACTCCAGGACATCCGCTGTGACTCCCCAAACCTCATCTTGGCTCAGCCTGGCCAGGGACTCCTGCTCCTGGGACTCCTAGCTCCTGGAGAGGACCTTTCCACACACACACCCCACTCCCCCCAGCTATCTTCTTGGCGCCCCTGCTGACCCAGGACCCATTCTCAAACACAGGGAGAAGTTGCCTTGTGCCCTCACCCACCTGAATCCTTTTCCTTCCATTGCATCAGGAGCTTGTCTGGCTTGGAGCTGGGACCACCAGGTCTATTCTTCTGAATTCCTTCCCAGAGGCAAGTACTGGCCTGCCTGCTTCCTCCCCACCTCCCTACCCCAGGCTGGTCCCTTCTTTCCTCAATTCCCAACATCTTCTCCTCACTTCCCGCCAGCTCCTGAAAGGGCACAAGGCAGCTGGTGGTGGGTGGTGGCGGATGTGGTGTGAGCTGACTCAGATGGCAGAGCTGGCATGGCGGGGTCTTCCCAGGGATGGCATCAAAGGGGGTGATGGGCAGGCCCCAGGTGGCAGGCTGTGGGATGGGAACCCAGAGGGGACTATGCCAACCCTAGAAGGGTCACTGAGTAGCTTGGGTCCAGGGGTGAGACCCAACCTTAGGGTGGGCAGGAACCTGGACTCTTGAGCCGGTCAGAAATGCCCAGGGGGCACCAAGCACTGATGAATAAGCCTGATGGGTACCATCTCCCTCTGCTGTACCTGCCTCACAATGAGCTGGGTTCACAGCAACCAATCCTCGCCCCTCCTCTGTGGTGTGGAATCAGAAGCTTCTTCAGGCCAGGTTTAGGTGGAGGGATGGAAGGAAGCTGACAAGGGCCCTGAGTTCTCTCTCTGCCCATCTCTGCCCTGCTGAGCACACACACGCACACACACACACACACAGGGCCCCACTTCCCAGCCTGTGTTGGCATTACTGAGTCCTTCACAAGGTGAGGCACTACAAGGAAGGGGACCAGGTCAGTGGGCAATCTCCCTCTTTCCCTGCTGTTTGGATCGTCATGTCTCAAACCCAGAGGTGATGGCATTGGAAGATGGTTGAGCTGGGAGTAGGGCGGCAGAGATCTCCAGGCCCTGACATCCCCCTCCCCACACAGCTGAGCTTGCAGCCTGCAGGTTTGCTGAGGCAGCACTGTCCAGGAGAGCTCCTAAGGAGGGGGAATGGGTAGACGACCTTGGAGTAGGAAGCAGGGCAGGGCCTGGGAGACCCAAGCCCTTGGGAAGCAAGCAGGGGGACTGTGTAGGTCTGCCCAGGGCCACTAGAGGGCAACAGATAAGGCGAGGGGCATTGGAACCCACCGTGGGGCTCAGGGCTTGGGGCCCTCTGCCTCAAAGAAGCTGTCACAAATATTCCAAACACGATCCCCCCACCCTGAGACCTCATTCTTTTCCCAGGAGAGATGTGGTTTTCTGAGGGAGTTAACTCTGTGGTCTGAGATGCCAGAGCCTCATTTTCAGAAGGGGGACAGAAGACTGAGGAGTGAGGATCTGATGGCCTGGGCGTGGAGAACAGCTGGGAACCCCTGGTTTAGGGATAGGGAGCTATGTGGGAGGCCCTGGCCCTACTCATCACCCCCTGGACATCCTTTTGATGACCTTGACCTTGAATTAACCTCGAATCTTGAGGGGTTGTGGGGACAGATTGAGGTGGAGGAGGGACACTGGGAAGAGCTATAGATGAACTGATACCAGGGAGTAAGGGGGGCCAAAGACCCCACCCGTTTCTGGTCCTCACTGCGCCTCTCCTAGCTGGATGACAAGGAACAGGGTGGGAGCAGAATACCAGGGCGAGTCAAGGGGAGGAAGTCCTGGCCTGAGGTCTGGGGAGTTGGCAGGAGGCCCCTTGGCACAGCTCCTTCTCTCTCCCCAGCTCCTAATCCGCTCAGGATGCTTCCGCAGAACTTCTTGCGGGTGCGTCGGAAGCACCTAGAACTTGAGGAAGGAGCGGACGGATTGAGGGTGGGGAGTGGAGTACCAGGGCAGCTTCCCCCCCAGCCCTCTCCGCGCCTGGAGTGTGGGCTCCGCCAGCCTTCACTGAGAAATAATTTATTCATTGTGACTCCCGCAGGAACCACAATCATACATAATTAGGGTTAATTATGACATTCATTAATTACGATGACTTCTCTTTTTGCTTCTCCCGGCTCCCCGCACCGTCCGGCTCCCGGCGCGGAGATGGGGCCCCCATCTTTCTGCTCTGGAGCCGCAACAGCAGTGCCCCCATCCCCGCCTGCGACGGCCCGCGCTGCCGCAGCCCCCGGAGCCGACTCGGGAGCTGCGCGCCCCCGGCCGCGGCTGCACGTCCGCGGGCCTAAACGGGTGGGAAGGGGGAACGCACGATGCGGCGGGCCAGAGACCTTCAGAGAGAAATGGAGACGCCGAGAGAAACCGAGAGAGACGCACACAGACACACAAACAGGTTGTGGAGACAGATTCAGAGACACACGCAAAGAGGCACAGAGTAAGATCCAGTGACCTGGCGGCCACGCAAGGGGGTGCGCCTCGCACGCACACACGCGCGTACACCGGCCCACACCCGCACACGCGGATACACCCTCCCTCGGCCTTCGCCGCGCCGATTCCCTCCGACAAAGCCGAGGTGCCCCCGGCGTGGCAGGTGGCGATGGCGGGGCGGCTCGGCGCGCGCCCCGGGGCTGCGCGGGCGCGGGGGGCGCCCCTCGTGGCTCCTCCTCGCTAACCCACTCCTCTCCCCGGTGTCGAGCGCCGAGCCTCAGGGGTCACGCGGGCGCCCGCTACCCTGAGCCTACCGCACAGTGGCGACCACGCTGGGGACCCCGGGCGCCCGGGGCAGGGGCCGGGCTTCGCGTCCCCCGAGTTACCTTGGTTTCCTGGAAGGTGGAGACGGTCCCCAGGGGGGTGTGGGTGGCCGCGTCATCCGGCTCATTCTCCTTCTCGCTCATTTCGGTCATGGTTGAGGGAGAGGGACAGGCTGGGGGTCGGGACCCGACGGCAGGCCCGCTGGGGACAGGCCGGGTGCGTGGCGGCCGTCTCTCCGGGACTCTGCAGCCCTCCTCCGGAGACTGCCCCCCAGTGCGCCCCAGGGGCAGCCCTCTCAGGCAAGGCAGCCCTCCGCTCCCGGGCGCTGGCGGAGAAAGTTCCGCGGTTGCTCGGGGAAGGCGAGGGGATTATCCCGAGCAGCGGGAGCCTGACGACCCCGCGCGCGAGGAGCGAGGGTCTGCAGAGGACGCTGCTCGCAGCGAGGGGAGGAGGGAAGTGGGGACTCGGGGATGAGCCGAGGGAGGGAGCGACGGAGCTGTCAGTGTCCGGCCGGCCCCGCCGTCCTCTGCGCCCGCCCCCCATCCCCTCCCGCCCCCCACCCCGCCCGCGGTCCCCAGCCCGGCGCCCGGCGGCCCCTCCGCCCAGTCCTCGCCTCCCAACTTTGATTTAGGAGGTCGCCTGCTCCCTCCCCCTGCCCTCCCCCGCTCCGCGGCGCCCGTATGCAAATCAGGCCCTCAGCCATTGGCCGCCGCGGGGTCCGGAGGGCGTGCTGGGCGGAGCCTGGGGGGGCTCGACATGATGGGGAGGGGCTTGGAGGGTAAAGACAGGGAGAGGGCAGCTTCACCCTAAAAAACCTGGGCGGGGGACGTGAAAAGGTCGAGGGAAAACTCCTCGGGAGATCATATCAGAATCTGAACGGGGCTGGGGGAATAGAAATAGATTGGAACTACAGCAGGATAGCTGACAGTGAGATCCAAGTTAGGACTTCCAGAGAGAGGAGATGACGTTAGAGGGGGAAGAAATGGTGCCCTTCTGCCCCGTTAAATAGATGTCTGACTGCCCTGGAGAGGCCTTCCTCACAAATATACACACTCCTGGACTATGGGGTAGGGCTTTCCTGAAGCAGGGAAGGGACAACTTGCTATCATAGGTCAAAGGCCAGTTAATTCCTCCTTTGTGGATGGAAAGCAGGACAATTTTAATTCTTTCCAGGCTTGGTGCCTGGACCTTAAGCAGAGAAGAGCCCTCAGTCCCCATATCTAAAGTCCCAAAACTTTTCTGAGACATGACCCCCACTTCCCAAGATCCCACCATAACTGGAGTTAGATGAGCAGGTAGGGAGAGGTGGGTGGTGTCTTGCCCTCCAAGGTGGCCCCTCCCCACCTGGCCTGAAGGTGACTCTTCTAATGCATTTCCCCACGTGCCCTCCCTCACCTCCAGCCCCCTTTCCTCCTGTCCCTTCCAGCCCTGACTGAGAGGTCCAGTGTCATCGACTGGCCTTTCCAAGGAAGGGGAGACATTGGGGCCTGAGAGAACCCCTCAATGTACTGGGTCTAAGTTTCCCTCCTCCAGGGGCTCCTCTGCTCTGGGTGAAGAGGTAGCAGGGGCACCCAGAGAGGGAAAAGGTGGTGATGGTGGTCCTGCCTTATGCCAGCCCTGGAGGAGAGGGGCTGCCCCCCTTCCTCTCCCACCATATGTATAACCACTCATGCCATCTCGGACCTCCCAAGGATGAGCTCACCATTGGAGCACTGCTCAGGTTACTGTGTCCAGGGGTAGAGATTCATCTGCCAGTGACAGAAGTAGGACAAGGGCAGGCATGAGGGTTTGGGGGGAGGGGTTTTGCCCCTCCCCCTGCAGATCCACCCACCGCAGTTGTAGTCTCCCTCTGATTCCTAGCTTTCCTAGAATGGAGCCTGAGCTCAGCCCTCAAACCAGTCTACTAAAGGCCCTTCCACTCCCAGACTTCTCCCCATTCCCTCTGGGGAGGTTGCCTTCCTCCCGCTTGCCCCAGCCCAGGCCTCCCCTCCCTGGGCACCTCAGACTTTGGGATGCTTGGAGCGTTCGAGATAGCTTCAGTCATCAGGGCCTCCATTTATCCCGGCGTTGATCAAGAAAGGGCTTCTGGGGAAGCGGCTGTGGCTCAATCAGTAGGGCTCCCGTTTACCATATGGGAGTTCCCGGGGCCTCCTGGTGAAGGCAAGCCGGCCTGCATGGCGTGGTTAGCTGACCCAGCGAGCACAAGCAGCAAGGGGGGGATAAATGAATAAATAAATAAATAAAATCTTTAAAAAAAAAAAAAAAAAAAAGAAAGGGCTTCTGTGTTTGGAGACCTCTTGGAGAGGGGTAGCTCAGTTCCCGGCTCCCCCCACACACAGCAGGAGCTCTGTGTTCCTTAGGGTTTGCTATCTTTACAGTCACCAAGTCACTGTGTGACCTTGGGCAGATCACAGATCTTTTTAGAGCCTTAACTCCTCATCTGCAAAATGGAGACTGCACTACCTTGCTGAAGTGTTAGGAGAATGAGCGAGATAGTGCAGTGTGGCACTTAGCCCAGGGGAGACAGTCAGGGAAAGTTATTTTTTTTTCCTTTTTTCTGGGAGATTTGTTATTTCCCAGTGCTTTTGCTCAAGTCGAGAGAAGAAAACATCTTTCTTCTCTCACTTTCCTCAGCAGTTTGGAGCCTGGTATTCCATAGGAAAACCAACCCAGAAGAAGTGGCTATCCATGGACAAAGATTCTCACTAGACATGGGAAAGACTTTCCCCAGGAACAGCAGTGCGGCCTGCCCAGGAAAGCCAGGGAAGTTGGGGGACTGACCCTGGGGCCCTCTGGTCTCAGCATCAGAAGCCTGAGGAGGGAGGAACACAGAGGGGGAGGGGGCTGAATCCCATGACCTCTGGATGTCCTTTCTGGCCTGCAGCCTTTGTGTTTCCGAGTGGTTCTTCACGAACTACGTCTGAGTCATTGCTCTCAGTGCCGACAACCCCCACTGCAGTGGCTTGGGGACACAGCAGGGGCAGCCGGTCTAGCTTCTCCCTGGGAAGAAGGGACATTGCCCCATCTCAGACCCACCCAGAGGCCAGAAGTGAGGGGTGGGCAGAGCAAGGCACCCAGTGCTCCAGGAGGATAAGTGGCAGTCATGCTCTCAGAAGGACTTCCCAGGCTATGGAAGGGGCAGCCCTTACCAGGAGAGCTGAGAACGAGAGGGTAGGACTGGGATCTCGGGAGCCTGTACACAGACGGGCGAGATGACTTCATACATGCACGCGGTGCAATGCCCAGCACGTCGAGAGCCCAGTCCTCATCCTGGTCCCGCCCAGGTCTTCCTGTTCTGTGACCTTGCACAGAAAGCGGTCCATTTCTGAATGGACTTCAACTTCCTTCTTTTTAGACTGGCATAGTTGGACTAGATTAGGATGAAATGGGGAGCTGGATTCAAATGGGAATAATAGTATATCTCAGTGTTGTTTTGTGAATTAAAAGAGTTGATGTCTTTAAGGAGGTGGACAGGGTCAGTATACAATAAACAAACATGATGATGTCGATGATGGAGATTCTTAAACTTGAGCTTATGGCTGAGCTTCAGGGAGTTCATGAACCCCTTGAATTGTGTAAAATTTGGGAGGATGAGTGCTTTCTTGGGAGGAGCCCAGAGCTTTCATCCATTCCTCAGAGAATGTATGAAAAGATTAGGAACCAATGAACTGGATGACCCCGAGGGCCTCTGCGCTCAGAGGGGCTGAGATTCTTGGGTGAGGGTCTGCTTCTCCTTCTAAAGGCCTGACATATTTCCCCCCACAAACACCTCCAGTCCCAACTCCCCCACACACTGCTGCAGCCTCTGCCCCATGGGCCAAGCTGAAAACCCAAGTGGCTGGCCTTTCCCAGCAGCCCAGCTCTAGAGTCAGGGCTCCTCGGGTGGGGTGGGCCATCGTGGCTGGGAGCTGAGTCTGGGAAGAGGGAGAGGACCAGGGTCATGAGGGCTGGGGATGCAGAGTTCTCACCTACCTTCCCCCACCAGCCCACCCCAGGGCCCCACAGGCAGATGCCTCTCTCTCTCTTTTTTTTTTAATAATTAAAAAAAATTTTTTTTAAAGATACTTAGATTACATAAATGCTACACAAAAATGATAGGGATTCCCATATGCCCCACCTCCCACACCTCCCACAACCTCCCACATAAACATCTTTCATTAGTGTGGCTCATCACCTGCAATGGATATACACATCCTGGGGCTTTGCCACTAAGCATGGACCATAGTTCACATTGTAGACCACACTCTCTCCCACCAGATACCTCTCTAATGAGCTAAGGCCCATGACAGGCAACGGTAATTATGATTTTATGGAAATATAGAAGCCATTTACGCAAGTGTCTGACACACTTCCTGGCTATGGCATCTGGGACAGCCAGGTCCCCAGGGGCTGGGGGCTGGCCCCCCACCCCCGGCTGCCACCAGTCCCTGAAGCGCGAGGCCCTGGCAGAGAGCCGCCCTCCCTCAGCCCGTGGCACTGTCCCTAACGTTCCCTGCAGGAGCTCCTCCTTCCCTCTACGCCCCAGGCTCCCTGGAAGGGAACAACATGGGCTCTGGCGTATGCTCCCCCCAAGCCGAGGCTCTCTGGGAGATCAGTTCTTACTTGAGGCAGTAACAGAGTTGGGGATGTTTCCCTCTCCTCAGTGCAGAAACCAGTCTCTCCAGGAAGATGCTCATTCCATTCTGTTTTTTTTTCACTTGAGTCTGGGGACACAGGGCTGACAGCAGCCATCGGGTAGGGGGTGTCATAGCCTCTGGCTGCCCCTCCCTTAGGTCCTATTCCAGTTTGTCTGCACCCCCTTCCATGCCTCCAATAGTGCCCTGAAGCCACTGCTTTCTTTCTCTTGTCCATTCCCTCTACCCACCCACTGGAGCATCTGTTACCAAGGTAACAGCAATGTCATCACTTTGGGGTGAGCAAGGGGGTGGAGCCCAGTGGTTTGGTCGGGGAGTGTTAGGGGTTAGAATTTTGGAGAGAGAAGCACTGGGGGCCCCAAAAAAACCCTCAAAGGAGGATCTTTTGCTGGAGAGGGTCCTGGGTGCAGATTGGGGTGTGGGAATAGCTGCTGAGAGTTGGAAAAGAGGGAGACTGACATCTGGAATGCAACTGGCTCAGGCCTGGTGTTGGAGGTGAAGATGACCCCGGCTTACTGGGTGGGTGTGAGGTGGTGATGTCACAGGGACTTGAAGGCAGAGGACAGAACCAGCCTTTAACCCCGCTCCCTGGGGTCGGGTTTGTCAGCTCCTCCTAGGCAGAGGTTTTCTGGCTGGGAGAGCCTCGACCCAGCTGAAGCGCCCACGCCGCTCCCTGCAGACTGCACAGAAAGCAGTGCTGTATGTCCGGTGGGGAGGGCTGTCTAGGCAGAGCCTCTGTGGGTCTACATTTGTTTTTTCAATTTTTATCGTGGTAACATATACACAGGCTAACATTTCACATTTTAACCACTTTCAAGTATACAATTCAGTGGCGTTCATGACATTCACCACATGCTCCTGTCACAGCCACCTTGTGTCTACATTTGAGACATCTAAGCCATGAGCTCTTACTAAGTGCCTGGCTCTGGGCACCAGGGGTGCCTGGGCCCAGGGTCCTCCTGCAAATCCTGAGCTGGAGAGTGCAATCGTGCAGAGGGCCGCTCAGAGCTCCCTGAGGGGGGGGAGCAGAGGGGGGCAGGGGGGACAGTGGAGCTGCACCTGGAGCTGTAAGAGGCCTGGAAGGGAGAGGGGACCAGACTATTCTAGGCAGAGGGAAGGGCTTGGGCAAAGGGTGTGAAACAGAAGAGCCTGTTCTGGAAACTGCTGGGAAGTTGATGTGACTCTAGCTATGTGTGTGCGGGGAGGGGTAGTAGTAGCAAATGAGAAAAAAGTGGACAGACAGTCTTATATGCTGGGCCAGGAAGTTAAGTTTTTCCTGCACAATGGGATTTCTCATACTTGCCCACCGGGGCCCAACTGGGTAGACCCCAGGTACCCTGAGGGGTGGTGTGGAGGAGGCCAAGGGGTTCACCTTGGAAAGGAATTTAAAGGCATGGCTCTACATTAAATGTTTGTGCAAACTTTGCATTTGACTCCAAGGTGGTCTGTGTTAGTTTTCAAACGAAAGAATGATTTTGACCATTAACTGTTGTGTGCACTGATGTCCTAGAAGGTGGGTCAGGGTCCCCTGGGGGCTCCCACAGCCCAGCTTGAGAATGGTGCTTAGGGTGATGGAAGGCCATGGAGGGTTCTAGCCAGAGTGCATCCTGTGCCTCAGGGAGCACCCCTGCCTCCCTACACTGGAGGGCAGTGCACTGGAGCCCAGGAGCCCAGGAGGGCTTCTTCAGTCCTTCGGCCCAAATGTGTGCAGTGGGGATGGGCAGGAAGGAGTCCTGTGTCTTGGCCTGGGCGGCTGTGTGCATGGTAGATGTGCAGGGCAGTGAGGCAAGTCAGGGGCCGGCCCACTCCTCACCAGCTTATGACCTTGGACAAGCTGCACACTTCCATTTCCTAGTCTGTAAAATGGGGACAGTCTTACCTAATGGGGTGTCCTAAATGTGCACTGGGACTGGGGCTCCACCCTTATCTCCCTGCACCCTCTTCCCAGGTCCAGCTGCTGCCCGTGCCTGCCATGCCCCTGCTGCTCATCCAGAGGGCATTCCCAAGCCACAGAGGACCCCTAGCCCCATGCAGGAGGAGGCCACTGATCCTGGCCCCCTCCCCACCTGGTCATCAGAGACCCCCATCTCCCCAACTTCCAGCCAAACAGCCACCCTCATTCCTTTCCCTCATCCTTGGGCTTTCAGGCCAGGAGTGGAGCAGAAAGCATTGTATCCCCATTTTGCAGCTGGAGAGGCTGATGCTCAGGTTCCTGGCTCTGACGCTTGTTTGGGAGCTGTCGAATGAGTGAATGAGGATGACTGCCCCTCTCAGGCCCTCTTTCTTGGGCAGGAGTAGGTATCACTGTCCAACTCTTCAGATGGAATGTTGCCTGGGGTTTCATTTGAAAAGTCCACACGTGTTCAGGCAGGGTGCCGCTCAGTGCAGTGATTAAGAGCTGGGACGGTGACGGGGATGGCCTGGCTTCCAATCCTGACTGTCTCCTCCTAGTTGTGTGACTTTGGGCTAGCTACCTAGCTTCTCTGAGCTTGGGAGGGGTAATAGGGGAAAGGCATCTACCTCATAAGGTTTGAAAAGCAGTCTGAAGTCACACTGAGCACTGAAGAGCCGTTTATTAATTAAATAGACCTTCCACACACTGACGCTTAAAAGTGCTAAATAAATAAACCTACAAGGCACCAAGCACTGCGGAGACAATGGAGAAAAAGACGCCGCTTTTACCGAGGGCTCAATTATCATCTCATTCAGTTTCCACAAGAACCCTATGAAGTGGAGACTGTCACCATCCCCTTTTCTGAGTCGGCGCAGAAGGGTTAGGTCACTTGCCCCAGCCCTAACCCTCGAGGAGCTTGCACTCTGCTAGGAAAGCAGACACTAGACAAAACACACAAAGTAACAAACCGCACATGGGGGCGGCTGCTGTGAAGGAATTAGGAGGGGGCGGGGAAGCGCAGAGGCAGGCCAGGGAGAACAAAAGTGCTGTTGCCAAACAGGCATCCGAGGCTGCGGGCAGGTTAAGGAGCAGGCAGCAAGTAGGACATGGGAACGGAGCCTTTGCAACAGAAACTGCCCTGCCCGTGGGCACCCGCACACCCTCCTGCGAGAGGCGTGATGGCCAGACTGCAGGAAAGGTTTACGCCGAAATAGCGGGAAGAGCTGAGGAGGCCGCCAAGGGCCCACCCTTAGTCTAGCTCCAGGGGCGCCGTGGAGTTGTGCACCCGAGGCCCCACCATCTCTTCGCTGGAAGATGGCACCACCCGCCTGGGTTGGGGGACTTTGTGCACACAGACACACAGAACACACAGGCATTGCCTCCTGCAAGCGTGTGTATGTGTATGTGTGTAGGTGTGCTCTCACCCATTCCTTTCCTCTTCATTTTACCTGGAACTCGGTTCCCAGGCCCCTTAACCATCAGTGTGAGGGGAACAGGGGAGGCCTGAGCCCCGAATAGGGCAGGATTCTACCCGCCCCGAGTCTCACACACTAGTGTAAAGGAGAGCCCCGGCCCTCCATAAGGTTCTGTTGAATGAATGAATAGGTGAGTGAATGCAGGATGCTTCCCCTCTCAGCCCCTCTTTCTTTAGCTGAGCACCATGACCTGGCCAAGGTGACCCGTGACAACCATCACAGTGCCCCGTGCCAGCTTCTCCCGTCTGCCTCCACACCCACACAAGCTCGCATCCCACCTGCTCATCTCCCTACCCCACGGCCAGGACATGGGCCCCAACCCCACTCCAGATCACCTGCTCCCCCCAGGCCAGGACCAGCCCTCCTCCAGCCCTCCCTTTCCCCCTTCCCTTCCCTTCCTGGCATCTGGCTCTGACTTCTCTTGGAGGTTTTGGTGAGCGCCTAGTGACTTCAACTCCAACTTTGGGCAATGGATCATTCTTGTAGTTGTGGAGATAGTTCATGGTGGGGCATCTCGGGTTTCTTCGGCGTCCCTGGCAGGAATATTCCCATTCCCTCTTTTTTCTCCCTGCTCCCATTTTGCCTGGTTGCATGGGAGGAGGAAGGATGTACAGGACAAAGGGCCCAGGTACCTGGAGATGGAGGTGCCCTTACCTGGGGCGAGGACATGTCTCTGTCCTTCCCCTTTCTCCAGGCAGGATGCTCTGTGTCACCAAGCTTGGCCAGCCAGGGTCACACCAGGCCAGGCCACATTTTCAGAGTCCTCTCTCTGATCTTTGCAAGCCCCTAGGTCTGTTTACGCCAAGCACACTAGTATTGGGGTGGGCGCAGGGGGCTGTGACTGTGTACAGAGACAACAGGTGCTGGGAGTGGGCCAGGAAGCACCATATAAACACAGCCCCCACATGCCCAAGGAAGGGGAGAGGGGTAGAGGGACCAGCTCCACTGCTGCTCCTCGCCCCCCCCCCCGTGGCCCTTCCCCTTCCACTGCCTGGGGGTGGGGAAGCACCACCCCCAGGGTGTTTCCACAACAAGACTGGCTGTGTTCTGTAAACTCAGAGTCCCCTCACCAGGCCGGGGCCTCCAGAGAAAGGACAGGTGTTCTGCCATTACTGCAACCTGCGTGTGGTGGGGGGAGGGGGGAGGCCAGGAGGAGCGAAGGCCCTTCATAGATCCATGTGACGCTGTGTGCCTGCTTGTCCGGTCCCTTGTAGTGGACAGGCTCCTTCCCACAGTTCTGTGTGAGGGACCCAGGCTCAGGGGTCTTCAGGACTCAGCGTGGCCCTTGGCTCTGGGGTCAGTCTTGAAGCTGAGGGTGCCCCTCAGTGTCCCTGGGCCTCTTGGGGACAGAGGGAGAGTGGACGTTCATCTCCTTACCCCCATCTCCCCTTCTAGTTAATGATTGTTGGAGAGCCCTGGAGCCACCAGTTCTTGACTTCTATTTTGGTCTGCTCCAGCAGGTCCCTAGCTTCTTAGAGCCCCTGGGTGCTCCGGCAGTTAAGGGCCCAGGCCTGGCCCCACCCTCTTGCGGAAGACCTCTGTGTATAAAGGCCGCGGCCCGGGTTGGGCAGCCAGTGGGTCCAGCCCAGCCCAGTGCTGACCCTTTGGCACACGGCTGGCCCTGCCTCCTCTCCAAGATGCTGTTTTGGCACAACCAGCCGGAGCACCTGTGGCCCAGCCCTGGGGAACTGTACCCTGGGGCCCCTGTCAGCCTGCTCAGGGAAGGCCTGCGTCCCTTCCCACCACCTAGGAAGGGCCAGTCTGAAGGTGGGGTGGGCATGGGTTTCAAGCCCAGGGGAATGGGCTTCCTATTCCTGGGTTCCTTTGGGGCTGGGGAAGTGGTCAGATGTACCTGGAGTAGGGTGGGTCCTGGGATACCTTAAAAGACCCTGAGCACCCATCCACTCAAGACATTTTGGGAGGAGCCTTTCCTGGGTATCAGGCAAACTGAGGTTACAGATACTAGTCATTGTGGCAGTTGTTTAAATAGCAGTCACAAATCTGGGACTGACCCTGAGGAGAGGTCTCCTGGGGGGCCCTTAGGCCCTGGCTGCTACCTGGGGCGCCTGGCACAGGACACTGGAGGCTCCCTGGAAAGAAGGTCTGGCATAGAGAATCAAGGCCCCCAAGGACGGGCAGCCAGCAGAACCCTCCTCTCCCTGGCAGGGAGCCCCTGCCCTTGCCCTACCTGAAGCAGGAGGAGCTGCCGAGCGTCCTTGGCACGGAGTCCCCCTGCCCTGCATTGCAGTATGAGCTCTGTGCGGCCACCTCGCCGGCTGTGAAGCAGCAGGAGGAGACCCTCACCTACCTGAACCAGGGTATACCAGGCCTGGGGCAGGGAAGGGTTTGAGGGCAGCCATTGCTGGAGGCTGGGCCCAGGGCGGGCTGAGGTGGACGTACCATCTCTGCCCATGGAGTGGTGCTCATACCCCCCACCCCCACCACCCGACCATTCCCAGGCCAGTCCTATGAGGTGCAGATGCTCTGCAACCCCAAGCTCGGTGACGTTGCCCAGGGACCCTGGCTGCTGAAGGTAGGTGCATTCCGCCCGCCCCCACAGCCGCCAGAACTGTCATCACTGTGGTGTCATTATCAAGTAGACCCCCCTCAGGTCCATCATTTAATTTGACACTCACAACAGCCCAGTGGGGGGCAGAAATTGCTGTGGGAATTGAGGCACAGAGAGGTTAAGTATTTTCTCAAGGACACACAGCTGCTAAGTAACAGAGCGGAGATTTTGAAATATATTTACATGGTGTTATTCACACACAAGAGTCTTTCTCTCAAAAAATATTTATTTAGTCTCCATTCTTTGCCAGAATTTGTTCTGTGACCTAGGGATTCAGCAGCGAAGAGACAGGTGTAGTCCCCTACCTACCCCATGATGGGGTGGGGGGGGAGGTGGCTTGCATTCTACTTGGTTAGTGGTACATAAGTTACACAAGTTATTCACTTACAAATGACGATAAGGGCTGCAAAGAAAGGAAAAAAAGAGAGCCTAACGGTGGGAAAGGATTAACAGATGAGGAAACTGGCACTGGGGCCTCTAGGTTACTTCCCCATTTCTCAGCTTGCAAGTGGCAGATGAGCATCTGAGCAGCCTGGGGGTGGGAAGCAAGGTGGGGGTGCAGGTGGGATGGGTGGCCCAACCCAGATGTGGGGACCCTCTGACCTGTGAGTTGCATCCTCCTGGGCCTGCAGAGTGTGGCACGCGTGGTGTTCCACGACCGGCGCCTGCAATACATGGAGCAGCAGCAGCTGGAGGGGTGGGGGTGGAGCCGGCCTGGGGACCGCATCCTGGACATTGGTGGGTGAGCCGAGAGGGAGCTGGGACCTTTCCAGGGCTGCTTTCTGGCTCGGAAGCCCTTGTGGATGGGGAGGGCTGAGCCTCACTCCTGGCTTGCCACCCTGTGCCTGCAGATGTGCCACTATCCGTGGGGGTGATAGAACCCCAAGTGCTGCCCTCACAACTCAACATGGTGGAGTTTCATTGGGACCCGGCCAAGAGGACCTCCCTCTTCCTGCAGGTGGGCCTGAGGCTGAGGCTGGAGGCTACACAGAGGTGGAGGCAGCCTTGGTGGGGAAGGAAGGCGAATTTGGGTGGGAGCCAGGGGACAATAAGAATGAATCATGAATGCACAACTCTGTGATTATACCAAATGCCATTGATTGCACACTTTAGATAAATTGCATGGTTTATGAACAACAACAAAAATAACAGGGTGGGTTGGGGGAAAATACACCAAAAGTAAGATATGGACTATACTTAGCAGTAATACTTTGACAATGCTCTTTCGTAATTTGTTACAAATGTTTGACAATGCAAGGTACTGGTGGTGGGGTGATGTCTGGGAGCCCTGTATGTTATGCATGTTTGTTTTGTAAGTTCACAACTTTTACTGTACACTTACTGTTTATGTATGTTCATGTATGAATGATATACTTCAATACATTTTTTAATGAAAAAAATAAAAAGAATGAATCACCTCCAGAAAGCAACTAAAAGAAAAAAATATGGTAAATGTTTATCAAATCTCAGCATAGGGAAGGACTTGTTAAACATTAAAGCAATGGAAGGAACTCTAAAGAGTAGAATTTAGCTTTATAGAAAGTAATGATCCACAATACATAGGCCAAATTAAAAGGAGACATCAGATGGGAAAAAACTGCCAAAAATGACATCAATATGTTATATCCTTTTATATATAAAGAGTTCTTATATCTCAATAAGAAAAAAAAAATTGGTGAACGCTCAATAGAAAAATGGGCAAAGGAACAATTTATATAAGAAGGCTACAAATAGCCAATAGATATAAATAGTTAAACCTCATAAAATCCAGACAGAGAAATGTTACTTAAAGTTATATATACAAACTGCCAAAGACTTCTTTTATTTTTCTTTTTTTGGGTCTTTTTTCTTTTTGTGCCAAAGACTTTTAAGAAAACTATTATCGGTAAGGTTTGAGGAAAAATGGACCCTCATATCCTAGGAGTGCAAATTGAGGCACCCATTGTGTAGGATGGCACCTAGGTAAAATTTATTAAATGTAATGTGTCATGTTTTTTTTTTTTTTTTAAAGATTTTATTTATTTATTCATTTATCCCCCCCTTGCTGCTTGTGCTCACTGGGTCAGCTGACCACGCCGTGCGGGCGGGCTTTTGCCTTCACCAGGAGGCCCCGGGAACCGAACCGAACCCGGGGCCTCCCATATGGTAAACGGGAGCCCTACTGATTGAGCCACAGCCACTTCCCTGTCATGCTCTTTTACCTAGTACTTTCCACTTGAAGAATTTCTACTAAGGTAGTGTTCAAGTAAAACACAAAGATATGTTTCCCAGCTATTCATGGCAGTATTGCTTTTCATATTAAAAGATTTGAAACAATCAAAATGTCCAATGGAAGAGGATTAGCTTTTAAATAAGTTAGAGTACAGGCATACAATGGAAATTATGTAGGCATCAAAAATTATGCCTCTGAGTCTGGGGGCAGCCTGGGTGTCCTTCGGCGGGAAGGAGCGATGCTACGACGCTGCAGCCTGGAGGAGCCTTGGGAGCGCTACCCTTGGCAGATGGGCAGGGCACTTGGGGACAAGGATGGTGAGATATCACTTTCAGACATTGGGAATCCTGGCGGAGTCCCCGGGATAGAGGACGGATTGGAAGTTGCTCAGGGGCTGAGAGGAGGGGGATAAGGGGAGTGATTGTGTGTAAACACGGCAGTGTTATTAAAAAGCAAGGTTAGGGAGCAGAGGTGGCTTAAGCATTTAGGCACCTCCCTTGCACATCAGAGGTCTTGGGTTCATCTCCTGATGCCTCCTAAAGAAACAAGGAAGACGAACAGACACAGCAAGTGAAAAACAGCAAGGGGGTGGGAAGAAATAAATAAATAAAACAAACAAACAAAAAAAAGCAAAACAGTGTTATTAAAAAAAAATATATATATATATATATATATCTGAAAAATAGAGGGAAATTGCTTTCCTATGAGTAAAAATGGGCAGAATACAAGCGCGTATTTAAAGTTTGATTCTTATTTTGTAATAAAAAAAAAAGGTGTACAGGGAGTGGAGGTGGGTCAAGCCATTGAGCGCCTTTCTCCCACATGGGAGGTCCTAGGTTTGGTTCCTGGTGCCTCCTAAAGAGAAGACTAGCAGACACAGAGAACACACAGCAAATGGACACAGAGAGCAGACAGCGAGTGCAATGAGGGGGGTTGGTGATAAATAAACTTAAAAAAAATCTTTAAAAAATATGTATAGATATGTATGCATGTGTGTATGTGTATTATCTTAGAGAAAAGATGGGAAGAAACACATGGCTATCTCAGAGAGATGGGATAATAGGAGGTGCCCATATTTTTCTTTATATCTTTTCAGTATTCTCCATACTTTCTACATTGTATACATTTCCCTTTATAATCATACAATATTTCTTAAAGTCGTTTTTTCTGGATGCCCACCATGGACTAAGCATTTTGACTAAGAATCAGGCAGAACCACTTCATGTAACCTCTGTGAGCCTTTGTTTCTTCACCTGCAAAGTTAGACTCTTTGTTCATCACAGGATGGAAGGAGGGCAGCAGTGGGCAGTGGGTGAAAAGAGGGGAAGGCCCTGCTTGTCCTTGGAATCCTAGTGTCAAGCAGGACACAGAGGCTTTGGGCCATGTGGGATGACAGGCTAGGAAGTCTTCCTTGGAGTAGATTGCTAGATTTAGCAAATAAAATACAGGAAGCCCAGTTAAAGTTGAAGTTCAGATAAATGATTTTTTAGTATAAGTATGTCCCATGCAATATTTGGGGCATATTTATGCTAAAAAAATTGTTTATCTGGAGTTCAACTTTAACTGGACATTCTGTATTTTGCCTGGCTTCCCTACCCTGGAAGGGGATGTCTTGGTTCGGATTTGAGTGGGGAGAGCTTTCCAGGTACAGGGCTCTAGGGAGAGCTATGCAGGTGTTTGGGGTCATGATTAGGCTGGCCAGGTGGGTCATTGGGCTCACTGATGGGCAGGTCAATGGGCTTATTGGTGGGTGAGGGATAGCAGTGTGCCAGAAGGTTTGCCTTGACTCTTTTTTTTTTTTTTTTTAAGAGTATTTTAGTTATTTATTTCTCCCCCCTCTCTCATTTGCTCTGTGTCTGTTTGTTGTGTGCTCTCTGTGTCTGCTTGTCATCTTTTTTTAGGAGCCACTGGGAACCGAACCAGGGACCTCTCATGTGGGAGGGAGGTGCCCAATCACTTGAGCCACTTCCACTCCCTGCTTGTTGAGTCTCTCATTGTGTTTTTCCTTGTTGTGTTTCCTTGTTTGTGTCACCTTTTTTTTAAAAAAAAGATTTCATTTATTTATTTATTTATCCCCCCTTGCTGCTTGTGCTCACTGTGTCCATCTGCTGTGCGTTTTTCTGTGTCTGCTTGTCTCCCCCTGCCGGGTCATCCTGCTGTGTCAGCTCACTGAGCCGAGCGAGCGGGCTTGCCTTCACCAGGTAGCCCCGGGAATCAAACCCAGGGCCTCCCATATGGTAAACGGGAGCCCTATCGATTGAACCACATCTGCTTCCCATCGTTGTGTCATCTTGTTGTGTCACCTTGTTGCACCAGCTCGCCACAGCAGCCCGTCGCGTTGGCTCGCTGTCTTGCTCATCTTCTTTAGGAGGCACCGGGAACTGAATCCAGGACCTCCTATGTGGTAGGTGGGCACCCAACTGCTTGAGCCACATATCTGCTTCCCTGCCTTGACTCTTTAAGGTTCTGGAATGCCAGGGTCAGGGACTGTCTTAGTTTACAGGTTGCTATGAGAAAGACCACACAATGGGTTGGCTTAAACAATGGGAATTTTTTGCCTTAAGGTTTGGGAGGCTGGAAGGCTTGCTTCCTTCTAGGGTCAGTCAGTGTTCTGGCAGGCTGGCAATCCTTGAATCCCCTGGCTTTCCTGTCACATAGCGACATGTTCTCTTTTCTCTTCTGGGTTCCTGCTGACTTCTGGCTCCTCTCTGTGGTTTTCTCTCTCTCTCTTTTTTTAAGTTTAATCTCCATTTTATTTGTTTTTTTCTCCAAAAAGTAGTATTTCTTCAGTCTTTAAGGATTCAGCACCTTACATAGGCTTTGGCGGAGGTCGTGGAGCAGCACCCGCAGGTCTAAATCGGGGTGGGGGTGTTCGGTCCTTCCGGGCTTCACGAGAACCGTTTCTGACAACCTTGCTGTGAATAGCACAACTCGTGCAGTGATGTAGTTTCACATACAGCTTAGGAAGCACATAAGCGTTGAAAACACTTGCTTCGGAAATGTCCCTGACGGCTGCAGCTTCTACTATATTTCGAATGACGAACTTCTTAATGGCCTTATCCTTGGGCACTCAGCGGGCGCAGTTCGTGCAGCGAATAGGCTGCACGTGGCCGCGGCCCTTTTTGGCACGACTGTTGTTCCTTCTTTTCTTTGTCATCTCGGAAGCGAACATGGGAAAGAGCTGTGGCTTTCTCTTTATAAGGCCTTCAGCAATCTGATGAAGACCCATCCTGATTCAGTCTGGCCACACCTTTTCTAAAAGTAACATCTTCAAAGGGTCCTACTTACAATGCATTCACACCCACAGGGACGCAGATTAAGAACAGGTCTAAACTGGGGTACCTAATTCAACCTACCACAGGGATTTGGTTCCTCAACCCATAACCATGGGGAGCCATTGAAGGTTTTTGAAGAGAAAAACCTAATAAAGTGATGTTTTAAGAACAGACATTGGGGGACGGATGTAGCTCAAATGGTTGGGCCTCCCTCTCCCATATGGAGGGACCTGGGTTCGATACCCGGGACCTCTCGTGTAAAAAAAAAAAAAAGAATAGACACTGGTTGGGCATGGAAGGCTGTGGGGCAAGTGGCTGACAGGTGACAGGCACGTAACAAGTTTTGGCTGGAATCCCTTGCACATGGGTGGGGCCTAGAGTCACCTTTTTTTTCTTCATCTCCACCTCAGGTTCACTGCATCAGTACTGAGTTCACACCTCGAAAGAAAGGTGGGGAGAAAGGAGTCCCCTTCCATCTCCACATCGACACCTTCAAGCCCAGAGACAAGGGGCTCCCACCGGAACACCTGCATTCCACTGGCTGCCTCATCAAGGTGTTCAAGGTACAGGCAGCACTGGGCTGTGGCCTCCCCACCACACTACCACCCTGCCTCGCTGGCTGCGTGGGCCCTGGCCCTGCTTCCCTGCCCGGAACCCTCTCTGGGACTGTCTCCTCTGTAGAGTGATGGGCTCGATCTTTTTCTTAGAGCCTGTCTGGTGGAGCCTCCTAAAGAGAGGTAGGCAGGTAAACAGGGAGCCTCTGATGCCTCCTTGTCCCCTTCTTGTAGCCCAAAGGAGCTGACTGGAAACTGAAGACTGACCAGGAGAAGATTGAGAAACAGCCCCTGCGTGAGAGGGGCAAATACCAAACTGCTCATGAGAGCACAGTCTTCATGGGGGTGTGTGTGGGGGTGGGGGTGGGGGGACAGCGGAGGAAAGGTCCTGGCTGTACAGATGGGGGAAATGAGGCCTTGAGGGCTGCGGCTGCTCCAGGGTAATCCTCTACCCCTCACCCTACCTCACCCTACCTCTCAGGGGTGCCACCCATTTCCTACAGAGGGTAAGCTATTGTTCAAGGCTTCAGGGGCCTTCAGGTCACCCCTCCAGGCTGCCGTTCCTGCACCAAGGCCTCCACTCACCTCTACACCTTACTCCCTCTACCAGGGGCACCCCTTCCCCCCAACACACACCCGCTCCCCCTGGCTAGCTCCTCCAGCTGGTTTTCTCTCTTCCTTTGGGTTGAAACTTCCCTGGGCCTCCCTTTGGGGGTAAATATCAAGGCTGGTTCAGGGCTGCCCCTTGTCAGTGCCTGACAGGAGGTAACTGAACAGCTTGCTGTTTGTCCACAGTGTTCGCCATGGCCAGAGCCCACGGCAGGGCCCCACCCGCCACTCAGCCCTCTGGCTCTGACCTCCCCTCACACCTGTAAGCTCCTGACTCCTGAGAGGTGAGGCAGGATGGGCACCCTCCTGTCAGCCCTTTGGCCTTGGGGTGGCTGAGGTGAAGAGGCTCAGCCCTGTGCCTTCGGGGGAATGTGGTGAGGGGAAACATGGGCTTTACATCCTCTGGCAGCCTTGGGGGTGGGGGTGGGGATGGGGAGGGAGAGTGGCTGCTCTGCTCCGTGGAGCCCCGAGTCTCTGCTTATCTTTGCAGGCTCTGCTCCTTACCTCCACTCGCTTTGGACACCTCGGACGGCAGCCCAGTTGAGGTGAGTCTTCCCTTTCCAATCTAAAGCCTTCTTTGGGGCTTCCTCTCACTTTCCAGAACTGGGTGACCCTGCCCCCTGGTGGGCAGATGTGGTATGGCCACAGACTGCAAGTCAGTTTCCTGACAGGAAACTCCAAGGTAGGTTAAGCCTCCCCTCTCAGTTTTTGGGCTCCCAAGGGCAGGGACTGTGTTTCTCCTCCCCCTTCTCCACCTGTAGGCTTCCTGAAGGATGCATCTATGGTGTTACCTGGACTGTCCTCTTTATACCCCAGGATCTGAACCCTGGAGCATCCATCCCAGAGACACAGCAGTGGTTGCTTCGACACCGGTTCTCCAGCTACTGCCGGATGCTGGCCAACTTCACTGGTGAGACTGAGGTCTGGCAGGTGGAACAGACCTGTAGGGGACCGATGCAGGACACTGAGGCAGGAAGCCTGTCTTGGTCCTGCCTTGCTGTGTGTCCTTTAACTAACCCTTATTGTGGACCTGGAGTTGCCCTGCACTTTCTAGGCTTTCTTCTCATGTATGAACTCATTTGATTTGCATACTGCCCCTTGAGGAAAGGGCCCGCAGAAGTTAAATAACTTGCCCAAAGTCACACAGCTGGCCAGCGGCAGAGCTAGGATTTGAATCCAAGCCTGACTCCTTGTATCCAAGCATACTAGGACTTTTTGTAGACTAATACTGAACTTGCCTTCCACCCTTGATCCCAGGCCTCATCCCCCATTCTGGTCCTGTTTGACTGCAGGCACCGATCTGCTGAAGCTTACCTGCCAGGACCTTATCCAGATCTGCGGTGCTGCTGACGGGATCCGCCTTTTCAACACCTTTAGAGCCTGGTGCTGGGCGCTGCCAGCCAGGGCCCCTCCCCACTGCAGTGGCTCTCACCAACTCAGCCAGCAGGGATGGTTCAGAGTACTCGACCCAGAAGGCACTTTAAGGACCACTTTAATCCTACTGTTTTTTAAATAGTGGAAAAAATTTAGGTCCAAGGATAGTGACCTGCCTAGGAAGGAGCAAGGCCGGCAGGGCTGGGCTGAAAAGTCAGCCTCCTGTGACTTCCTTCATCACTCAATTTCTGGAGGCAGAGAATGGGTTTTTCTTATCCCTCTGCTGCCAGAGTCTAGCATCTGTTAAATGCCTAAGAAATGCTTGGTGGCCCACCCCCCAGAGACCGGGGAGGAAGCTAGGGTCTCTCCTAGGGATGGGGACTAGAAATGGGAGCCAAGTTCAAGTACGAAGGGCTGATAGGTAGACTGTTTTCCTGGCCCAGGCCCACCCGTCATCGGCTGACTTTATATGTGGCTCAGGAGGCCTCTAGGCAAGAGAATGAGGTTCCTAAAGGCCCTGACTCAGGTGAGGTTCAGGTCTTTCCCCAGAAGACAAGAAACTCAGGCTGCCTGAAACCTCTTCCGACCTGGGAAGAGGGCAATCCCACCATATCTGGGACCTAGGATGCCCTCCTTGGCATTCTCCTTTCCATGACCAGATTAGTCTTCTCTCCTTCCACATCTACCTGGGTTTATTCCACTATGTTCTACTCCCCCACCTCCCATCTGTACGTGGGATTAATCCATCATTATCTTGTTGTTATACTTGGGTTTCAATTGCTCAAATATAGGTGTCCTATAGTCTCTTCAGCCTGAGGGCTTCCTGAGGGCAGGGACTCTCTCCCCTCAGCTTGAAGTCCCTTCAGAGGTGAGGAATAGGGGAAGACTAAGTGAATCCACAAGTCCCCTTCCCCTTCCTTACTCCTTCATCTGGACCTCCTCTCCCCAACTACTCTTGCCTTGGTGCTGCCAACCCCACTCCCCAGGCTTTTACCAAGAGATCTCTCTGGATGAACTCAGTGCTGTAGAGCTGATGGGGAAACAGCCACTCAGATCTACCACCTCTTTCACCAGGGCCCCGGGGGAATCCTCATCCTCCTCAGTGACCAGGTAAAAGGGTGTTTCCTGCCCTGTGACTCCACAGAGGCCTCCTCAGGCCCAGCTTCCTTTACCCTGCCCTGGTGTATTTTGCTTGGCTCAGGATTGTCTTAGTGAACCCTTCTCTTTGCAGGTGGTCCAGAATCTTAAGGATGAATCATACTTTATGGCCGTGGTGAAAAAGGTAGGGGTTTTAGGAGTGGGATGTATCTGGCCAGCCCTAGAAGGGTAAAAAGACTGTTTAGTGTTTTGTCCCCTAAAAGAGATCAGGTTCCTTGAAGGTGTGAAGGCGGAGTGTGTCCCAATCAACTGGCAAACATCTGCTGAATGCCAGCTGTGGGTCAGATAGACTGTTAAAAGGTAGTTATGGCTTAGGAAAAATGTGACTGAATCCGTGCATTCTCTTGAGGAGGCTGCTCTGGTCAGGGAGTTTATTATTTACAGGGGAAGGTGAGGCCCCCCTCCCCCCTCGACATCACAGGGTACAGAGCACCTCTGGCCAGTCTGCTGGAGTTCTGGCTAGTCAGATTGCTTGGCTGACCGCCTCCTGCTGTGCCAGAGTCGGCCAGCCTGGCATATGGACACGGGAAGGCTTCTGAACGAGGTGCTGAAGAATTGTGATGTGGCAGCGCTCCAGGCTGCTGGAAGCTTGGGAGTGGAGTGGTAGTGGTGGCCGGCCTCATCCCAATCATACCTTTTACTGCTTCCAGCGCAGAATCCAGATGGCTACTACTTGGTTCTGACTTAGGCCCGATGCCATTCTGGTTCTCTGGGGCCCTGTGTTCACCAGAAGTCTTGTTAAAAATCCTCGGCTGATTCACCAGGCTCCAGGTGAAGAACCAAACCATCTTGTGTTCTATCCCCTTCAGGCTCACTTTTCTTGAAACCCTGGTCACAGGACTCCTCTGCTCAGCCTTCTGAGCTGCCCAAGCCTATGAGGCAAAAAACCTGCCAAACATCCTAACAATATGGATAAGGAGCTTTTGCCATGAACAATGTTAGCTGCTAAACACTGTGTTAATTCATGTTTACTTAAAACTGTATTCACCCTTCCTTTTTTAAAATTAAAGGTTAATTTTTAAAAGGTTTGTATTTTAAATGTATTGCACTGATCAATGCTTGTTCAACTTTCTTGGCTTTATGGTCCCCAAAGAGAGGTGTCCTCTGCTTACAACTATAAGCTTGGCAAGGGATGGAGTCTGGGACAAGAGAACAATTCTACATAGAATTTTCTTTCAATTAGTATGGGCAAAAACTATGACTAAAATCTTTGAAAGACCATCCAACATTCAAATCACTGTGCCTATTTTAAACTTCAGTTATGGAGATTTGGGAAATACTGTAGCTGTAGTATTTGAGGCTATGGGGATTTTATTTTAAATTTTTAAAATTTAGGTGAATTAATGCTTTACTTTTAGGTCTAAAGAAATCCTTCCCTACACCAAGGTCATGAATATAATTTCCTATGGATATTTGTAAGTTTCAATGTTAGTTTTGCCTTTCACCTTTGTCTGTAATCCATATCTTATTCTACTCCTTATTTTTCTTTCCCCTCTCTAAAATTCTATTATGAAAAATTTCAGACATACAGAAAAGCTGAAAGAAGTATATATAGAGTGAAAACTCATATGGAATAGAAGCTGAGCCAAGGTATCCTCTTTAAAATACCTGAATGATTATTTGACGATCATTTTACCTTGTTATTACTGAGCATTTTTTGTGAGTCTTAAACCAGGTGGCCTTTGGTTATGGGAAGATAGGAAGAAGGAAGTCTGCTAATCTTTTGAAGTTCAAACACCTAGGAGATGCCTTCCACAACAGTCCAGAGCTGACTCAGTTAACACAAACAAAACAGATTAACTACTTGCATCCCTGGAAGGGACTGTATTGGCCCCAGGCAGCTAATCCAGACTAAACCTTTACTTTTATGCAGAATAATGAGTGGATGTCACGTGGGGCCTAGGATTCCATAGGATTCCCTAAAGGTGTTTCAGCACAGTGTAGCTACTCTGAGATTTAAGTTCAGGTTGTTGCCTGGCTCTCGTGGACGTATCTGTTGAAATGAAGGGACTACAAACATCTAACTAACACAAGCATTTACTTTATGCAGTATTAGCTCATTTAATCCTCGCATTTCCACAGAGTAGGTACCATTATCCCCATTTTACCAGTGAAGATCTAAGATAAAGGGGTTAAACAGCCAAGGTCATCTGGGCATATTGAGATTTGAATCCAGGCAATCCAATTTGGGAGCTTTTGTGTTTAACCATTACTCTAACCCATCTTTACCGTTCATAGTCAAGGCAAGGACAATGAGGATGTCAGGCTGGACTTTTACCATCAAATTAATTAAGGCAAAAGTTTTTAGGAACTGTAGTTTATAATATAATAATTATGTCTTTTCTTTTTCTTAGGGACAAACAAGAGTTCAGGGTAACAAATAAAGGCTAGGATGTGATGATGCTAGAAAGAATTCCCTTCATTCGGCCTCAGGAGCCTTCTTTGCAGTGATAAGGTTCAAGGAAGTTAAGAATCACAGCTCCAAGTTGGGCTGTTTTCGCAGCAAAATGAAAAGTCTTCACAGCTTATTTCCTTTAATTACATCATAAAACAAAATTAGAACATACAGGAAACGATAGTTACATAACAATTTACTTTATATATACTTATATATAAATTTTTTTTTTTTTTTTTTTTTTTTAGTCCAAAGATTTTAAAGCAAAAGTAATCCTCTACTGCCACCTTGGATTTTATTTATTTTTAAATACCCCCCTCCCCCATCCTCAAGTGCCAAATACTTGGGTGGAAACACAGTCAATTGGGCAGCTAATGGAAACTGGTGCTAAGTCACCATGTAGAGACTGTGTCAGCCCCAGGGACTGGCTAAGCTCTGGAGCAGGCCTGGAGGAAAAACAAGCAAGCAGCAGCTCCTATACACTGAAGCACTCTGGGGTGAGTGGAATGGCTGGGGAAGGCTTAGACCAAAGACAGGGATGCTTGGGCTAACCACCTCTGCATTTACCCCCTCTGGGGGGGGGCGGTGAAGTCTAAGGAGGTACAGGGATGAAACAGAGCCTGGTTTGAAGATAGAAAATTTCTCCAACAGCACCATTTCCCCATCCATCTCTGTCCGTGAGCAGAGTCTGACAGGCAGGGGTAGAACTCACAGTTCTCTGAGCTCTGCACAGTCCGTGTTTCTCAGGTCTGTGCTCTCAAAAAGTCACTGTAAGCTGGGCAAAGGTGAGCAGAGCAGCTGAAAAATGCACTTGGCAGGTAACTTTGAAACAATTCCTGGGAGGAAAAGGGAGGAGGCAAGAATTGGAGGCATCTGAAGACTGAATAATAAAACAGGAATGGAGAAAGGCAAAATTAAAAAGGCCTCTTTCCTGCTCTAATAACCCTTTAGAGTGGGTAGTCACAGATCCTCAGGGGCCAACTCAGAGAGCTGCAGCATGATGAGAAAGGAGACAGTAGCGTCTGATCAGCCATGACCCATGGGTCTTGTACATGTACCAATGGGTTCTAGGTGCTAGAGGTTAGTGTGTAATTTGGGGGTGCAGTGAAGTGGAGAGTAAGAGATCTCATACTCACCTCTTTGTGCACATATTAGAAATTAACAGTCACCAGAGAAGCACAGATATGAAATTATTCTCAAGGGAAAGAAAAAGTTGATGTAAACCCAGGAAAGTAGCAGCAAAGGCTCTGCTTATTACAGATCTAATATATAGCACTAGGAAAAAAAAAATCATTCAAGTTGTTAGGAAGAAAAAGGTAAAGTTATTAATCAAACCATGCCAGTTAGAGACACTTTTTCAAGTTAGGGTTTTCTAAGACTTTAGGTTCCCATTCTCTAGTGCCCTTAAAAAAAAGAAAAAGTAGAGCAATGACTTCTGGGTCTGAGGAAGGGTTAGGCTAGGGTAAAAACCACATACATATGTGTGAGCAGCAATGTAGTACAGACTTGAATAGAAGTAAGTTAGAGACAAATACAACAGAAAAACTTACTGGGTCAAAGTTTTCTTCTACTTCAAAAAAAAAAACAAAAAACAAACCACCCCCAGGGGCAGCTGGGAAGCACTGGTGATTCTTTCAGTGGTGTCAATCCCCATTGGGTTGACTCTGGTGTGCCAAAAATAAGATTCCTCTTTGGAACCTATATTATAAATCCTTGCCAGTAAGAAGGGCACGGAGTTCATCAGGTGGGGAGGGAAGTAAATCTACCCACATGTGAGGAGCTGCCTCTAAGTATTCAGAATAGATGTTTGTGCTTGAGGCAAAGCACCCTAGCTCAATATCCAATTCTCTCCTTTACTTTGAACCTCACCTGCCATTTCTCCATCCCAATTCTTCAAAACAAGACCCTGGAAAACATACGAAATAGGAAGGGCCAATTGATAAGAGTTTTAGGGGCTCATGGTTTTTCTTCCTCCAAGGGCACTAAACCACCTTGGCCAAAGAATCCCTGAGACTCAGCACCTATGACCTGAATTCTACCAAGGGCTTACCCAAAACACATAAGGCAGAGCTGGAAGGGAGTACCCATGGAATGTCTCTTATCGACATCCCACATGGGAGACTGTCCAACACAATTTTTGTGTGTGCTGAAAATTAAGTGTAACCCTCTCGGGTTCCAAAGATTCACTCAGACACAGCTGAGATGTTACTTAAGTGACTTTCCAAAGGATTAAATTCTTCAGAGTAGAACTGATGTTCCACAGAAGAAAAACGGACAAAATTGATAGGCTTGTCTTGAGAGGGGAGCTGCAGAAGCCCCTCATGCTGAACACTCACTTGCCTCATATGATAGTTTCTGGGCAGGTAGAAAGTCTGGCCTAAGTGAGAGGGCAAGGTTAGAGCAGCTGGTGCTTAAATAGCCCATGTTCTTTGTTGGAGAATCAAGACGTTAAGCTAGGGCAATTACAAGTCACATTTTCTTTCCAAAGTATCTGGGTTAATTATACCTTATCAACATGGACTTTTACCAGCTTTCTGTACCTTCCAATCTTAAAATTGAAATTTATGATAGAAATAAAGAGAAAAAAGATGAGAAAAGGCTGGGACTCTGTATTTTCCCTCATCCTCCTATTGCTTTGGAGTTCTGTAGTCCAAGATCATTGTAAGGGGGTGGTTCATTGCAAGACCTCCAACCAAACACTGTATACCTCAAACAAAGATCTCTTGTCTGGGTGTGAGGTGATTAAAGATCCTAGAACTGGCAAGGCAGTTCTTTTTATATAAAATTCCAGAAGCTCAGAGCATACCACTGAAAGAATCTGTCAGCCCGGATGCACAACAGGGATAGATATCGGCCCTTAAATCATACACACAAGTAGGGAAAAAGCAGAACACATCAATTTTCTTAAAACCTCTCCTCTTACTGGTGGCAATTGGATGAGCAGCCTGTAACTTTCAGCAAAATAAACACTAACTGGCTAAGGGTCAACTGTGATTAATAAGTGTTCCTCCTCTCCAAATGACAGTCACCTAAGGACCCACAACCTATACAGGTAGTAACACACACCTCCTAACAAATTCAAACCAAAAAAGGTTCCATTGCATACTTTGTTTAACCACCCATTGCATAAATGGGTTATCAAACAAGTAACAATGCATTTTTCAAGGCAATTAGAAGAAATAAAAGAACTTGACTGCTGTAGCATATTATAGCTGCACTGAATATTCAAACAGGGAAACACCAAAAGAAAACACCACAAAAATATTTACTAGGCTTCTCTATAAAATGTGTGATTCAAGGAATATGTAAAATTTCTAACTTGTATGTCTACTATATCAACTTAATGGGTACGGAAATTAGACTGGAAATTTATAAGAATCATTTAAGGAATTGTTTACATCCACTGAAGAGCGTAACAGGAGAAAACATTTTTTTTCTTTTAATCCAAAGGGGGTGGGGGGAGTGTGATATGCTTTCATATTCCATATTGGAAAAAAAGCTGAAGCCAGATCCCCTTACTCCACATATCTAACAGAGTTTGACTTTAAACTCAATTCAAATTCAATCAAACACGAAAGAACCCAGTGAAAAATGGCACAAGCCACTTGACAGTTAACTGAATTCAAGGCTGCCTAGGATGATTTGCCTGGATCAGGACAAGGAGCCAAGAAGGAAGCTAGACTGGAGACATTTAAGAACAAACCAGCAGCACCAAAGCGAGTAAGAAGGAAGCTTTAAATAGAGGACAAGAATGGGTGTGAGAAGGAAATGGGGGAAGTCAGTGTAAAGAAAAAAAACAAACAAACCGTAATCACCTAAACTGGGACGATGTAAAAGAGTTCAGTGCAGCAAACCATGCTTCATCAAGATGTAACAGATGAAATTAGGGGGAAAGGCTGCTTAGAAAAGAGATGATATAGATGTTCCAAGAACTTTCTCCACAGACACTGCAATAATTCCTCCTGGTCATTTGCAGGTTTATGGTGATAGCTTTGGAGGGGGGGGTACCTTCTTATTTATCTCAAAATCTCTTCTTCCTGTTCACTCTGTACTTTTTCATTACAGAAGGCAGATTCCAGAGGGGCTATGGAGCCAGAAAAATGCACCAAAATACTATTCCTGAGGAGAACTTTTCTCTGTACCTGTTAAGCTTTATTGAATTTTCAAAGGTGCTCCAGAAGTTTAGACAGGAAATATTATGCTTAGGACCCTTTCCATCTGACCTAAACCTTACCATTTTCTGTCTCCTCAAATTCATCACATTCATCAGCTGGTGAAGGTTACAATTTGGCACAAAAACCATATTTCTTTCTCAGTTTGATGGGCCTGAAGTTCTCTTGAGAAAGGAACGAGGTTCCTGCCTGAGCACACATGAGCCAGTATTGCACACCCCAAGGCCTTTGTTTTCTCTCTCTCACTTGGCTTGGACAAGATGGAATGTGCCTCAACAGCAAGGATCACCTGGACAAGGCCACATGGAACTGCATGTGGATAAATCCTTCAGAAAGATGCAGAATAGGTTTTTTTTTTAAAGCTTTTTTCCGCTTCTTTTAAATAAAGAAGTACCTTAATAGGTTCAACTATTGCAAGTCACTCAGGGTTTTATGGTCAATTTATTCAGGCACAAACACACAAAATTATACTTTAGAGCAGATGGCCCCTAAATATTTCTCTCCTTTAGTTTTGTTTGGATGAGTAACCTGGGGATCTGCATATTATCAGCCACACCTGGAAATCTCTGTATGCGTTTAAGAATCTGTATGTATAGCCAGAAGGAGAGTTGAGTCTTACTTGAAAAACCATATTCCTTATAAGGTAATTTGAGAAGAGGATAAGGGAAAAGGGGGATGAAAAAAAAAAAAAAATAAAACAAGTAATTTGAACTTTGAAAGGGGCATAATAAAATAGAATTTAAAATAAAATTAACATACTAAATAATGGTGGGTAGTACAGACTTCTAGCACCACCCTTGCATCTAAATGTTTTCTAAATCAATGGAGAAATAAATCAGACTCATATGCTGGCAGAACCAGCACCTGCAGCATTAAAACAAGCCCTTGAATAGGCCAGATCATGCAGATGATCCAAGACCATGATGGATTGCACATTAATGTCCCAAAAGACCAAAAAATAAAAAATAAAAAAATAAATCAATCACACGAGGTTTCTAATTTCAGGGTTTAGAAATCTACTTCTTGTGCTTTACAAAACCATTTTATTTCACTCTTTGTCTGATTTTTTGTGTGTGGCTTCTTATTAGACTCTGAGTCATGGGCACTGAGCACCTTACCCACAGCTGTGGTGCCCATGTAACTGGGATGGGCAGACACTGAACCCCACTTCCTCTCACTACTCCCTCACTGGGCTACCCTTGTGTTTCATTCAGGGGAAGTCTGGAGTAGAAGGCTACAGCTGACAAATTCTAAAAAGGTTCTGGTCTTTTGAGGTTCCAACATTAGATATGATACCATCAACACTTGAAATATAGGGTTATTCTTGTATCCCTGATGGACTAAAATTGGGGTGTGTGTGTGTTGAAATCAACAAGTTGGGCTGCACAGCTCCTCTAGCAGCACTCTGGCTAAAGCAAAATAACCTCACAGACACAGAACGGAGATGCCACTGATCACACTGAGATTGCAGTGATCATATGATAAAACTTAGTCGTTAATGTCTGAGCTTGGAGGCTTTCAGGCTGAATTTTGGGATTAACCATTCTACTTGTTACTAACAACACATTTCTCTCTTTCCTTATTAAGTTAGTGGAGTCTGAGAGAAGGAAAAATGTGCAAGGGAAGAATATTGGGCATATCATGCGTATATCATATATCACAAGATATAACAGAAATCAAAAGGCAAAGTTTGTTTTCATCAAAATAGTTTTAGCTCAATTTCTTGTCATAACCTTTCTTGCTTTTGTTATAGTCTTCCTTCCGACTGGCAAAGATTCAGGCAGGGTCCCCTAATGATAAAATCTAGAATTAAAAAAATATTTATTGATAATGTCTCCTTTAAAGATGTCTGGTAAACCCAACTAATCATCCAAAACGCAAACTGTAAACACAACAAAGCAGAAGAGTAACAACTGAGTATGAGTTAGCAGAGTATGAACGAGTGACAGACTGCGCAAGAGTGCAGGAGGGGGCAACAGAGAATAGAAGACAGGTGCACAATATGGTACAGAGAGTGACAATTCGAGTGAATAAGTAATCACATTTGGACCACAGTGATTTCAATGCAACTATTTAGGAAACCTCTGGGCCAAATACTAAAACACAAGAGGAATGGACAAGCCTTCTTTGTGAGCATGCTCAGCATGTTGGCATGGAAACAAGGAAGCACAGAAGCTCTGTAGTCATCTCACAATGGATGGCTGCCATTTCTAGGATGCAAAGAAATTTTCTTTCTGGTCCCTGGATACATTATACATTGTTTATCCGTGCTTTTCTTAACCATGGAGGATTGCAGCTGCTGATCCAAAATCCCCAAAGAAACCCCTTAACAAAACAAACTGCAATAGCAGTAACACTGGGTTTGCTAGAATGCTCCCTACCCTCTACCTTGGCCTGTGATTTTATTCTGGACACGTCCAACAGGAATGGTTAAGTTTTACCAATCCACTTGATAAATAGGCCAGCACAGACTTCAGTCCCCTGGTCACAGAGCTAGAGTGGATGGGGGTGAGGAGATATATGCATATGTATGTGTGGCTCTGGGGATCTGGACACTGCCCTCACTTTGTGACCCTTTCCCAGAACACTGGGGTTGCTTCCACTGGAGAGACTCCACGGTAACTCTAGAAGTGTCATTAAATACTCAGTTCACCAAGGTTGACCACCTCCATTGTCATAGGATGATGCAGCATCTGCAGAAGCGCTGTCTGCTGCCCCCTACTGATGGGGGTGGAGTGACAGGTGCGAAGTAGGCGTGGACTTTAATATTGGGTAAATGGGTCTGAAACAAGACAGAAACATTACTAAGAGAGAGGGCTTCAACAGAAATGGCAATGCTGCTTTTCAGAAAAACCACTAACGGGCTGAATAGACATGAAAGCAGGGTAGAGACTGAGTACTTGTTAGGGAGTTGAGAGGCCTGGGTTCTTTGTATGATGCCAAGTTGTTTTAAATGACCAAATCAAGCTCATTTAACTTTGGTACTTGCTTTCATCAATATAAACTGGAGGAAAACAGTATACTATCTCTAAACCTGTCCCACAGGGCTTCTTAGAAGTTAAAGAAACTATGTAAGCTTAAAATAATTTTTTTCAAGTCATTGTGGATGTTTTTCTCAGATATTAAAAACAAAACAAAACACAGAAACTCATGATCTTCTTTTTTTTTTTTTTACCGGGAGGTCCCGGGGATCGAACCCAGGTCCCTCCATATGGAAGACGGATGCCCAACCAGTTGAGCCACATCCGACCCATCATGATCTTCTTTTAACAACATGCATCTTCTAGTCTTTACTACATAAATAGTATCTAAATACCTACTGTGTTCAAGGTACTGTGCTAGCTGTTAAGTAAGAGGAGTACAAAGATGGTCAAGATGGGGATCCTGCTCTTAGGAGCTTGTAGTGTAGACATACATATTAACAGCTAAATTAAAGTGGAAAAGTACGAAGTTACTTGAACAGATAAAGACTCCTTGGAATTCAGAGATGGAAGAGATTCCTGATAGTCAGGCAGGTCCAGGAACCATGGTGTAACTTGGCCATATAAGAGGCTGTGGTTGACCTGGGCCTCTCCTCTCTTGGTGTGGAAGAAATATGGCTGCAAAGCCTCCCCCAATTCAGTTATGCTCTCTTTCCTCTACATCTGAAGTGAAAGGACAGACTGAGGAACTCTAGATGAGGTTTGATGCTCTTTTATGCACTCAGAGGCCATATGGTCAATGTGGACTTTTCAGAGGTTGGTGGTAAAGGCCTAACTAAGCACAGTGCCTTTCCCAAAGCAGGCATGAAACAGATGCTTCAATGCATGGTAAACTGAATAATCTAATACACAGATTCATCTAGCCTTTTACAACCCCTTTGCTGGCAACTAGTCTTCCCGTCACTTGGTTGTGCATGAGGATCCTATTATGGAGGATGGAGCAAAAAGAAAAGGTAAAAATCTAATTGATCCAGGTGATAGTTTAAAAAATAAGAACCCCAGGAAAACAGGACATAAAAGTTAAATTCTTAAATCCCATTTAACCTAACAGTTGATGTTATTCCTTGCTTTCTGGCATGTAATTTTTTTCCCCCTCTCTGGCTCTGGGGTTGTTATTAAACCCTGGACATTAGTGGAGAGAGTCTGCTGGGAGACCTACTTTTCTTCTCTTGAGTGTATATTTTCCTACTAAATTTCCATCAGGAACCACAGCTAAAGAACAATCTACCCTTAAGTTTGCTCTCCATTTTTTTTTCCTCCTTCCTACATGTCCCAATAAGATGAAAATCCGAGGAATCTAAATCTGAAAAAAAAAGAAAAAAGAAAAGAAAAGAAAAGAAAAGAAAGTGTGCTGAGAACACCAGAGCTGGGGAGTGATGCAATCATCTTTACCCTGAGTCTCTTGATTCCAGCCCGCGAGATTTGCTGGCAGTCATAGAGTTCTATCCGCTCAAGGCTGTGACAGCTCTTCAAGTGCTCCAGGGATGCATCTGTGATTAGTGGGCAGTTGTCCAACTCAATCACCTCCAACTGGTCATGGGCACAGGCCCCATTCCCCAGGTGACGAATCCCATCATCTGTGATCAGCTCACAATGAGACAGACTCTGAAGCCAAACAGAACATGGAAGGATGTTGAAATATTTTATGGCATTTCTCTAGCCAAAGGCCTAACCTTTTTGGTTTGATTGTGATGACTATGGAGCCATCACTAGATCCATGTAGTAGAAAGAAGAAAGCAAATCAGAGTTGCTGGGTTTCTGCTTTTGGCAATCAGTGACTGAATCTTTTGTGTGTGATTCTGAATATATATTGTGAATTTATATAATGATTGCAGGATAGTTCATACACAAAATAAGATAGGCTTAAAAATTATAAAAAGAAATGAATACTTTTCTACAGGGAAGAAAGATTGGCTCAATCTTCTCCTGCACAAAATTTTCTGGAATTTGGATTAAATATTGAATACCTGGTTCAGGACATGCCCAATAATTAACTGAAGTTGATTCTTACAGCTGTCAGGTATGGTTATCTCTACACATAATCTTTTATCAATTTTCCTTAAATCTCTGGTTCCTCCATGTGAAACTCAGAAACCTCAACCCCATTTTGGATAGTATTGTGCCATCAAACCCCAAAAATGAGCCTGGGTACAGAACAGCCAACCAAGATGCCTTCCTATAGTGTCACTGGAAACAGTAGCAAGAACTCCCCACCATGTGGGAGAGGGAACTCATATACTCCATGCCAGTTTTCAGTTTCTAAGCATTGGTACAGAAAACATTTCACTTTTTCAGTTCTTATCTCAGTTCCCCCTTCACCTGGTCTACTTTAAGTTGGCAATTTGGAGAAATATCCTTTCCTAAAATGGTAGCCAGACCCTAAGAGAAAAATAAGAGCTAACTATAGCACTGAATTTTGATTAAATCCAATAAACACAAAAAATTTTGAAAGTCAAACTCACCAATACTTGAAGACGAGGACAATGTATAGAAAGTTGGATTAATGTGCTGTCTGTTATCTGAAAGAAACAAAAAAGTTTATTTTAGGTATACTTCTAAACCAAATAAAATCATGGGTCCTACCTCATTTTTTACTACATTTCTTTTCTGTCACTGCCCCTTCCACTCTGCCCCTATAATCAATCACCAAATAACAGAATTTTAAGGCTGAAAGTCCATTGGCTACTTGAACCTATTCTGTAAGCGCACACCCAGGCTAGACTTGAACACGTCTAGCCATATCTAGTGTCATCTTTGGACAGTTCCATTCAAAGTTCTGTTTGGTTTTTGAAATGAGTAAAAATCTGTCCCCTTGTAACTTCTACCCTCTGGACTTTGTTCTACCTCCTTTGAACCATAATCAGAAGATACTGCTCCATGAAAAAAACTAATGTAAGAACATCCTTAAATTTTCAGATATTTGGCCTTATATTCTATAAGGCATGCCACAACTCAGAATTGAGAACTTGGGCAGTTATTTTTACCAAGGAAGGGGTTGCGGGAATCTTGGTTAACTATGAACATTAGGCTTCAAAGGAGTGAAAGCAAATTAGTGCTTCTTTTAAAAAGTTTTCCAACTCTAAGATTATTATTATATTTTCCTACTCCATAGTTCATAAGCACTAAGAAATGGGGGAGAAAAAAAAAATGAGGGAGAACATGTGCACATCACTCAGAATGATTAACACTGGAAAGGACACAGGATGCTCAGGCACATGCAAAAGATAGATGGATGTGAGTGAGTCTTAGTTTTAGTTTAATAAGAACTAAAAGCTGACAGCTTTTAGTGTAGATAGCAAATAATTAAAAAACAAAAGGTGGCCTCTACCATCACAGAAATATCTTTCCTTTTTCATTTTTAACTATGAAAAAATTCTGTTGATCTATGTTCTTTTTTTGGAGACCACTCCCCTAAAAATTTCTCTCCAATTAATTAATAACCTCAAAGGTCTTAATGGTAATAAAAGAAAATGTTGATGAGAAGGTATCCAGTCTGTCCTAAGGGCAGTGTTCTATACAGAGTCAGATCTATGGGGCTAATGATGAAAGGGGTACAGTAAAGATTAAAAAAGGGCAATGCTATATATCAATGTGATGGGGCTTTTAAAAGTTACTAGTATAAATCTCCAGGTCTGAGGAAACATTTTAAATCTTTATGGCCTGAACATTTGGGCCTCCTTTCTTTAAGCACCCTCACTGATGGTATGAATCTGGACACATGCTCATGGTTCTTTAACACACAGGGCACAAGCACCCCAGCCTGGTGCCTCAAGGCGCGAAGTCAGCAGTGCTGCCAGGCAGTCCACTGTCCTATGCGCACGCAGGAACTTGGACATTCCAATGTGCAGGCATTATGCGGGTTTCTATCCCACTAAATTTTTGGGTAAAAATCCACAATCTTACCTGAACACATTCTTCCAGGTCCATCTTTTCAAGCTCATGGCAATTCTACAAAGTACAAAAACCGAACATCGCAATGCAAACATTTAAAATGTGGGAAAAATTTAATGCCAGAAAACTAAAAGGAAATTTTCAAAACTGATGACATCTTAGACAGTTTTAGAGTTGTTGTCATTCTAACATCATTTTCTGACTTATTCCATTAATTACACACTTTTAAAGGCCTTGATCACAGTAAAAAATTTAAATTATTCCACATTTAAAGTACTTAACATCTTATAAACCCAGTGGTATAAATTTGCTGAACATTAATGCTGGGTTATATAGTGATTCTTTCACCCATAAATAATTTAATGAAAATTATTACTTTGGGAGAAAGGAAGACAAACTTTATGCTCATTTAGTTATCCCATACATTGGGCCCCACCCAACTGATATTCCATTAATGTGCCTTCTCCATTTTCCATTACACAAGTCAAAGTTAGCATAATTTTAAATACTATCATTATGTAGTGATACTCCAAGTATTAAAATCTTCTGGAGAATACAGAAAATCCCTTTACAACCTTCCCTTCAAAACCAGGCTTTTATGTTTCTTTAAACATCACTCTCATCCATCAGTCACATACCAAATAACTGAGTACGTTGTTTGACCATTTCTTTCAGAAAACATCAGGAACTCTGCTTAATTTAATTTATCATCTTATGAAATAGTGGAGAATCAAGTCTCAGGAAGAAATGTCATGTTCTCCAGTGCAGGTCTGCATTTCTAGAGCAGTATGTATTCTTACTGGCATCAAAAGACCTGTAGCTGTGGCACAATACTCAGGAACACTGGCCACAGAGCAGTTCTCCCACATCCCTTACCCCCAATTCCACGGCCATTTCACATCTCTCTCATTGCTCATTTTTCTGAAATAAACTCCCCGAACAAACCTATGAAACCTAGAGAAAATACATACCCTGGCCAGAGTTGTAAAGCCCACATCTGTTAATTGAGAACACCTTGCCACTTCTAATATTCTGTTAAAAAAAAGTGAAAGTCAAGTGTTTGGACAATGAAAACTGGATTTATTAAAACAGCAAGAATTTAAGTAAACAACCTCCTATTGTCTAACAACTACATAATACAGAGTGACATTAACAACTAAGCAAGTCTGTATACAGCTCTCTCCAATCATTTTCAGTCATTATAAAGTGGTCCTGTAAATATCACCATATTTCAGGGTGATACAATCAAAGAACACAGAAGAACATAATGGAAACTTGGAGTTAATGTCAAAATGCATGAGAAATGCATCTAAAAGCCTTCTTGATGGCATACTGCTCACCCCCAGAGGGCAGCCTGTTCCTAGAAAACAAAGGAAATGGAGATATGTTTCAGTTAATCTGTTGCTGAAGTGAGTTATTCTCTTTCCCTATTTTACATGCAGGTTCACTCAGATTTACACAGCTTTTTAAATTTTTTTTATTTTTTATGAAAAAAATGTTTTACTCATCACTTTTTTGAAGTCATTTTTTTTTTTAAGATTTTTATTTATTTACCCCCCTCCCCTTGCTGCTTGTGCCTGCTGTGTCCATTTGCTGTGTTTTTTTCTCTGTGTCTGCTTGTCTCCCTTTGTTGAGTCAGCTCACTGAGCCACGAGGGCCGGCTTGCCTTCACCAGGAGGCCCCCGGGAATCGAACCTGGGGCCTCCCATATGGTAAACAGGAGCCCAACCAATTGAGCCACATCCGCTTCCCTACACAGCTTTTTAAAAATGCTATGAAGGGACTGCTTAATTACAGATCTGTCTTAAATGTGAAATTCCATACTTAATTTAAAAAATACCCTCCAGCTTCCTGTTTCCTTCCATAGACTCTGGGGAGGCCCAGTAGAGAGGGAAGGTGAGGGGCAGCCATTCTCCTGTTCAGCAACTGCTACACATCAACCTAAATACCAACCAACAGAAGACTGAGGAATAAAAAAGCAGCTCTTTTCCATAAAAAGTTTGTTAACTTCTACACTATAGTACCAAACAAGATTTACACATTTGCTTATAAATTCTTTACTACAGAAGTGGAAAAAAATTAAAGCTAATGTATAAGAAATCATTATCAACTGAAAATCAATTAGAAATAAGTGTTTTGGGGAGCTGATGTGGCTCAGTGGTTGAGTGCTGGATTCCCACATACGAGGTCTTGGCATCAATCCTTGGCCCTGTACCTCAAAAACAAACAAACAAAAAACCCAACCAATCAACCAAACAAAAAAACACAAAAAGAGTGTTTTTTTCTAATGGGAAAACACAATAAGACTGAAACACATTTGGGTATCACATTTGTTAGCCTTTGCAATTTTAACAATAAAATTAACTATATATAAAGATGGACCTGAAGACCCCTCTTTTTAAAATGAAAAAATGTGGTGTGTAATACTTTAAGAGAGGAGTGAGTTTGGTTACCTGCCTAGCTCCTAGGAAGTACTCTACTCAAGCTTCTGATATTACTAATTTTGATATACAAGTCTATGATTTATATTAAGAGATTTTAATACTGTAGGCAAGTCTTTTTTTTCCAAAGATTTATTTATTTTCTTTCCCACACCCCCCGTGTTTTGCACTCGCTGTCTGCTCTCTGTGTCTGTCTGTTGTGTGTGAACCAAACCCGGGACCTCCCACGTGGGAGCGAGGTGTCGAATGGCTTGAGCTTCCTCCGCTCCCCAAATCTTCTTTAACCATTATCTTTAGGACCATGGACACGGTGATCACAAAAAAAAAATTTTTTTTAAAGAAAGTTTTATTGGTTTACAATGCTTATTATATGTAAGACAAGTGGTTTGTTTCATAGACTCTGGAGCCAGACTGCTTGGGATCAAACCCTCACTTTCTCCAGGTACTAGCTGTGAGACCTTGAGCAGGTTACTTGACCTCTCTGTGCTGCAGTTTCCAATCTATAAGATGGACATGTTAATAGTGATTATATCATGTTATGAGGATTTAATGAATTAATATTTGTAAAGCTCTCAAAACAATATCTGACACATAATAAGTATTGCATAAGTCTTGTCATCCCTACTCACTACAAATAGCGCATTGTGTGCTCTTACAGAATCAATATGGTATCAATACCAACTCCATATTCAAGCAGAGACAAGGAGCAATACAGAAATAAGGCTTGTTTTAAGAAAGACCAGCGGCACAAAAGAAGTCCTCCTGTAGGATAATATTTTCTTTTTAAATACTCCCTGTTATGTACCTAGAATGATTACTACAGGATAAACGACCACAAGGTAGGCCTTTTAAACTTTCCTCAGAAAGGAATTCTTTGAAAGCATTAACTTATTACTTTCTTAAGTAGTGAAACAAAATGTTGGCTTTCTCTAGTATGGACATCAAGGAGAATATAGGGGCTGCTAACCCTTGGTACATTCCAATTACATATAATCAAATGAGGTACATAGCAAGGAGGTGAGCATTTAAAAAGGTAGGGGTGATTTTGTAGCATCTGTCTTAAAACGTCAAGGTTCCAAGAAATAGATATGGGTGAAGGAGGCTTCTGTTCTTTTCCCCTGACTGTTGGAGCTAAATAAGAAGTGTTTACCTAAGCCGTGGGCAGTTCTGACCTAGAGCATTCAGGATGGCATCTGTGATGTTGGAGCAGCCGGAGGCACAGAGGGACTGTAACTTATGGCACCCTCTGCATATAGTAATGAGACCTTCATCTGTGATTTGCTAAAAAAAATAAGAGCAAAAAACTTAGCAGAAGAAAAAGAAGGGAAAAAAATAAGTTATACCTACAAAAATAAACACCAAAAAGACATAAGGGCAGCTTTAGTAATAATCAGGTAACATACCTAAAAGAACATGAATACATTTTGTTTCTTCCTTCCAGGTCTTTTAATTTTGCAAGAGAATCTGTGCTTATTTGTGGTTTAGAGGGAAGAAGCTATAATGGGATGCTTTTAACTTAATAGGATTGGGGGTGGCAGACAACACATCATGGTATAGTCTCATTTAACTGATTTTAAAACTGTTTTTTTTTTTTTCCTTTTAAATAGAACACTTATCTAGAAAGCAGATAAGAACATCAGTATCTTAATAGTACAAACATAATTATAAGTTCAAATTGATATTGATAAGTGTGGGAAAAAAGAAATTGTGGATGACAGTTGCAATCTTGTATCAGCCACAGCATCCACTTTATTTCTATATTTCAGTTTTATAATATAAAGAATGTCCTTATTTATGGGATAAATAGTTGTGTACATCACCACTCAGAACTGAGTGGGAGAGAGTGTGGTCTACAGTGTAAACTGTGGTCTATGGTTGGTGGCAAGGCTCCAGGATGTGTAAGTTCATTGAGGGTGGTGGGCCACATTGTGGGAGATGTTTGTGTGGGATGTGGTGGGAGGTGTGGGAGGTGGGCAACATGGGAATCCCAGTGGGTTCCGTGTAATATTTTGGGTAATCTAAAATATATGTGTGTATATATATATATAAATAACATTTTTGTAAGCAAATACACATATATGCATATATATTTATATATCATTTTGCAAATGTTTGTATGTATTGTGAGAATTTTGATTTTTACCCATTTAAAAAAAAAATAGTTGTGTACAACTCAAATATAATTATTTTAAACTTTTTATTTTGAAAAAATTTCAAACTCTCAGGATAGTTGCAAAAATAATACAAACCCATTCAGAGAACACCAATATACCCCCCAAGATGTCCCAATCCACCAACTTTTAACATTTTGCCACATTTGCTGTATCATTAAATCTATACATCTATTTATCCATCCATCTGTCCATCTGTCTAGCTATTTCTTTTCTAAACATTTGAGAAGTTGTATACATCATACTCCTTGAACACTTACTATTTCCAATTACACTTCCCCAGATCAAGGATATTCACTTGTGTAGCTACCTTAGAGACAGTTATCGAGTTCAAGAAATTTAAAAATTAATATAAAAAGCTTACAGCCTATATTCCAATTTTCTCATATGTTCCAATAATGTCCTTTTGGGCCTTTTCTCCTCCATTATTAGATCCAGTCAAGATCATGTATTGCATTTAACTATCATCTCTTTAGTAGCTTTTTTTTTTTTTTTTAAGTCACAGAAACATATACAACATGAACTTTTCCATCTCAAGCGTTCCCAAGCACATGAAACGGTGGAATTAATCACGCCTACAATGTTGTGCTACTGTCCATACTGTTACCAGAACTTTCTTATGACCCCAAACAGAAATCCTGTACCCATTATGCATTAACTCCCCCATCCCCTCCTCCCCAATCCTTGTAACCTATACTCTACTTTCTGCTTCTATGAATTTGCATAGTCTAACTGTTGCATATAAGTGTAATCATGCAATATCTGTTCCTTTGTGTCTGATTTATTTCACTCCACATGTTGTCTTCAAGGTTCATCTATACAGTGGCAAGTTGTCAGGGAGCTATAGGAATTTTGGTTGGAACTGTATTAAATCAGTAAATCACTTTGGGTAGTACTGACATCTTAATGATACTAAGTGTTCCAATTCATGAACATGGAATATTTTTTCATTTACTAAATGAAAAAATTTCTTTCTTTCAGTAATGATTTACATTTTTCCATTTACAGGTCCTTTACATCCTTGGTTAAATTTACTCCTTGATATTTTATTCTTTTAGTTGCTATTGTAAATGGAACTGTTTTCTTGTTTTCCTTTTCAGATTGTTCATTGCTGGTGTATAGAAACACCACTGATGTTTGTGTACTGATGTTGTACTCTATCACTTTGCTGAATTCATTTATTAGCTTTAATGCTTTCTTATAAATTCTTCTGGATTTCCTACATATAGGATCATGTCAACTACAGACAGGGATAATTTTACCTCTACCTTTGCAATTTGGATGCTTTTTATTTCTATTTCTTGCCTAACTGCTCTAGCTAGCACTTCCAGGACTAGCTAGAGCTAGTGATAGCAGGCATCTTTGTCTTGTTCCTGATCTTTGGGAGAGAAGCTTTCATATTTCACTATTGAGTATGATGTTAGCAGTACAATTCAAATGTAATTTTGTATGTTTTAAATTATTTTATAATAAAAAAAAAAGAACACACATTATGTTACATATAAACATCTTAAGTTGGATATATTTGGCACTTTAATTTGTCCTAACAGATTCACCAATTTTGCAATGACAACTGAAAAACAAACAAAAACCCCCAACAAAAACCCACAAACTTTTAACACTCACTGCTTAAATGAGCATGTTTTTCAATACTGTGCAACTGAAACAAAATACAAATAACAAATGGATGCTAAGGCAGATATAACATTTGTTTTAAGGATAAAATAATGAGAAATATATAAAGTATCTGAAAAACTAACATGATAAATGCAACATATGATTAGTAAGTAAGATAGTTGAGATGTAATGGAAGGAAGAGCATCAATAAGCATGCATTTTAGCAGGCCAGTGGAACTTGTGCCACACAAAGTTAGAAAAATATTATAGGGCTGTGTTGCCTTTTCCTTCTTGTATTTTATAGCCTAGGCATTAATGAGGAAGAAAGATGAGGAAAGACATGGTGGCAATATTTTAATCTAAATGATAAAAGTATTAAAATTTACTAAAATTTTACTTTCAAAAATTAATTAAGAAAATGAGAATGAATCAAGAATGTGTTTAATTCACTTCAACAGTTTGGGCAGGAACATGAAGTCTCATGAATATTGAAAATTGTTTCATCATTTGTAGGGAAGGAATGATATGTACTAAGCCTTGGAGAAGGCAAACAATAAAATACCAACTGATTTCTACCTGCTGGAAAGGTAAAGGAAACCAAATGAAACCTGCAAATGGTATGTATATTTTTATGTGTATATGCATGTGTAACATACACACACATATATACACACAGTCGATTCTCATTATTTGTGGTAGTTATGTTCTATAAAGTTGCTGCTAACACTAAATTAGTGAATACTGAACCACTGCTCCTAGGGAAAATACAGGGTTAGATTCCTATGAGCTTCTGGTCATAATATTTTGTTAAGTGATCAATATATACTTTGTTTTTAAGTGTGTTTCTGTTTAAAAACACCTTATTTAATATATATTACTGAATCATTAACATCAAACTTGTAGCCAACAGCACTATAAGTCATGTCTGAATGAAGCTTATTTAACAAATTTGTTTTTCTCTGTAAGGCAAATCATAGCCTTCTTGTGCTCTGAACATTAGACAGCACTTCAACTCTATACCCGGGAGCCATTTTAAACAGCGAAATCACCGAAAAAAAAAGGCACAAAATGGGGCACTAAATGTATCGTGAAAAGGACACTTATTGTGAGTGCTGAAACAAGAAGGTAAAGCATTGCCTTGTTTTACCCCAGCTGGGAATGTGTGTGTGTTTCCCCCACTCTGCATGTGTCTGCAAATGACCACAAAAGTGCAAAAGTATTGATTATGAGGTTACAAATAAATTTTAACAAGTAGACAAAAAAGGAAACAGGAATCTTGTATAATGAGGATTGACTACATATGGTGTGTATGTGGATATGTATAAAATATAGACAATTCACACAAAAGGACAAATACTGTATGATTATATTACTATGAACCAAATATATTATGTAACATATTGAATGAATGAAAAAAGATTTATATGTATCCAGTACATTTAACTGAGAAATGTTTTTTATTCAATGGTGAAAAAAATTTAGATAGTGTGTGTGTGTATATATATATATATATATATATATATATATATATATATATAAATAAAAATAAATTAAAAATAAGTTATTGGAATTGGAAAAAAAAAAAAAGACTATTCCTATCATCTGAAGATGCCCAAGAACAGTTTTTTTAAAGCACTCTAAAATGGTGGTTTCATGCTTACATACAAGTTGTGCTTGCTCTCTAGGAGCAAACATTTCCCATATTTGCCTATAAATGAAACTAGGCAGAAGCTATGGTGATCAGAATTAAAAGGAAGGAATGTCATCACTTTAACTCACTCTCCAGGTTGCCTCTTAAGCAGATCACTATCAGCACCTTTACTCAAAGGCCAGAACTGCATAAGATGTGGCTGTTTTCATAACACCCTTAAACTAAACAACCACTACACTCTCAAGTCCAAGTAATCAAACAAGGGGAAGGTAAAATAAGCAGAAAGCTTAGCACAAGGAAGGAAAACCCTCATCAACCTTTTTCATTGCTATGAGGGACTTTCCCTCACAGGCAATACCCATATGTAATTTTCAAGGCAACAGAGAAAAGCTAAGGGTATATATTGTCAACGTTCTAGGACCCTGAGAAGTTTAGGCAGTTATCTGAGTGAAATTCAGGGATTTGGGGGTAGATAAGTTTATAGTCTGACCAAGCCAAATGTTAACTGGAAACACTGCTTGAAAATAATTTAAAGGGTACATTTACTTGTCATCTGTGTAGATCAGTTGTTCCCAATAGAGTTGTGACACACTGGCACATCTTAATTGGTTATAAAATGTGACTGTGAATAGTTACCATGAATATTTTATGTACTTAAGTGTGTAATTTTCTTTTAAAAGTTGGCAGTTTTCTTAAGTAGAAAAGAAAGGGGTGGAGTTACAGACAGCTCATCTAGAATTCTGCACAATCTACCCTTTATCTTATCTATGTCGAAGCCCCTGGGTGTGAGTACAGTCTAGCATGTAGTCATCTGTATGTCCACTGTATCTCCAGGGTTTTGGTGGTTGAAAAACCACTGGTCTTGATGATGGAAACTCTTGCAATAATACTATTGAAATGAATTCCTAACACACAAGAGTCATGGGAAGGGCTGCTTACTAAGCAAGTCTGCAAGTTCAAAGTCACCAGTTCAGGACAGTGTGCACCTATGTACTTGAGAGCTTCATCTTCTAGCTAGAAAGATTGAAAAAGAGAGAGAAAATAATTACTGACATGGTTTTAGAGGAGAAACGTTTAAGAATGATCACATTCACCAATACATTCTAGATACATTCAGCAAAATTTCAAAGGAACAGTGAGCCAGCAACAGTGACCTGTGAGCACTTAATGGTATAATTTATAGTATTAGTATAGTTGTCATGATTTTCTAAATCAGTAATGATGACATCAAATTTGTATTATTACCACCAAATCAAGGAAAAGACGAAATAAACATTGCCTAATGTTTATAGATTTTGCTTTTGACAAATTAAATATGCCTCACAGCATTTTGCTGAGAAATTATAAGGTTAAAATAATTTTCTATACCCCCTACAAAATTTTTTTAAAAACAGAGTTTTGGGAGAAGGCGCTGAGAAAGGAATCCATAGTGTTTATCTGGTACTGGAAGATCAGTGCCATGCTTACAGTGCTGAGAACAGATGGCAAGCAATTGATTATAATGATTCATTTCAATCAATATTTTTCAGGATTCCATAAATAACCAGAAGCTCAAGCTGTTGTTTTAAGGCAATCATGCTTGTGAAGCTCTGCTTCAAACAGTGGGAGCCCTCCTTCAAGAGTATAAGAATGAGGGTATTTTTAAATGCAATCCAAGGTATGGTTTTAGTTACCATTAATAAAATAAAACAATAAAAACCTAGCCCTACTTTGCCAGTCACTTATAAATCCACTCTTGATCATTTCCTTCCAGATGCTCTTTTTGCAAAATACTGAGATGGTAAACTTTTAAATGACAAAATATGTTGGATTTGTAACATTACTGGCAGGAAATAAGCATTAACACTACAAAATGTAGGTAGCTGTGTACTTGGCACATGTAAGAAAAATTCCTGGTGGTTAAACAGCTAGTGAAAATTGCCAAGGCTGCCTCCCTTGCCTATAAATACCCATTCCAAGTCTCAGGCAGTGACAATGTGATTAACTGCATGAAACCCTTCTTGCCTATGGCACATCCTCAGTATGATCTTATCTCCCTTTCTTGCCTCCCCCACAAAAATCAATTCAGCAAGGAGATGGTTATCTTTAATCAGATACTTTTACTCTAAGAATAACACTTCAATTTTCAGGAAGCATGTGTCTGTGGTCAATAAAACACAACTAGCATTTACTAACACCTTGCAGCTGCCTACCATGAGGTCACGGTCTCTCTGAATCTAAGAGGCACTACATGGAGTATTACCTGCGTGCAGCCTTTTAAAAATAAGGCTTTGAGAGCCCCACAGCCTCTCACTAGTGCTTGGATACCATCCTTGGTTACTTGGTCACACCAGGAAATGTTGAGTTGCTCCAACAGTGGACATCCCTCACTTAAGATAAAACAAAATGATACAAACATTTGACTAAATCCAATTCCAAAGGCACCAAAGTCTCATTTTATTGGCTATTTAAGTCAGGGAATGGATACAATCCCATTCTCTCCCCCAAGAATATATACTTACTTAATGTAAATTTAGAACATAGGCAATCCCATAGCAACAGTTTGTGGTGTCCATATGGGACTATATCACTAGCACAGCCATCTCAAATCCAGCTTAAGCCACAAGCATACTGCACAATACTATTTTCAGATATACTAGACTTTTATGGAGTTTTATACATATCAGTCTTTTTATATTCTTTTTGCACTTATCACACATCTCAAAAGGTTTCTAGATAGAAAATGGAAATTAAGTGACTTGTTCAAGTTCAGAGAGTAATTATAGAGTTCAGAATCAAATCCATATTCCCTATCACTTAATTTTATTACTTAACAATTCCAAGCTTTCTGACATTCTTTGGAAAACACTGCAGCAATTGTTTAAATATTCCTGCCTACTGAAAAGATCCAGAAAATAAAGCAAGGAGATCTAGGTTCAGGTTCATTCTTCAGCATTAATGGTGTGATGTCAGGCAAGTCATTTTAGGAAGGCTGTCCAGACCTCTGTTAGTCCAAGGTTAGCCAAAGTAGTCTTTCTATAATCTCTGAAAATCAACATACTCAACTATTATAGCACTTATCACACACTGTAATATAATAACAATATTCAGGGATTTTTTTCTCCCACTAGGGCAGCAACAATATCTTATTCAGTTACTGCCCATGGTTGCACAGTATCTAACAGTGGAAAAATTAATCTAGATTTTTTTTATGTGTAAAATGTCTACCCTATCTATCCAAGGCTTTCATATAAATGAGATAATTTGTGTGAAAATATTTATAAACTATATAACATTATATTATTGTATGTTTAATCCTAATGACAACTCTATGAGATGATGAGGAAACGCTCAGAAGGGCTCTATTTGCTCAAGGTAACTGGCTAATAACCTGCCTCCAAAATCCTGTTTTTAATCACTGGGCTATAATGATATGTGCCATTTTCTTAGGGGGGAAAAACAAGCCTTCAGAAAAATCTAGTCAGTCATGCGTAACTATACTACTCTGCTCAGAAATCCTGGTTGTCTCTAGTAATTTCACCTTGAGTCTTGTAATTGGGGTAAGACAAAATATCTATTCTGAACTACAGTACATATCCATAAAACATAGTTGCCTTCAATTTCAATGTCATTTCAGTTATTTTTAAAAAAACTTATTTTTTCTGATGATTAAAGATGCTAATTATAAAAAATTTACCTCAGAGCTTTTAGAGACATGTTTGTAATTGAGGTGCAGGAAGCCAAGTCAAGGTGCCTGAGTTTGGAACAGAACTTGCTAAGGCTAGTACATGTACTGAAAAATGGAAAAAGGAGAAAATAATGAATAAATAAAATAAGAATACATACTCAGTATACTCTCATTAAACAAATTTTCTTAACCCCAATAAAAGCAGTTGTAAATCCTGGGACATTTCACATTTACGAAGAGGCAGGTTCCATTCACAAAGGATAAGAAAGGCTGGGCTCTGTATGAGAATCTACATAAGGGGAAGGTAGTGCTTGATTCACATTTGGAAATGTTAATAGCTATTAACACCATACTACATATGTATGTTTTAAGAGATCTACATGCATTTTACAAATCCAGGAACAAGAGAAAGCTAGCTACTATCTGCTAGCATGTAGTCAACCATAAAGATTGAAAGCTCTGCCTGCTCATTCACTTGAATCTCTGTTCAAAATAACCTTTTGCATGGCAGTAATGAAAGGATTGGGTTTTTTTATAAGGTATACAAACTGGTGATGGACTGGTATTGGGCTGAAACAAGCTAAATTATAAAATACTGGTACTCACTTTCGTAATGAATTTCTTAAAGTTCTCTTTCCACCGTGGTCAAGTTCTGACTTTTTGTTTTCACTTACTATGGAAAATTTCCAATATATACAAAAGAAAGGCTGCTAGAACCCACAGGTACCATGATTAAATATCATGTAAATCATGACTAATGTACCATGTAAATATTTCAATACATATTTCTCAAAGATAAGGACTTAAAAAAAACACAATTCATTATACCATAATCACAGCCAACAAAATTAACAATAATTTTCAATATCACCTGAAACACAGTTTGTGTTCAATTTTCTACAACCATCTCATAAATGCCTTTTTCCAATCAGTTTGTTCAAATTAGGATCCCAAAAAGATCCGTACATTATATTTGTTGGGTATAACTCTTGGGTCTTTGTGTGGGTACATGTTTTCATTTCTTTTGGGTAGATTCCTAGCAGGGGAATTGCTAGCTCCTATAGCAAATTTATGTTTAACTTTTTAAGAAACAGCCAAACTTTTCCAAAACGGCTGTAACACTTTATATTCCCACCAGCAATGTATGAGGGTTCATTTCTCCACACCTCTACCAACTCTTTTTTTTTTTTTTTTTTTAAGATTTATTTATTTATTTATTTTTAAATCCCTCCCCAAATGGCTCCCTCATCAGTCTGCTTTTCTTCTCTAAGAGGCACTAGGAACCGAACCCAGGACTCCCATGTGGGAGGCGAGTGCCCAAGTGCCTGAGCCACACCTGCTCGCTCCCGGGTGACTGCAGCGTCTGCTGGCTGCGGCACCTGCAGGTTGCGGCACCTGCTCGTCTTCTTTAGGAGGCACCAGGAACCAAACCCAGGACCTCCCATGTGGGAGGCAGGCCCCCAATGGCTTGAGCCACAACCATTCCCTCTACTAATTCTTTTTTTTTTTTTAAAGATTTATTTATTTAGTTTATCCATTTTAGTCCCCCCACCATTCCCCATTTGCTGTTTTGTGTCCATTCACTGGGCAATTCTCTGTGTCTGTTTCCTCCCATCTCTTCTCATCCTCCTCCTCCAGTCTTCACCAGGATTCGATCCTGGAAACCTCCGATGTAGGAGAGACGTGTTCTGCCACCTACGCCACCTCAGTTCCTGGTTTCCGGAGCTTTCGGAGCATCTCGTCTTGTCTCTCCCCTGTGTCTCTCTCCTGTTACGTCATCATCTTGCTGAATGGTTCCCGGGGCCTGGCGGCTCACCAGCACACACAGCCTGGCAGCCCATGAGCCTTCTATATATATATATTTTTTTTATTTTACCGGGAGGTCCCGGGGATCGAACCCAGGTCTCTCCATATGGCAGACGGACGCCCAATCATTTGAGCCACATCCGCCCCCCCCCACTAATTTTTGACTCCAGCATACCCTCCACCCAGATACCCAGATTAACCCACCTTCATAATTTTGCCACAATTGTTCTATCTATCTTCTAAACATTTTAGTAGGTTGTATATATTGTACTCCCTGAACATTTAATACTTCTATATATATTTTCTAATAACAAGGAAATAAGTTGCACTTATGTAACTGCCTTAACTATATTTGCCAAATTCAATAAATTTAATATTGATATAAAGCATACAGTCTATATTCCAAGTTTTTCAACTGTCCCAATCATGACTTTTTAGGCATTTTCTCCTCTATAATTAGATCCAGTCTAGGATGATTATTGCATTTAATTGTCAATATCTCTTTAGTAGCTCTTTTTCAACCCCTATATCTAGAGTGTGTTTATCCATTTGTTTCCATCCTTGCCATACACGTTATGACACTAATAGTTAAGAAACATAATTTTGTGTTCTAAATGTTTCAGGTTATATTAAAAGTTATTTTCTGATTGACCCAAATCTTTGTTTTTAGAACTATATATAATAAACTAGAACTTGGTAAACATATTAGCTCTTTTCAGCAACAAATTTTGTTGCTTACATATATGCAAGTACTACTCTACTGAGGTACCAGGGATTGAAGCTGGGACCTCATACATGGGAAGGAGGCACTTAGCCCTGAGCTACATCCGCTCCTAAAAGTAATTCTTATAAAACTCTTCATTCAGTATTCCCATGTCACTTCACCATCCTATATTGTTATCTTACATATTTTCAAAAGTAAATCTTATTCAAAATTCTGGATTCTTTGCTGAATTGTGTGTTCAATTGTCCTTATAAAATATTTTATTTCGATCCTACAGTTGAAGGTTTTCCCGCTTTGATTTTAGGATTGTTGTCTCCTCAGTGTAAGAATTTTAATGCTGACAAAGAGGTGAGTACTCACTGAAGAGTGCTTTAACAGTGCAAATACATGTACTACAGGAGTTGCTGTATGAATAAATTACTCATGATTTTTCATTGAACTTCTATAGCATGAATTATCTGGCACTTTCCCAAGGGGTTTTGTCCTCCTAGTAAAGACTTTTCTCTCATTTTCTTCTTTAGTGGGTATTCCTACACTGAGTTTTCTTTTGCACACCAAGGCTGGTGCCTGGCTGAATGACAGTACAGAGTGAACATAGACTTAGGGTTTCTTTCCTAATTTTATTTAAAGGATAATTTATAAATTAAGGCATTTCCCACATTGAATACAGACAATTTTTCTCTCACATATGATTTCTCTGATTTGTCAGACTGGTTGGTAGACTTTTCCACTTTCATTAAATTTATATTGTGAATTCTCTCATGCCATATGTTATCAGGCCATTTTACTGACGGTTTTCTCATGTAGATGGCATGCATATGGTTTATTTCTAGAATGAGTTCCAATGTATTGTCAGAGGCCAGAGCTTTGAATAAAAGCATTACCACTTAAATGACATTCATATGATTTACTTCTAGTGTGAATTTACTTATGTTGACTGGTCACTGAGGGCTTTTCCAAATAGTTTGTGGAAAAATTTTTTTTTCTATATGAGTTAACACATATTGAGTCACTGTGGATCTGTGGATGAAATCTTGCAAATAATTACATTTAAAGGAATTTTTTTGAGTGTGAGATCTCTGCTTTTGGGAAGGAGATGAGAGAGACAAGACCTGATGGTAGATTGTCTTTTTTTTTTTTTTTTTTTTTTGATTCCCAGAGATTCTTGGCATAGATTGTCTTTCCTGCAGAAATGTTGCATGGATATAATTTCCTGCCTTAACTATCCTATTCCTTCTCTCCTCTTGCTCAAACTGGGAGAGCGCACCTGATTTACAGACCTGATGTCCCACTTAGACTAAATAACTGATAAGCTCCAGTATCACATCTCTGAGCATCTGTATTAGTCAGCCAAAGGGGTGCTGATGCAAAATACCAGAAATCGGTTGGTCTTTATAAAGGGTATTTATTTGGGGTAGAAGCTTACAGTTACCAGGCCATAAAGCATAAGTTTCTTTCTTCACCAAAGTCTGTTGCCACATGTTGGAGCAAGACAGCTGCCAATGTTTGCCAGGGTTCAGGCTTCTTGGGTTCCTCTCTTCCTGGGGCTCTGTTTCTGTCCGGGCTTACCTCCTCTGTTTCCTCCACAAGGCCAGCTGTGAACTCTCAGGCGAATGGCTCGTCTCTATCCCGGGCTTTCTCTCCTTCCTCACCAGAACTCCAACATCAAAACTGCTCCAACTCTGTTCTTTGCCATGCCTTTTATATTTGATTCCATACCCACCAAGGGGTGGGGCTCAATGCCCTACTGACGTGGCCCAGTTAATGCCCTAATCATAACTTAATCATGCTCAGATTAGCAGACCAGTTTACAAGCATAATCCAATATCTATTTTTGGAATTCATAATTACATCAAACTGCCAAACTGCCACAGCATCTTTCTCTGGGATGTGTCCAACAGGGCTCACTCCTCCTGGGTGAAATATTGAGCTATATCTATGAAGATCACTGACTTGAATGATTTCATTGTCAATAGCTCAGCTGACAAGTGTCCCCATCTGAGTTTGCACACACAATAAGGCAAGCACTAGCTAGGCAAAGCAGACCCCAAATAAATAAAAAGCAAGGAAGTTATTATTTATTTATTTATTTATTTATTTATTTATCTATCTATTTATTTATTTATTTTTTTACCGGGAGGTCCTGGGGATTGAACCCAGGTCCCTCCATATGGGAGAAGGATGCCCAATCGTTTGAGCCACATCCGTCCCCAGCCATATCTTATTAAGGATGCTTTTACCACACTCTGGAGATCATAACTTCTTTCTCTCTGTAGAAAAAGCACCATTTTAATGGTGGTGCTCTCTTGTTGTTTAAATTGTGGAAACTTGTAAATAACATGAACTTTCCCATTTCAGCTAATACCAAGCATACCATTCAGTGGGATTAATCATATTCGCAACGTTGTGCTACCCTCACCACCATCCATTACCAAAATTTTTCTATCACCTCAAACCGAAACCCTTTATACATTTTGCATTAACTCCCCATTTCACCTCTCCAACCCCCAGACCTGACAATCCATATTCTACTTTCTGTATGAATTTGCATATTCTAGCTATTTCATATAAGTGGAATCATATCACATCTATACCTTTATGTCTGACATATTTCACTCAATATGAAACAAGAATATCTTAAAGGTTCAAGCATATAGCATGCCATATATCAGAACTTTATTCCTTTTTATGGCTGAATAGTATTCCATTATACACATACTCACACCACATTTTGTTTATACATTCATCTGTTGATGGACACTTCGATTGTCTCCACAGTTTGGCTTTTGTGAATAATGCTGTTATCAACATCGGTCTACAATATCTGTTTGAGTCCCTGCTTTCAATTCTTTTCAGTATATACCTAGAAATGGTATTGCTAGGTCACATGGTAGTTCTATGATTTAGTTTTTGAGGAACTGCCCAACTGTTCTCCACAGTGGCTGTATTGTTTTAGATTCCCACCAAAAATGTACTAGGGTTCCTATTTCTGCACATCCTTTCCCAGCACTTGCTTTTTCCTTTTTTTTCTTTTTCTTTTTTTAAATAAACAGCCATTCTAGTGGACATGAAGTGATATCTCATTGGCCATTTGTATGTCTTCTTAGGAGAAATGTCTATTCAAGTCATTTGCCCATTATTTAAATTGTGGTATCTTTTTGTAGTTGAGTTGCAGGGGTTCTTTATATATATATATTTTTTAAGCCTTGTTTACTTTTTAAAAAATTTATTTTTATTTATTTACCCCCCCCTTTTGGTTTTGTGCTCACTGTCTTGCTCTCTGTGTCCATTTGCACTGTTCTCTGTGTCTGCTTGTCTTCTCTTTAGGAGGCACCGGGAACCGATCCTGGGATCTCTGATGTGGGAGAGAGGCACTCAATCACTTGAGCCACCCCAGCTCCCTGGTTTGTTGTCTCTTTTATTGTCTCTCCTCTTTGTCTCTTTTTGTTGTGCCAGCTCTCTGCGCAGGCCAGCTCGCTTTCACCAGGAGGTCCTGGGAAACGAACCCTGGACTTCCCATATGGTAGACAGGAGCCCAATCACTTGAGCCACATCTGCTTCCTTAAATATTCTTGCTATACATATATATATGTATATGATTTCTAAGTATTTTTCTCCCATTCTGTTGGTTATCTTTTCACTTTCTTGAAAATGTCCTTTGATTCACAAATTTAAAATTTAAAATTTTGACAAAGTCCAATTTATCTATTTTTTTTTTCTTTTGTTGTTCATACTTTTGATGTAAAGTCTAAGAATCCATTGCCTAATACAAGGTCTGATGGAGTTTCAATTAAAGGCCATGGCAACTGAAAGAATAGAAGGTCACCCTGGAATGTAGGAAACAAGCCCTCTGGTCTCATGCTAATAGGAGCTGGGTGGGGAAACATCCTGAGCTTGTAAGATTTACAATGTCTGTGAATTTCAGGAAGAAAAAGAGGAACTGAGCCATCAACTTTTAAGACTTGCTCATTTTAGTAAAATGTAAACTGTCAAGTATCTATTGACTTTGTATATGTACATACATATTTTCTTTGTTCTAAAGCCAAAATAAAAGCCACACCTTATGAGGTGGCAGGGCTCTTCTCTGCATATCTGACGGAGAGTCCCCTGATCCCAGTTCTTCTTCTCTTTGTCTTATTCTTTCTTTCTCATCCGCGGCACCGCACCGTTTTCATGGACCCAGAGCCTGACCGGCAACAAAGGTCCTAAAGACATTTACCTATGCTTTCTTCTAAGAGCTTTATAGTTTTAGCTCTTATATTTAGGGCATTGATCCATTTTCAGTTAATTTTGTATATGGTGTGGGGTAGGGGCCCACTTTCATTTTTTGCACGTGGATATCCAGTTTTTCCAGCACCATTTGTTGAAGAGACTATTCTTTCCCCATTGAGTGGACTTGGCCATAGATGTGAAGGTTTATTTCTGAACTCACAGTTCTATTGCATTGGTTTATATATCTGTTGTTGTGCCAGTACCACACTATTTTGATTATTGTAGTTTTGTAATAAGTTGTGAAATCAGGAAATGTGAGTCCTCTGACTTTATTCTTTTTCAAGACAGTTTTGGCTATTAAGGGTCCTTTGCCCTTTCATATGAATTTTTTTTTTTTTTTGTACCAGGGCCAGGGATTGAACCGGGGACCTCATATGTGGGAAGCCGGTGCTCAACCACTGGGCCACATTGGCTCCCCTGAGTTTGTTTGTTTGATTGTTTGTTTGTTTGCTTGCTTGTTGTTTGTCTTTTTGTTTTCTTAGGAGGCACCAGGAACCGAAACCAGGACCTCCTATGTGGGAAGCAGGCACTCGACTGTTTGAGCCATATTCGCTCCCCCTTTCCATATGAATTTGATGATTATCTTTTCCATTTCTGCAAAGAAGGCTCTTGGAATTTTGATTGGGATTGCAATGAATCTGTAAATCACTTTGGGTAATACTGATAACTGAATGATATTAAGTGTTCCAATCCACGAGCACAGAATATCTAAATAAATATCCATTTATTTAGGTCTTTAATTTTTTTCAGTGATGATTTGCCGTTTTTTGTTTACAAGATCATTACATCCTTGGTTATATTTATTTCTAAATATTTTATTCTTTTAGTTGCTATTGTAAATGGAATTCTTCTCTCTATATTATTATTATTATTTTTAAAGATTGATTTATCCCCCCACCCCGACCCCGTTTGTGCTCGCTGTCTGCTCGTCTTCTTTTTTAGGAGGCACCGGAAAATGAACCTGGGGCCTCCCATGTGGGAAGGAGGTATGTAATCACTTGATCCACCTCTGCTCCGTTTGTTGTGTCTCTCATCGTGTTTCCTCACTGTGTCTCTTGGTTGCTTCATCTCACTGTGTCATCTTGTTGTGCTAGCCTGTTGCGTCAGCTCGCTGTCTCACTCATCTTCTTTAGGAAGCACCAGAAACCAAACCCGGGACCTCTCATGTGGTATGCGGGAGCCCAGCTGCTTGAGCCACGTCTGCTTCCCTCTCTCTCTCTCTATAAATATATATATATTTTTAAGATTTATTTTATTTATTTATTGCCCCCCCCCCTGTTGTTTTTGCACTCGCTGTCTTGCTGTCTGTGTCCATTCACTGTGTGTTCTCTGTGTCTGCTTGTCTTCTCTTTAGGTGGCACCGGGGACCTCCGATGTGGGAGAGAGGCACTCAATTGCTTGAGCCATCTTAGCTCCCTGGTTTGTTGTGTCTCTCATTGTCTCTCCTCTTTGTCTCTTTTTGTTGCGTCGGCCAGCTTTTTTTCTCCAGGAGGCCCTGGGCAATGAACCTGGGATTTCCCACATGGTAGACAGGAGCCCAATCGCTTGAGCCACATCCACTTCCCTCTATATATTCTTTTTATTTTTTTTTAAATTTTTCCATTTATTTATTTATTTATTTATTTTAACTTTACTTTGTACATTTGATAATTGAAAACATAAACAATTAAAAACTAAAAAGTAAACAGATGAATAAATATATACATTTCTCAATTAAATGTAATGGATACATGTAAATTTTTTTTTTTTTGAATCAAACAATATATTACACAATATATTTGGTTCATAGTAATGCATTCATACAGTATTTGGCCTTTTGTGTCTGGCTGGCTTCATTCAACATAATGTCCTCCAGGTTCATCCATGTTGCCATATGCTTTATGACTTCATTTCTTCTTACAGCTGCATAATATTCCATCATGTGAATAGACCACAGTTTGTTTATCCATTCATCTGTTGATGGACACCTGGGTTGTTTCCAACTTTTTTTTTTTTTTTAAAGATTTTATTTATTTATTTATTTATCCCCCCCTTGCTGCTTGTGCTCACTGGGTCAGCTAACCACGCCGTGTGGGCGGGCTTGCCTTCACCAGGAGGCCCCGGGAATTCCCGGGGCCTCCCATATGGTAAACGGGAGCCCCACTGATTGAGCCACAGCCGCTTCCTGCTCAATGAATTCTTGATGTCCCTGATCTCTTTAACTATATTCTCTTTCATCTCATTAATTTGATTTTGGAAATTTGTGCTCATCTCACTGATTAGTTCTCTCAAATTCTGCATCTCTTCTGGGACTTTGCTGTATTCCTTTTCTTGGGCCATGTCTTCTATTTTCTTAGTATGTCTCATAATCTTTTGCTGGTGCTTAGGCATCTGGTTAGTTTGTAGTTTACTTAGATGCTCTATCTCTTTCTCTTTTATGGGGTTTTAGTGGCAGGAGGCTGTGAGTTACCACAGCTTTTTGAGTTTTGGCTCAACCTTGATTGTTAGGATTGTTCTGCTGGTTGCTCAAAACTGGGCACTGGACCCAGTACTTGGTTGTAGATTTGTTTCCTAGGGCCTTGGGCAGGGAGGTTATAGAGGCCAGGAAAAGCCTCTCATTAATTTTATGTGCACTTCCTTTGTCTGCCAGGAGATGGTGCTTGGCAGCTCTCAATTCAATGCCTGGTTGGAGTACATTTGTTGTGACACAGACCAGAGCAATGTGATAGAGCTTCCTGTCTGGGGGCTAAGAGCCCTGTGATTCAAGCTTTCTGAGACAGTTCCCCAGACTTCTCTCGTAGCGTCCCCCTTTTCCCAGCTAGGAAATATTTCCACTCCCTTCTGAATCCTCAACAATCAGTTCCTGTTAGTAGAGGAGGAGATTGGGAGGTTTGTATATCTTTAGCCCCTTGCAGGCTCCAAGGCAAACAATGGCGCAGCCCCACCCGGCCTGGAAGGGCTCTCGGGACAGGGCAGACCAAACCTGTGAGTCCAAAGCAGGGTCAGCCCCAGGCTCTCTCTCCCCTCTCCCGTGGAGTCCTCAACAATTAGTCCAGGCTAGAAGAGAGGGAGGCTGCGAGGGTCGGATTTCTCCAGTCCTTTCTAGGCTCCCAGGGCAAACCGCCATGTGGAAGGGTCCGTGTGGCTCCGCAGCCCAAATTTCAAGTCAGAACCTGAGTCAGCCTAAGGCTGTGTCCCTTTCTCTCCCCTTTCCAGGAGTGGCAGATCCCTGAAGCCCCCTTTGTCTGTGGTCGCAGGCCCAGAGGCCCGAGAATTCTGAAGAGTGTGGGGGAGGGGACCGGCAGCAGCAGAAGCTGCTACTTGCAACTCATGGTTCTGTTGTTGTGATTTCCCTCTTCTGTCCCTCTCTCCTCTGGGTGGTGTGCAGCCTTCACCTGCTGTCCTAAACCCTATAAGATCTTTTTCGGGGCTGTTTCTGCTTGCCCTCTAGCTATTTTTCTGGAGAAGAGATTCCCGTGTCTTACTAGTCCGCCATCTTCCCGGAAGTCCTCCACAATATCCCTCTATATATTCCTTTTTTTTTTTTTTTTAAAGATTTTATTTATTTATTTATTTATCCCCCCTTGCTGCTTGTGCTCGCTGTGTCCATTTGCTGTGCGTTTTTCTGTGTCTGCTTGTCTCCCTTTGTTGTGTCGTCCTGCTGTGTCAGCTCACCAAGCCACACGGGCTGGCTTGCCTTCACCAGGAGGCCCCGGGAATTGAACCCGGGGCCTCCCATATGGTAAATGGGAGCCCTATCGATTGAGCCACATCCGCTTCCCCCCTCTCTCTCTCTCTCTATATATATTTTTTTAGATTTTATTTATTTATTCATTTATGCCCCCCTTGCTGCTTGTGCTCGCTGGGTCAGCCAACCACGCCATGCAGGCGGGCTTGCCCTCACCAGGAGGCCCCGGGAACCGAACCCGGGTCCTCCCATATGGTAAACGGGAGCCCTACTGATTGAGCCACAGCCGCTTCCCTCTATATATTCTTGATACAAATGTTATCAGACATGTAATTTGCAAATATTTTTCTACCAGTCTTTGACTTGTCTTTTAATTTTCTTAATGGCATTTTTTGAAGAGCAAAACATGTTAAATTTTAATGAAGTAAAACTTAATTTTTCTTTTATAGCTTGTGCTCTTGGTTTATCAAAGAACTCTTGGATTAACTCAAAATCACAAAGATTTTTTCCCCTGTGTTCTTCTAAGGTTTTTTTTTTTTGTTTTGTTTTATGGTTTTTTTTTGAGGTACAGGGGCTAGGGATTGAACCCAGGACCTTGTATGTTGCAAGCCAGCGTTCAACCGCTGAGCTGCATCAGCTCCCCAGAATTGTTTTTTTCCATTTGTTTGCTTGTTTGTTTTTGTTTTTAGGTGGCACTGGGGACCAAACCCAGGACCCTCCAATATGAGAAGCAGGCACTCAACCGCTTGAGCCACATCTGCTCCCTCAAGGCAAGGGTTCTTAACCTTTTTTGTTCCATGACCCTTTGCCAGTCAGATGAAAACCACAGACCCCTTACTAAGTCTACACTATACTGTGTATTATTTAATAAATATATCACACCCACACCAACATGTCCCCACAAGAATATTTTTTTGAATTTCAATTTAAGCTCATGGGTCCCTTGTTAAGAACCCCTGCTCTAAGGTTTTTATAGCTTTAGCTCTTTTATATTTAGGTCCATGATTCATTTTGAGCTAAATTTTTTGTATGGTATGAATTCAGGTTTTTGTTTGTTTTTGCATTTGGACATTTGATTGTGCTAGTATAATTTGTTGAAAAGACTATCCTGTCTCTATTGAATTATGCTGCTTATTTGTCAAAATGAATTGACCATGTGGGGGGTGGGGAACATGGGAATCCCTGTAGTTCCGTGTAATATTTAGGTAATCTAAGCACCTTCAAAAAAAAAAAAATAAATAAATATATATATATATAGTTACAAAAATATAACATTTTTGTAAGCAAATGCACATATATGCATATATATTTATATATCATTTTACCAATATTTGTATGTATTGTGAAAAATTTGATTTTTACCCACAATAAAAAAAAAATAAACATAGTGTTATCGCAAAAAAAAAAAAAAAAAGAATTGACCATGAGTGTAAGAGTTTATTATTGGACTCTCAATTCTATTCAACTGATCTTTAACCCATCCTTTACATGAATATCACACTGTCTTGATTACTGTGGCTTTATGGTAAATTAACTACCTGTGGATCTGCTTCCAAGCTCACTCATGTGGCTGCTGGCAGGCTTTAGGTCTCTGCCTGCTGTTGGCCAGAGATACCAGTCATGCAGCGTGGGCCTCTCTATTGAGCTATTCACCTCATGGCAGCATGCTTTCCCAGAGCCAAAACTCTAAGAAAATGAGTAGAACAAGACTGAAGTCTTTTTTATAACCTAATCTCAAAAGTGATATCTAATCTCTTTTTTTTTTTTTTTTAAAGATTTTATTTATTTATTCATTTATCCCTCCCCTTGCTGCTTGTGCTCGCTGTGTCCATTTGCTGTGCGTTTTTCTGTGTCTGCTTGTCTCCCCTTGTTGGGTCGTCCTGCTGCGTCAGCTCACCACGCCGCGTGGGCTGGCTTGCCTTCACCAGGAGGCCCTGGGAACCGAACCCGGGGCCTCCCATATGGTAAACGGGAGCCCTATCGATTGAGCCACATCCACTTCCCATATCTAATCTCTCTTTTTTTTTTACCGGGAGGTCCCGGGGATCGAACCCGGGTCCCTCCATATGGGAGACGGACGCCCAACCAGTTGAGCCACATCCGACCCCATATCTAATCTCTTTTGCAGGATATTTTATTGTTAGAAATGAGTCATTAGGGCCAGTCCATGCTCAAGGGAAAAAGATTATACAAGAGTGTGAATTCCAGGAGGTAGGGATTATTTGGAGCCATTTTTGAGGCTACCTAACACATTGAGATGATTATGTGGTTTTGGTTCTTTATTCCAAGGGATGGCAAATTATGGCCCACAGACCAAATCTGGCCCACTGTTTATAGATGGTCCACAAGCCAAGAGTGGTTTTTATGTTTTTAAATGGTTGAAAGAAAATCCAAGAAGAATAACCATTTGTGATATGTGAAAATTATATGAAATTCAAATTTCAGCACTCAGAGATAAAGTTTTATTGGGACACAGCCATGCTCATCTGTTGTATTTTGTCTATGGCTACTTTTTTTTTTTTTTTTTTTGCACGACATTGGCAGAGTTGAGTAAATTGTGACAGTGACCATATGGCCCACCAAGCCTAAAACAGTTACTTATCTGACCCCAGTTTTATTCTATTATTCTATTGTGGTATATTGTAGTAATTGATTTTGTGATGTAATTTGTATCTTCTCTTTTTTTTCCCCCCTCTATCAGTCTAGCTATGGGTTTGTCCATTTTAATTTTTCCCACTCAAAGAATCAAATTTTGCATTTACTGATCTTATCTACTGTTTTTCTTTCTTATTTCATTGATTTCCACTCCAATCTTTATTTTTCCATATTTCTGTTTGCCATGGGATTTGTTTGCTCTTCTTTCTCTAATTTTTTGTTGAAGCTTATTGATTCGAGACCTCTCTTCTTTTATCTTTTCTAATATAGGCATTTAGAGCTATACATTTTCCTCTAATCACTGTCTTAGTTGCATCCATAAATCTTGACATAATTTCATTTTTATTTAGTTCAAAATATTTAAATTTTTTTCTTTTTTTTCTTCTTTAACCCACGGGCTGTGTAGAAGTGGGTTGCTTAATTACCCAATACTTCCGGTTTTCATGGATTTAGTTCTGTTGTAGATATCTAATTCATTTATGGCCACAAAATATACTTGTATGATGCCAATCTTCTTATATTTATTAAGGCTTGTTTTTTTGGCCCAACTTATTATCTATCCTGGAGAATGTTACAAACCTATGCTAGATCCTGAAGAATGCTCCAAGTGTGCTTGAAAAATATGTATATTCTGTAATCATCAGGTGAGTGTTTTGTTTGCATAGCATGTTTTTTTCCATCCTTTTACTTTCAGTGTATTTCAATCTTTGAATCTAAGGTTTGTCTTTCGTGGACAACATGTAGTTGGGTCTTGCTTTTTAACACATACCCACAATCTCTGTCTTCTGGGTAAAATGTTTGGTATGTCTATGTTTATTCCAATTGTTGATATGGGATGGATTTCTGTCTTCCATTTTGCTGTTCTCTACTTGTTTTATGTCTTGCTTTTGTTCTTCTGTTTCTCCTTTATGGCTTTCTTGTGTTATGCATACCCTTTCTATGCCATTTACTATGTATATTTTTCAGTTATTTTCTTACAAGTTGCTCTAAGGATTGCAATATGTATCTTTTTTTTTTTTTTTTTTTTTTCCTTTTGAGGTACTGGGCTGGGGATTGAACCAGGAACCTCATATGTGGGAAGCCAGTGCTCAACCACTGAACCACACTGGTTACTCTGAGTTGGTTTTTTCATTTGTTTTGCTTGTCGTTTGATTTTTTATTTTTAGGAGGCACTGGGAACCAAACCCAGGAACTCCCATGCAAGAAGTAGGTGCTCAACTGCTTGAGCCACATCTGCTCCCAATATGTATTTTATTTTATCACAAACTATTTCAGAATAACAACTTCATTACTGTGAAAATAGGAAATTTGCTCCAATATATATCCTTTTCCTACTCCTTCTTTTGTGCTATTTTCATATATATTACTTTTTATATGTTATAAACCCTACCAGTGTTATAATTATTCCTTTATACAATCTTATTTCTTTAACAGAATATATGAGCAAATTGTATATATAGTCTTTTAGATTTACTCATATTTACCATTTCTTGTGCTCTTCATTTACAAATTCTTGTGGTTTATAGTTATAATTTGGGTTAAATTTCCTTTCAGCCTGATGGACTTCCCATATTTCTTTTAAGACACATATGCTAGCAACAAATTTCTCACAGATTTTGCTTAGCTGAGAATGTCTTTATTTTGCCTTCATTTGTTAAGGATATTTTTTGCTAGATACAGAATTCTACTTTGGTAGTTTTTTCCTTTCAATACTTTGGAAATGTCATACCACTGCCTCTGGTCTCTATTGTTTCTGATGAAAAGTTACCCATTATTTCTAAGTTCCTCTCTTGTATGTGATGAGCGGTTTTTCTCATGGGCCATTCAAAATTTTCTCTATTTAGGCCTTTCAACAGTTTGGCTCTGATGTGTACAGGTTGGATTTCTTTGTATTTATCCTACTTGGGGTTCAGTAAGCTTCCTCTATCTGTAGATTAATGTTTTTCAACAAATTTGGGAAATTTTCAGCTATATATTTATTTAAGATTTATTTATTCTCCCCCTCATTGCTCTCTGTGTCTGCTTGTCTTCTCTTTAAGAGGCACCAAGAACCAAACCTGGGACTTCCTATGTGAGAGAGAGAGGTACTCAATCACTTGAGCCACCTCAGCTCCCTGCTTTGTTGTGTCTCTCATTGCCTTCTTTTGTGTCTCTTTGTTGCATCATCTTGTTGTGTCAGCTTGCTGTGCCTGCCTGCCATGCCAGCTTGCTGTGTTGTTCGTCTTTAACAGGAGGCACCAGGAACTGAACTTGGGACCTCCCATGTGGTAGGCAGGAGCTTAATCCCTTGAGCCACATCTGCTTTCCTCAGCTCTTATTTTCTTAAATATTTTTTCTGCCCCTTCTTCTCTCTCATCTTCTCTGGGATCCTGATTACATGTGTTGGTACTCTTGATGTTGTACCACTGGTCTCTGAGACTCTGTACATTTGTTTTAACCTTTTATCTCTCTGTTCTTCAGATTGGAATAATTTCTATTGTTCTAGCTTTGAGTTCACTGATAATCTGTTCTGTTATTTCTAATTTGTTATTGTGATGCTCTAGTGAATTTTCAGTTATTATATATTCAACTACAGAATTTTCATTTTTTTTTTTTTCACAACTGTTTTCTCTTTTATTGGCATGTTTTGTCTCTCAGTAATTTTTTTGTTGTTATTTCAACGCATGGCTTCCTAGAAGTCAACCCTGAATCTTCATAGTTTCATGTTTAGGAAAAGTAAGTAAGGCTTCTACTTTATGCTCATAGATAGATGTCTGTGTGGGCTGGGGAAGACATTCAAAGCTCAGGCTCTTTTCTAGCCTGGCCCAGTTTTTACTTTTTGCTGGGCTCTTGTGCCTCCTCTGTGCATGCATGCAAGTACTATTGGTGAGGGAAATGTGGTTGTCCCGGGCCTACTCTGGTGTCTGTTGTGTATGGGCACAGCCACTGGTCAACCTGGGTTATGTGATAAGCATATAAGCCCGTTATGGCTGTCTCTCCTCCTGGTAGTCTCGTTAAATCCCGGGCTCCACTGGTCTACAACTTTAGGCTAGCAGAGCCAAATCGGCCATTCTTACTGTCATTTTAATTGACAATGCTCCAAATCAAGCAAGCATGCTCTGACAGCAGCACCAAAGCTGAGGCTAACCCACTAAGTTTTGGGGTGGCCAAACTAACTGAAACACAATGTTTATTCTTTTGAAAATTCTCCAGGTCCCTCTGGAGTCAATCCCCTTTCCCCCTGCCCCAGACCACCATTGGCCTGATTATTATCACTATATGTTAGTTTTACTGTCTTAGAATTTCAAATAAATGGAATTACAAAGTAGGTGCTCTTGTAACTGGCCTTTTTTTTTTTTTTTTTTTTTTTTATTTTTTT
>JAKSZT010054055.1:763540-785295 GCA_026826555.1 Tolypeutes matacus | reverse complement strand
TTTTTTTTTTTTTTTTTTTTAATCTGAGTAGTATTACATAGTATGAATATGCCACAATTAGTTTATTTCTTCTTTTGCTATTGGTTATCGGGTTATTTCTGGGTTGAGGTTTTATTCATTACAAATTATGTGATTCTTTTCTCTCAGTCTGTAGTCTGTCTTTTCATTTCCTTAACAATGTCTACCAAGGAGAAAATTTTTAAAATTTTAATTAAGTCCAATTTATCAAAGAAAAACTATGGCCTAGAAAGAAAATAATTAAACAAAAAAGAACAAAAACCAACAAAAATTTATGGCCAATGCTTCCTTTTTTGTCCTAAGAAAATCTTTGTACACTCAAAGTAAAAGATATTTTATCCCATGTTTCTTCTGGAAGTTTTATAGTTTTAACTTTTAGGTTTAGGTCTATGATCCATTTTTTTTTTTTTTTTTTTTTTTTCCCGGGAGGTCCCGGGGATCGAACCCAGGTCCCTCTATATGGGAGACAGACGCCCAACCATTTGAGCCACATCCGTCCCCTATGATCCATTTTTAAAAACAATTTATTTAATAAATTCTAACAATTTTTTCCTTCCCAGATTCAAAATTATTGGTGTATAGAAACCCAACTGACTTCTGATCATTTATCTTGTATCTGGCAACTTTACTGAATTTCTTTATCAGTTCTAGTAGCTTTCTTGCAGATTCTGTGGGATTTTCTATATATGGGATCATGTCATTGACGAATAGGGATAATTTGACTTCTTTTCCAAATCATACAATATTTAAAATTTTTTTTTTTTTTTTTTTTTTAAAAAGGAGGTACTGGAGATTAAACTTGGGACCTCATACATGGGAAGCAAGCACTCAACGACTGAGCTATACCTGCTCCCAATATTTGTCCTTTTGTGTCTGGCTTTATTTCACTCAATGTGATATCTTCAAGGCTCATCCATTTTGTAGCATGTACCAGCACTTCACTTCTTATGGCCAAATGATGTCCATTGTATGGATATGCCACATTTTGTTTATCTACTCATCTGTTAATGGACATTTGGGTTGCTTTCCCCTCTTGACTATTGTGAAAAATATCGCAATGATCATTGGTGTACAAATATCTGAGTCCCTGATTTCAATTCTTTTGAGTACAGAACTAGAAGCAGAACTGGTAATCCTACGTTTAACTTTCTGAGGAACTGTCAAACTGTTTTCCATGGTGGCGGCACCATTTTACATTTCCACCAACAATGCACAACAGTTCATATTTCGCTGCATCCTAGACAACATTTGTTATTTTCAATTATAATAGCCATCCTACTGGGTGTGAAGTGATATCCCATGGTAGGTTTTTTGCGTGTGTGTGTGTGTGTGTGTGTGGTTTCAAGGTGTTTTTTTTTCCTTTCTAGTTTTCCTTATTTCACTGTAGTTTTAAATTGCATTTCTTAATGGCTAAGTAGAAAGATTTTTAATTATCAATTAGAATTTTTTCCCAAGATATAGGGCTAATCAGATTTTCTATCTCTTTTAGTCAGTTTCAATAATTTGTACCTTTCAAGGAATTTGTCTATTTCACATAAGTTGTCAAATTTATTGGCATAGTTGTTCATAATATTCCCTTATTAATCCTTTTTTTCATTAGAGATTTTATAGTTTTACAGAAAAATCATGCATAAAATACAGAGTTCTCATATACCACTATACTATCAACTCCCTCCATTAGTGTGGTACATTTGCTGCAATTTGTGAAAGAACATTTTCTCCTTATTATCCTTTTAATGTCTGTAGGATTTGTAGTGATATTTCTTTTTTCATTCCTGATATTGGCAAGTGGGTGGGGGGTATAAATGAAACAATACTGGTCATAAGTTGACTATAGTTGAAGCTGGGTGATAGGGTTATTATACTACTCTGTCTACTTCTAAATATATTTAAAATTTTCCATAAGAAAACAAAAGTAAATAGAAGAAAATTCTCTTTTGTGTGGTTGTAGCTTCAATTTGATATGTTTGGGTTCATATGTTTTGTTTTATATTTTAAGGGATTTTTTTTTTTTTTTTACCTAATTTGTGTTTTAATTATGTAAAAAATTTACATGGCTATTAAAGTAAAAATATAAAACACATTAAATATTTCAGAGATTGTGCTTTGGTAACTGTCACTTCATGTTTTCTCCCTCCCTGATAAGTAATAATTTATATCAGTTTTTGATTGATCTTTCCATTGTTCCTTTTTGAAAATTTGAATACATACACACACATATACATATATTTTTATTAAGTCCCCTTCCCCTAAAAAAGGTATCATTATACAAACTTCTCTGCAGTTCGCTTTTTTCACTTAACAGTATTTTTTGGAGATCACTCAAGAGTACTATATACAGGGAGATATTCCTTACTCCTTTTATTTAACCAGTCCTCTACTGGACTAACTAGTCATTTCTAATCTTTTGCTATTACAAATAATGTAGTATTTGTTATTATAAACAGTACAAATCAATAGCCTTGTATATATATTTTATTTTTGTCAGCATAACTTTGGGATAGGATAGATTCCTTTAAAAAGAGTTTATTATATGCCACTTTTCTAGATACCAAGTGATCAAATCTTTAACTCTACAAATATTAAATACACTAAGTTTTCAAAGGAAACAAAAAAATGAAAAAGTAATTTATCTAAAGTAAATGTACAGGGGTTGGATGTAGCTCAACTGGTTGGGCGTCCGTCTCCCATATGGAGGGACCCGGGTTCGATGAGGGACCCGGGTTCGATCCCTGGGACCTCCCGGTAAAAAAAAAAAAAAAAAAAAAAATTTAAAGTAAATGTACAGGAAGCGGCTGTGGCTCAAACAGTAGGGCTCCCGTTTACCATATGAGAGGCCCCGGGTTCGGTTCCCGGGGCCTCCTGGTGAGGGCGGGCCCGCCCGCACGGCGTGGTTGGCTGACCCGGCGATCGCAAGCAGCAGGGGCAGGATAAATGAATAAATAAATAAAATCTTAAAAAAAAAAAAAAAAAAAGGTAAATGTACGGTATACTGGTATGAAGTAGCAGGGAGAAGGGGACTTAGTGTATCTGTCTCTCATATTAAATATTTCCAAATCGATCAATATATATATATGTACTTTTAAGCAGAATTAATTAATAACCATAGTCCCTTACATTAAAACAGGGATTCTTAACCAGGGTTCGTGGAAAGATATCAGGGGGTCCATGAGCTTGAATTGAAAAATAAAACCAACTTATTATCTTTATTTTCTCTGACCTCTAACTGAAATCGAGCATTTCCTTAACTTATGAATGTATGCAATAAATTACAGTAGTATTCATTTCATATCACATTACAGTTGCTGCCTATTTCGAAAAATTGCTTATGCTCATCCATACTTTGAAGTTATGGTAGTTATTAGATCTGACGCTAGTTGAGTGTCATAAAACTATCTGCTGCTACAGTCTGAGAAGGGCTCTGTGGTTTTCACCTGACTGGCAAAGGGGTCTGTGGAACAGAAAAGGTTAAGAACCCTTGCATTAAAAGTTAACAACATTGTGACCTCAAAGAAAGGAAAATAAACATTGTGTACCCTGTGCTTGGAGTGTCTTCTACTTTCCTTCATTCAAGCAATTCCAAAGATTCCATCTCTTTCATCAGGAAGCTAGGTGAATAACCTTGGCCCCCACCTGTGTGAACACACTTCTTCAATGGCTTCACTTGACCTCGTAATAGGCAACAACTTCCTTACATAATATTTACATGTTATCGGATACATAATATTACCAATGTATATTCTTTGGCTGATTTTTTTGTCTACATTTTATCAACTGTGCAGTATAAGCTTCTCATGAAAGATTATGTCTAATACTTTTTATACTGTGTATGACCAGATAGGAACACTTAAAAAAATTTAATAAATGCTTTCTAGTATGCTTATCATAAGCTGTTTAGTCCTGTGTTTAAGATTTTATATCTTTTTATAAAATTGCTACTACTATCTTCTTGAAATATAAATAATCCTAGTAATCTATAATTTCTACTGCACATACATTGACTATAATTTTTTTAAAGTTTCACTTTAAGCATCAAGGTAAGATTTAGGCTAGATTCCAAAAAAGTTTCTTATTCCATTTCTGCTTTCATCTCACTTTCTCCTTTTCAAATATCTTTCTACTGTAAAACCAAAATGAAACTTGCTAATATAATTAGTTGCTTACATTTAAAAAGCTATTGTAGGCACACGCAAGGGATATGACTTACCCTTTTAAAACAAGCAATACTTACGCGTCTGTGGTCTTTGTACACCCATTTAGATTCAGTACTTCAATGTTCCTACAGTTTTGTGCAAAGGTCCTTTATAAGAAAGAAATAAAATAAATGCTTTCAGGGGAGTAGACATGGCTCAAGCAGTTGAGTGCCCACCTCCCACACAGGAGGTCCCGGGTTCAGTTCCCGGTACCTCCTATAGAAGACAAACAACAAGCAAAAACAATGAGCAGACAACGAGTGCAAACAAGCGCAAACAACAAGCAAAAACAACAAGCAAAGAGACAAGGGAGCCATCTCAGAGAGGGAAAAACATTATAAAATAAACAAAAGCTTTCAAATGAATGAGTATAATCCAGGCATAAAAAAATAATAAGAGTTTCCACATAATCCCTATTATTGACACTTTGCATTAATGTGGCACCTTTATTACAGTTGATGAAACAGTATTATTATAGTTACACTATTAACTATAGTCTATAGCTTACATTAGGGTTCACTATTTGTATTGAACAATCCTATGGTTTTGTTTTTAAAATTTTTATCCTACTAACATATATACAACCTAAAATATTCCCTTTTAACCACATTCAAATATGTAATTTGGTTGTGTTAATTACATTTACAATGTTGTGCTACCAGGACCACCATCCATAACCAAACTTTTCTATCACCCACAGAAACTATGTACTAGTTAAGCATTAACTCCCCATTTTATACTCCACCCCAGCGCCTGTAACCTGTATTCCAGATTCTGACTCTATGAATTTGCTTATTCTAATTATTTCGTATCAGAGAGATCATACAATATTTGTCCTTTTGTATCTGGCTTATTTCACTCAATATGACATTTTCAAAGTTCATCCATGTTGTTGCAAGTATCAGAACTTCACTCCTTTTTATGGCCAAATAATATTCCACTGTATGTATATACCACATTTTGTTCATCCATTCATCTGTTGTTGGACTTGGATTGCTTCCACCTTTTAGAATGGTGAATAATGCCACTGTGAACACTGGAATGCAAATATCTGCTTGAGTCTCTGCTTTTAATACTTCTGGATATACACATAGAAGTGGGATTGTCACATAGTATGGTAATTCTATACTTAACTTTCTGAGGAATCGCCAAATTGCTGCATATTGGATATTTTTATATTATAAGTAATGTATGTGCATTTGGGTTCTAAATAGCTTAGGAATTTAAAAAGCATTTTCTGGATGGGATGGTGCTATTCTTTACTTCAATAAAGATTAAGCAATCAACAGTTATAGTCTAACCTTAAAGCATTGTCTCCTACTCCAAGACACCCACGAAGGCTTAACTTCCGTAAAAAGCCTCCACATCTCTTTGAAATATTCTCCACTACCCGGCCCTATAAGAAAAGACAGGTAAACAAAAACATATGCCACCTCATTGCTTTTTAAAAGAACACATCCCAATTTTAAACAATTTATAAACAAAGTGAAAAGGTTTCTATTCATTTTAAAGACCTAATTAATTAGGAAAATTTCAACTCAGTTATTCTAAGAAAGCTTTCCTGACTAATCCATCTCCTTGAAGCATGCCTAAACTATCTTTATTCAATTTGTAAGATATTCTGTATTTGAGGAAATGGTGCTATGTACTGCTCTTATGCTCCTATATACATATATCCTACCTTCTTGGTTAAACCACAAGTACTAAAAGACAGCAACTGTTTTTATTATTTTTGCATCCTTTCCAAAGTATATAACTATAATACTCTGCATGCTGCAGGGGCTCAGTGGACACCTAATGAAGGCTTGCTGAAAGGTTTTGCAGGTAGTGTTGGTTTAAACATTTATTCCATGCAGATAAGAGAACTGTGAAAAACAAAGATCCAGTAAAAAGTTAGCGGGTATTATTTTAAAAGCACCCTCTGAAGATAATGGAAAGTTCATGCAAGGTTTTCTTAAACTTCTTAAATGGATTCTTAAGAGAATTACTTCCACTTAATTCTTAAAACAAAAGACTTATTTAATCCTCATAACATTATGAGGAAGCTACTATTTCTACTCTCATGATGAAAAAACTAAAGGCCAGAGAGCTCAAACTCAGGTTAAAGTAATTTAAGCTTAAGCATGACCTTAAGCTTAAATTTATTTGACTCTAAAATACAGGAGAGAAATGGGAGGAGAAGAAAGCCCATTTCTCCCCAGTAAAATCAATTCAATAAGTGATTTTAGGTTTGTTTTTTTTCTTCATTCCCCTGAAAACCATGTGCAGCCTTCCCAAGAACCAAAATGTTCATCTCAAGAAGAATATAAGCAAATATCATCCTCTATCAAGTTGTAACTCTATTTATTCTTCAATAAACAAATATAAAATGATTCCTTAAAATGAACAGGTTCATACTGTCACTGCAAAAATAAATCCAAAAAAAATTTTGGTCCTATTTCAGTAAAATAATTCTGCTCATTCTCAAAAACTGAATGAGCTTTTGAGGAGTTATGAAGGTTCCTTTGAGGCTCCTGTGAAGCTCAGATGCACTAAAATTAATAGTTTCTCTCTTCAGGGAAAAGGAGGTTTATATGGCTAGAGTTAATATGTTCCATGCTGTAATTACACTCTAAGAAGAGAAAAGGGGCCAAAGACCACATAATTATACCTCAATATCCCTCTGGAAATCAAACAGGTCAATTCGTTGCCAGTTACTGCCATCCAGAGCCAGAACATTCCAGGCCTATTTTGAAGAAAAAGGGACAGAATGAGCAGGAGCTGAAATGAAGGGGAAAAGCCAGTGATATTTAAGTTAACAATTCGACTTAATGCCAAACAACTAATGACTGAAATATTTCTAAATCCCCATCATTAACTCCCAAAAGTTCTGCCTTACTCCTGACTGGTACTTTATTCTCCAATTAGATCATCTCTTAAATGAGAGGGTATGAAAACTAACAACTACAAAAGATTTCAGATTAGGGAACTTGGGGAAAAGGCAAGGTTTTGGTAAGTATCATAGCCAGAACCTCTTTTTTCACTGCAATATCCTAGGTTCCTAATACCAAAATGAGATCGAAATTCAGCTGATGGAAAACAACGTTTCTTGCGCTATTCCTAAACTGAGAATAGGATGAGGGAGAAACCAAAGAAAGGAGACAATACTCTAAATTCAGATTGTTCAATATATATTTTTTCTTTTATTTGCTTATTTTTATTATTCAATATACATTTGATATCCATAGATTCACTTGACTGAGTTGAAATTGTGATATGGTGATTTGGGACCAAGAAAAGAAGACACTGTCACCTCTCTGTATACATGACAAGGACTGAATGCTTTTCCTCATCATCAACTTGCTCACTCATGTCTGTTTCTCAAGTGATATCTTTCTCTTTAACTTGATTCAGTGGTAATGTGAAAACAGTGAAAGTTTAACATTTCTTATACATCTCTTCAAATAAGCCAAAGGGAGCCAAGAAAGTTTCTAAGCTTTTCTCTTTCAGGATTAGGTGAGAAATGACTCCAGGAGTTAATTTATTGAGGATCATTTTATAGTTTAATTAGAAAACCTTTGAAAGTTTGTCCAATTAAACTTAAAATGTAAACAGTCTTAAAACTATTTAGAGGGAAGCGGCTGTGGCTCAATCAGTAGGGCTCCTGTTTATCATATGGGAGGCCCCAGGTTTGGTTCCCAGGGCCTCCTGGTGAAGGCAAGCCCGCCCGCACGGTGTGGTTAGCTGACCCAGCTAGCACAAGCAGCAAGGGGGGCATAAATGAATAAATAAAAATAAAATCTTTAAAAAAAAAAAAAAAAACTATTTAGAGTATTATCTCTTACTACAACAAATTAAAAAAAAAAAAACAGATTCAATATTAGTTATACTTGTAGCCATTTCTCTGGAATTCTACAATTTTTACAAAAGAAATTCTGGCTATACTTGCAAGTACAGGATAATTATCGCATAATTGGTGAGAAAGATAGATGTCATATGTACAAGGGTAAGTAAGCAGTTATTCTAGAAATGCCTGGATTTTGTCAGGCATTGTCAGTTCAATGTTATTTTTCTTTTTGTGGCTTCATATTTTTCCAATGTTTTAAAAAAATGGCTAGCCGTGGGAGGCAACAGATAAAATTGTAAAGATCATGTCTTTAATAGATTCTTTGGCTAAATATACCTCTGATTTGGTTTGGTATTTCTTATTTCCTTATACTGTTTTCTAACAGGAAGCAAGCAGTAAACATGCACAACTCAGGCTAAAAATAGGAATGACAGGTTCGTCTCTAAAGTCTGCTAAAAAAACAAAACAAAACAAAAAAATTCAAGTATATAGAATAATAGGTTAACTACTGGTGTACCAAATGTCCAGATTTAATGAAAATTAGCATTGTGCATTCCTTTAAGTTAACACATATCAAATGGGAAGATGAACCTGTAATAAAAACAATTAAAACTCACTAAAAAAAAATAAACATTCCTGGGGTGATACTCTGCAACTAAACAAGTTTAGACAGTGGTCTGGGGGGAGTGGGTATAGCTCAGTGGTTGGGCGGCTGCTTCGCATGTATGAGGTCCCAGCTTCAATCCTTGGTACCTCCTAAAAAATAACAAACAAAAAACTCTGGTCTGGGTGATGTATTTCTCAATGATGACCTCAGCTTCATTATGGTGACAGAAAGGAAAACCCATTAATCTATAAGAGCAATATAATGGCCATGTTCAGAGAGACCAAACAAGCACTAGGGACAGAACTGTCTTTCGAAAAAAAACATCAACAAAAAACTACCACAAAATACAAAAAATTAAAAAAAAAAAAAAAAAAAAAAGAAAAGAAAAAAAAAAAACAAAAAACTACCAGGTGTTTTCAAAATAGCTGATACAGTGATTTAGCGTTTGAGATGCAGAAATCAAGGTGAGTTTTCTACAATGAGGTTTTTTCCTATTTGTTCTTTTGAGGGGGATGGTGGTGGCGATGATGGTGATTTGAAGGGACACTTGGGTCCACAGATAACATTGTGATAACACAATACTCTATGATCTAACCATATCACACATCTAGCACCTATGATAACACCTGCATCTGGCATATAATAGGCTTTTTTTTTTTTTCCTTATTTGAGAAATTGTGGGTTTATGGAACAATCATGCATAAAACATAGGATATTCATATATACCACCTACTATTAACACTTTGCATTGGTGTGAAACATGTTACAAATAATGATAGCATATTTTTATAATTGTACTATTAACTATAGTCCATGGAATTCAATGTTTGTATAACATAGTTCCATGGATTTTTAAAAAAATTGTATTCTGTTACCATATATAGAATCTAACATTTCCCCTTTTAATCACATTCAGATATATATTTCTTTCAATGTTGTTAATTATGTTTACAAAATTGTGCTACTATAACCACCATCCACTATCACATAGGTTTTCAATAAATATTTGTTAAATGAAAGAGCAAACAAAAAGCCATTGTTTAGTTTATTTTTAAAAAGGCAATTATAAGTCTCAATTTCACTATGCTAATTATTGTATGTCTGTATTACAAGAAAGACTAGGAATGGTTCATAAAGTAATTTTTCCATAACAATGATTCTATACTTTGTATCAATGGCAGTCAATAAGATGATGATATTTCAGTTTTGTCACAGCAGTGTCAACTGAGAAAGATAGATAAATGTAATGTAGAAACTGACTTTAGGAATGAAATTTGGTTTGCTCTATAACTTTAAAAAAATTTTTTTAGTTATTATCTTTATTTTTAAAAACATTTATTGTGGTAACACAAACATAGTATAAAATTTTCCACTTGATCCAGTTTTAAGTGCACAGTTCAATGGCATTAATTACATGTAAAATGTTGTGCTACCATCACCACCATCCATTACCAAAACTTTTTCATCTCAAATGGCCTAGCTATTATTTTTTGAGGAAAGAATAAGAGGAGATACATGAGATTTAAATCCTGTTACATAGCCATCAACAAGAGGCTTCATTAATGGCACACAGCCATTTATTAAAGAAATGATTACTGACAGTCAAAAATCAAAATATTAATAAAGGTTAACTGGACTTTGGACCATCTAAAATCTAACTTAGGGTGGTCTGAAATCAGAGACTACTTAAACTAGTCTTGTAATATTTCTGGAAGTCAAAATACCCCAAACCCAGGGAAAACAGTGAAAAGAACAGATATAATAGGAAAAAAAGGGAAAGAGCTGGGTAATGTCTCTTCATTCCAGGCACTCTTTGAATTAAATCCTGTATCTGTTATAACTAAGGTAAAAATGAGTTTCTACTTAGGGAAGCATCTGTTGGTAACATATTTCCTGTTTCAAATGTATGAAGAGAAATATAATATTGGACATTTAACTAGTACTCTATATTTTCAAACAGAAATGAGTGTTAATGATTCTTTTCAACCATTTGATAATGACCAGGAAAGCATTAAAATAAAAACAAAGCTATCTTATGTCTTCCTACTTCTCCCCTGCCCTCCCCCCCCCCAAATGTTCTCATTATACCAAAAGAAAATATATTTGATTAGGGGGATTGAATTTCTCTTATACATTGGGAAATCCTTGTATAAGGATTGTGTCACATGCATAAAAGGTTCTTATCCAGGAAAATGTAATGAAACACTATTTCACTACAATTCTGAGTTGAGCCTAGACATCTTTTAATTTGCATGTTAAATGCCTTTGTTCATTGAAAATGTTTCCTCTGTTAATATTACACAAACTGTCAAGAGTTAAAAAAATTAAAGTTAGAGACAGTCAATACAGTACAATTCCCATTGTAGAATTACATGGGTTTGGGTATGCCACGAGTTTAACAACATACAACTACATAGAATGGCTAGCCTACTACAGAGGCTTTCATCATCAGTCAGGAAAGGGTCCCCCTGTGATCAGGTCAACCATTCTTACCCTGGAGACCTGAGCACAGCGACATAAGGTAACCACATCCAGGAAAGAGAATATTCTGAAAAGAAAAGAGAGGGAGACAAGCTTTAGAAGATTATATGATAAAGTAGTTTCTCTTGATTTTTGTCTATAAATAATTGATTACACGAACACAACCCCCCCACCCCGCAAAGCAGATGTTCTTTCAAACACACACAAAACTTAAGCAATTTGCAAAGATAATACTGCCATAAAAACATAAGGGAAGTAATCTTTCACTTGATAATATAAATTTAAGTACTACACAAGGTCAATTACTTACATCAAGGGATGATAAAAAATTTCTAACTGATACAATATTCTAAAAGTATAAAACAACACCTATATAATGTTGTCACTATCTAAATCAAATTTAGGAAATTATAAAACTGATTTAACTTAAAATATCAGTGTTAGGAAACATTACTGCCTAGAATTTTTCTCAGTCTTTTATAAAATAAATATTTGTTTTGAAGGAGACCAAGAATTTATTTGCTTAAAGCCAATAAAGTCTTTCCATAAGTGACCTGTATAAATAAGTCAGGGCATCCCAGGAAAAAAAGGAATGAGTCACTTCTGCTTGAGGCCTACTTGATTCATGAACACACCCTTAAGTCACCTTGATCTGAATAACAAGCTAGGTTCTTCTGCAAGTGGCAAAAAGTACAATACAGCATGTGCTTTAAAGATTTGAGGGAATAAAAGTTAATTTGCTTTAAGAATTTTAAGACATCTCTTGAGATAGCTGAGATAACTGTAGTATTACAAAATGGAGGTCAGAAAGCATTAGCTTGGAGAACTTGCTATTCCATAGTTACTTTAAGAGTAAAAAGCTTTTGAGTCTGCTTAAAAGAACAAGATTTTGTTGCTTAGTGATTAGAGTTTACCAGTCACATTTTGGAACTTGGAATAAGCTGTGTTAATAATTACATCAGACAGGAAGTCATGTGTATTTGGTAAGTTTCAAAGCAGAAGGTGCTTTTATGATTGAAATAGTTGCATAATATCAGAAAACTAGTAATAGCAGCTGTTAAAAAAATATATCCCTAATGCTCTTTTACACATTTACTTCCTCTTGATTTGCTCCAACTATAGAGACTGATTAAATGTAAAGGACTGATTAAAACTGATGATAAATGAGTTAGAAGAATTAAGCTAGGGGCAACACGGTGAGTAAATGTAACTGATTTATATCCTGCAATCTCAGCAAAACATCAGCAAGGGGCAGGGAAGTCTCTGAACAAAAGCTCAGAGAACAATTATGATGCAAATAATAAAATTAAAAGAGGTGGTTGTAGGCAATCTATGCCTAGAGTGTCTGCATCCTCTAAGGAAGATCAGATGGGTGAATAGGAAGGGGGAAAGTCTAGTTACAATGATGAGCAAACTCTCTGAAAGCTGTGGTCATAGCTTTCCTCAGCTTGCCAGAAAGGAAAGAAAAACATTCATATTCAGAGGGAGTGAGTTTCATGTATTAATTTTGAAAATATTTTTATCATCTTCTATTTATAGGCATTGTTAGGTTCCTACTGTTGTTCAGGTTACGGTCTTAAGGCAGGAGAGACACAAAATAGGTAAAATGGGAAAATTTCAGGTAGTGATGAGTGCTATAAAGAACACAAAGCAGAGTAATGCTATGGAAGAGTGGTCAGGGAAAGCCTCCCCTAGGATTAGACATTTGATCTGGGACCTGAATGATCAAATGAACCACGGTGGTCAAAAAAAGGGGGGGAGGGTGGACATTCCAGGTAGCAAAAACAGTGGATGTATGATGAAGCTTTATTTGAGGAACAGAAGGAGTTGGTGAGGCTGGAGTACAGCAGCAGTAGCACAACCCTTTACTGAGTTCTTATGTCAGGCATTAAGCGATTCACATGTATTAATCCAATGACTCCTCACAACAATCCTTTGAGCTAGGTAATACTGTCATTCCCATTTTACAGTTGAAGATATTGAGTGAAGTCTGGAGAGTTTAGAGGCCAGATTATGTAAGGTTTTGTGACCACAGTCAAGTGTCTGGAGGGCAGTGGCTGTAGCTCAGTGTTTGAGTACCTGCATCCCATGTACAAGGTCCTGGGTTCAATCCCTGGTACTTCAAAACAAACAAACAAACAAAAAGCCTGGATTGTAAGTCTAGGGGATACTGAAGGAGAGTTTTAGGCCAATGAGTGATATGATCTAAGTTATACTGGAAAAAGATCGCTATAGCTGCTGTGTGGAGAAAAGACTACCCAGGGAAAAGAGCAGCAGCAAGCAGACCAGTTAGGAGAGCAGTCCTATGGTCTCCAGTTGCATAGAAGATGTAGAGAAGTGACCAGATCTCATAGGACTTGCTGATGGACTGGATGAGAGGGCAAGGGAAAGAGAGGAATAGATTTCTGGTATTAACAACAGAGTGGTTAATGGTGCCATTAACTAAAATGGGGAACACTGAAGTTGATAAATAGATTGGCAGCTTTATCAAGAGTTTTGTTTTAGGTCTGTTATATTTGAGTAGAGATATCAGGAAGACAGCTTGATATAGAAGGTAAGACGGGACTAGAGATATAAAATCTTCACTGTTTTATATAGCTACTATAATATTTTATCTTTTCCTTGCCAGTCTTATAGTTTATTTTCCCTTTTTTTTATTACTTTACTATCCTTTTAACTGCTTAACTCATTCTTTTTTCACCTGTCCACTTTCAAGTCTTACCTGGCTTATCTGTTATCTCTTTTTTGCCTTTTCACTTTTTTTTTTTTTTTTTTTACCGGGAGGTCCCAGGGATCGAACCCGGGTCCCTCCATATGGGAGACGGACGGCCAACCATCTGAGCCACATCAGTTCCCCTGCCTTTTCACTTTTTAAATACAGGCAAGGGAGAGAGTATAAACCTAAACAAGATAGACACATCGATCAGTGGAATAGAATTGAGAACCCAGAAATAAACCCTCACCTATACAGTCAAGTGGTTTTTGATAAACCTACCAAGTCCATGTTAATGGGACAAAACAGTAGATAGACATGAAATATGGGGCTGGAGGGCAAATGTTTGCAGACTGAGGAGACTCTCAGAAGCACTCACACTAACAGTGTTAATTCCTTCCTTAGAATATAGCTGCATGATGGTCTAAATGCCAACATCCCAGTGAGTTAGCTCTTCACCTGGATTTTGAAATTATGGTACATAAAAAAAAGGGAGAAGACAAATATAGTCACTGAGCTCCACTATTCAAGTAATAAGAGCTTGGTCTTTCCAGTCCTGATTTGGCTCCCTAAAGAGATGGATGTGATAAGTTTCAAGGCTTAAATCCGGGAAGCGGCTGTGGCTCAATCAGTAGGGCTCCCGTTTACCATATGGGAGGCCCCGGGTTCGGTTCCCAGGGCCTCCTGGTGAAGGCAAGCCTGCCCGCACGGCGTGGTTAGCTGACCCAGCGAGCACAAGCAGCAAGGGGGGGATAAATGAATAAATAAATAAAATCTTTAAAAAAAAAAAAAAAGGCTTAAATCCCTTCCAACACAAGTAGTCTGTTTAAATATCTGGCTATTAATCAGTAACCTTCTGATGTCTATTTATTTTACATACCAGACAATTGAGAGAACTCTCTTTAGAAACCCAAATATAAGAATTAGTGTAGGGGACTTCCGAGAAGATCGTGGACTAGAAAGATACAGGACTTTCTTCACTCCCAGAAAAACAAAGAGAATGGGCAGAAATGGCATAGAATAAAATCTTGTAGGGTTTAGGATACCAGGGAAAGGCTGGACACCACCCAGAGGAGAGAGGGGCAAAGGAAAAGAATTGCAACTACAAAACTGTGAGTTAAAAGCTATAGCTGCAGATGCAGCACCCTCCCCCCACACTATACACACTTGAATTCTCAGGCCTCCGGGCCTACAACTACAGACAAAGGGGGCCCCAGGAGTCCACCCCCAAGGAAAGGGGAGAGAGAGGCTTACTTCAGCTTTTTAAAAAAAAAGATTTATTTATTTATTTATTTACTTTTTTAAAAAAAATTTTTATTTATTTATTCATCTATCCGCCCCCTGCTGCTTGTGCTCACCGGGCCAGCCAACCACGCCGCGCGGGTGGGCCCGCCTTCACCAGGAGGCCCCAGGAACCAAACCCGGGGCCTCCCACATGGTAAACGGGAGCCCCACTGATTGAGCCACAGCCGCTTCCCTATTTATTTACTTTTATCCATTTTTACACCTCTCCCCGCCAAGTTTGCTGTTCTTGTGTCCTTCACTGGGCAACTCTCTGTGTCCGTTTTCTGCCCTCTCTTCTCATCCTTCTCCTCCTGTCTTTACCGGGATTCGATCCTGGGGACCTCCGATGTGGGAGAGAGGCATCCTACCACCTGCGCCACCTTAGTTCCTGGTTTTTTGGCACGTCTTGTCTTGGCTCTCCCTTATGTCACTCTCCTGTTACGTCATCATCTTGCTGAGTGGCTTGGCAGGGCCTGACAGCTCACCTGTGTGCGGGGTCTGGTGGCACACCCTCTCGTGGGGCCTGATGGTGTACCCATGCACGGGGCCTGGCGACCTGCACAACTTCTATATTTTTCTTTATTTTTACTGGGAGGTCCCGGGGATCAAACCCAGGTCCCTCCATATGGGAGACGGACGCCCAACCATTTGAGCCACAGTCACCACCCCTGACTTCAGTTTTAACCCACAAATTTGGTCTGCTATGTCCCACCAACCCTTCCAGGCCAGGAGGGGCCGTGCCATTGTTTGCCTTGGGAACTGGCAAGGAACTAAAGAGAGCCAACCCTCTCAAATGCCCTCCCTACTGACCAGGACTGGTTTGAGGACGCAGAGGGAAGTGGAAGTATTTCCAACCTGGAAAAAGACAGGGGGCTACCAACTGCCTCTGAGAAAGTGAATTACAAGACTCTTAGCCTCCAGGCAGGATCCTCCATCACACTGATCCAGCCATATTGCAGCAAACACATAACTGAGCAGGCACTAAACTGAGCGGGCTGCCGTAAAGCGCCATCTGCTGGGAGATCAAAAGAAGTGCACATAAGGAAATTGAAAGTAAAAAAAGTACAGCCTTCCTCCCCAAGGCCCTAGGAAGCGGGTCTGCAATCCATTCCTGGGTCCAGGGCCCAGATTTGAGCAACTAACAGGGACAATTCTAAAGACCCAGAACAGGTTGAAACAAGGATCAAAGAAGAGCAGTTACACACAGCCTCCCACCACTAAAACCCTATGAAAGAGAAAGAAATTAAACATTTGAGTAAACTCACCACCCTAATCAGATGCCTAGTCATCAGCAGAAATTTACAAGCCATACTAAGGAAATGGAAGAAATAGCCTAAGGAAAGGAAAATATCAAAGCCCCAGATGAGACAAAGGATTTGAGATAACTAATCAATGAGGTGCACACAAATTTCCAAAATCAAATTAATTATTTGGAAGACAATATGGCCAAAGAGATAAAGGACATCAAGAAGACACAGAGCACAAAGAAGAATTTGAAAATCTGAATAAAAAGTAACAGAGCTCATGAGAATAAAAGACAATAGGTGAGATCAAAAAACACATTAGAGGCATACAACAACAGACTCGAAATGATAGAAGAATGAATAAGCGATACAGAAGACAGAAGAGCTGAAATTGAAGAGAGAAAAGAAAAGGGATAGAAAAGAATAGAAAAAGTAAAGCAGGGGCTCAGGGAGTTGAATGATAACATGAAACACAACAACAGACATGTCATGTGAGTGTCAAAAGGAGAAGAGACAGGAAAAGGGGCAGAAAGAGTATCTGAAGAAATAATAACTGGAAATTTCCTAACTCTCATGAAAGAAATGAACTTACATGTCCCAAGAAACGCAGTGTATCCCAAGCAGAATAAATGTGAATAGACCTATTCCAAGACACATACTACTCAGAATGTCAAATGTCAAAGATAAAGAGAAAACTCCGAGAGCAGCAAGGTAGAAACAAACCATAACATACAAGGGACACCCAGTAAGATTTAGTGTAGATTTCTCATCAGAAACCACGAAGGGGAGAAAACAGTGCTATGATAAAATCAGGATACTAGAAGAGAAGAAATGCCAGCCGAGAATTCTTTATCCAGGAAAACGGTCCTTCAAATATGAAGGTAAGTTTAAAACATTCACAAACAAACAGAAATTAAGAGGGTTCGTAAAAAAGAATCCACCTGTATTAGTCAGCCAAAGGGGTGGTGATGCAATGTACCAGAAATCTGTTGGCTTTTATAAAGGTAATTTATTTAGAGTAAAAGCTTACAGTTACTAGGCCCTAAAGAGTCCAACTCAAGGTACTATAAGAGGTACTTCTTCACCCACAGTCTGTTGCCACGCGGTGAAGCAAGATGGCGGGCAATGTCTGCGAGGGTTCAGGTTCCTCTCTCTCGTGAGGCTTCATGGGTCCTGCTTCTTCCAATCTCAACTGTAGGCTGGTATAAGGTTCATCTCTCTTCCTGCGGCTCAGTTCTTTCTGGGCTCAGCTGCTTTGTTCTCTTCACAAGGTCAGTTGTAATCTATCAGGCAAATGGCTCACTGCTCTTCCCGCAGCCTCAGCCATGTCTATGGAGCTGTCTCTCTCTTCATTCTTGATTGAGTGTCCATTTATATACCCCACCAGAGGGGCAGGGACTCAACCCCACACCCCCTAATGATGTGGTTAAAACAAAGCCCTAATCTTGATTTAATCAAGTAAATGTAAAGCTTTTGAATTTAAGTCAGTCAAAGGGTATCATGCCTAAAGGAACAGACCAGATTACAAAGACAATCAATATCTCTTTTTGGAATTCATAAACAATATCAAACTGCCCCACCACATTTGCAGGAAATATTAAAGGAACTCTTAGATCCTGAAAGAAAAAGACAGGAGAGAGAGGCTTGGAGGAAAGTCTAGAAGAAAGAATAGCAGAAAGGATAATCAAAAGAGTAAAAAGATAGATGAAAATAAGATATGACATATGAAAACCAAGGAATAAAATGGTAGAAGTAAACAATGCCATTACATTGCATGTGAATGGATTAAACTACCCAATCAAATGATATACACTGACAGAATGGATAAGAAACCATGAGCCATCCATATGCTGCTTACAAGAGACTCACCTTAGACCCAGGGATATAATATGGCAAAAGTTAAAGGTTGGAAAAAGATATTCCATGCAAACAGTAACCAAAAAGGAGCAAGGGTAGCTATACTATTGGAAAGAACAGATTTTAAATGCAAAAAAATTTATAAGAGATACAGAAGGTCATTATATATTAATAAAAGGGCCAATCCACCAGAACAAAGTAAAGTCATAAATATCTATGCACCTAACCAGGGTGCACCAAAATACATGAAGCAAACTGGCAAAACTGAAGGAAGAAATAGACAACTCTACAATAATAGTTGGAGGCTTCAACATATCACTCACATCATTAGATAGAACAACTAGACAGGAGATCAATAAGGAAACAGAACTTGAACAATATGATAAATGAGTTAGACTTAACAGACATACACAGAAAGTTGCACCCAAACTCAGTGGATTATATATTCTTCTCAAGTGCCCATGGATCTTTCTCCAGCATAGACCACATGTTAGGTCCCAATACAGTTCTCAATAAATATAAAATGACTGAAATTATATAACAAAGCACCTTCTCAGATCATAATGGAATAAAACTGGAAATCAATAATAGACAGGAAAGAGGTAAATTTGCAAATGTATGAAGGTTCAACAACACACTCCCAAATAAGCAGTAGGTCAAAGAAGAAATTGCAAATGAAATCAGAAAATATATTGAGACAAATGAAAACAAGAACACAACGTATCAAAACTTATCCGATACAGCAAAGGCAGTCATGAGAGGGAAATTTACAGCCTAAAGAAGAAAGAACTAAAATAAAAAATCTAACTGAACAACTGGAGAAACTAGAGAAAGAACAGCAAACCATTCCCAGAGCAAGAAGGAAAGAAACAATATTAGAACAGAAATAAATGAAATTCGGAACAAAAAAAATAGAGAAAATCAACAAAATCAAAAGCTAGTTCTTTGAGAAGATCAATAAAATTGAAAAACCCCTAGCTAGACCAACAAAGGAAAAAAAAGAAGATGCAAATAAATAAAATCAGAAATGAAAGGGGGGAAATTACAAATGACCCCACAGAAATAAAAAAGGATCATAAGAGGATATTATGAGAAACTGTGTCAACAAACTAGACAACCTAGATGAAATGGACAAATTCCTAGAAATGCACAACCTACACTGATGCTACAAGAAATACAAGAACCTAACAAACCAATCACATTGAAAGAGACTGAATCAGTCATCAAAAATCTCCCAAGAAAGAAAAGTCCAGGACCAGATGGCTTCACAGGTGAACTCTACCAAGCATTTTGAGGAGAATTAACACCAATCCTGCTTAAACTCATCCAAAAAATTGAGGAGGGAAAATTACCCAACACATTTTATGAAGCCAACATCACCACCCTAATACCAAAGCCAGATAAAGACACTACAAGAAAACAAAATTACATACCAATTTCTCTAATGAACATAGATGTAAAAATTCTCAACAAAATACTTTCAAATCAAATCCAACAGCGTATCAAAAGACTTATACATCACGACCAAGCGGGATTTATTCCTGGTTTGTGTCAACATAAGAAAATCAATCAACATAATATACCACATTAACAAATTGAAGGAAAAAAACCACATGATCATCTCAATTGATGCAGAAAAATCCAGCATCCTTTCTTGATAAAAACATTTCAAAAGATATAAATAGAAGAAAATTTCCTCAATATGATAAAAGGCATATATGAAAAACCCACAGCCAACATTGTACTCAATGGGGAAAGGTTAAAAGCTTTCCTTCTAAGATCGGGAACAAGACAAGGATGCCCACTGTCACAAATGTTATTCAACACTGTACTAGAAGTTCTAGCTACAGCAAGTAGACAAGGAAAAAAAGTCATCCAAATAGGAAAAGAGGAAGTAAAATTCTTACTATTTGCAGATGACATGATCCTATATTTAGAAAAATTCTGAAATGTCTACCACAAAGCTACTTGAGCTAATAAATGAGTTAAGCAAAGTGGCAGGATACAAGATCAACGTGCAAAAATCAGTAATGTTTCTGTACACTAGATACAGAAAAATATTCCATTTACAATAGTAACAAAAAGACTCAAATACCTAGAAATCAATTTAACCAAAGAAGTATAGGACCTATATGCAGAAAACTACAAAACGATGCTAAAAGAAATTAATGAAGACCTAAACAAATGAAAAGACATTCCATGTTCATGGATGGAAGATTAAATACTGTGAATATGTCATTCCTACCCAAACTAATTTGTAGATTCAATGCAATACCAATCAAAATTCCAACAGCCTGGTAAGCGGATGTGGCTCAAGTGATTGAGCTCCCGCCTACACACATGGGAGGTCCTTAGTTTGGCTCCTAGTGCCTCCTAAAGAAGACAGGAGCTGGTGCAATGGCACAGCAAGCTGACACAACAAGATGATGCAACAGAAAACACCAGAAGAAAAATATAATGAGATACAATAAAGCAGGGAGCAGAGGTTCCCAGTGTCTCCTAAAGAAGATGAGCAAGACAGAGAGCTGATGTGACAGGCAGGTGCAGCAAACTGACACAACAAGATGACACAACAAGAGACACAAGAAAAAAATATAATGAGAGACACAAAAAGCAGGGAACGGAGGTGGCTCAAGTGATTAGGTGCCTCCCTCCCACATCAGAGGTCCCAGGTTCAGTTCCCGGTGCCTCCTAAAGAAACAAGGGAGATGAACAAACATAGCACGTGCAAACAACAAGGGGGTAGGAAGAAATAAATAAATTAAATAAATAAATAAAAAATTTCTAAAAAAAACACACAAAAAACCAACAGCCTATAAAAAAAGGCAATTAACAAATTCATTTGGAAGGGAACGTGCACCCAAATAGCCAAAAGCATTCTAAAAAAGAAGAACAACATTAGAGGAATTTCACTGCCTGACCTTGAAACACATTACCAAGCTACAGTGGTCAAAACAGCATGGTACTGGCATAAAGATAGACACACTGATCAGTGGAACAAAATGGAGAATTCAGAAATAAACCCTCACCTCTATGGTCAACTGGTTTTAGACAAATTTACCAAATCCATGTTGACGGGACAAAACAGTCTCTTCAACAAATGGTGCTGGGAGAACTGGATATCCATAATCAAAAGAATGAAAGTGGATCCCTATCTCACTCTCTAGATAAGAACTCAAAATGGATTAAATACCTAATATAAAAGCCAGGACAATAAAACTACTATAAGAAAATGAGGGAAATATCTTAAAGACCTTGTAGTAGGTGGTAATTTCTTGGACCTTACAATCAAAGCACACACAACAAAAGAAAAAAAAGATAAATGGGACCTCCTCAAAATTAAACACTTTTGCACCTCACAGCACTTTGTCAAAAGAGTGAAAAGGCAGCCAACTCAATGGCAGAAAATATTTGGAAATCACATGTCCGATAAGGTTTAATTTCCATGATACATAAAGAGATGCTACGACTCAACAATAAAAAGACAACGACCCAGTTTAAAAATGGGCAAAAGACTTGAATAGATATTTGT
>JAKSZT010054055.1:629433-728540 GCA_026826555.1 Tolypeutes matacus | reverse complement strand
AAAAAAAAAAAAAAAAAAAAAAAAAAACATGAAAAAATGTTCAACGTCACTAATGATTAGGGAAATGCAAATCAAAACTACAATGAGATATAATTTCACACCTATGAGAATGGCCACAATTAAAGACAGAGAACTACATGTGTTGGAGAGGATGTGGAGAGACAGGAACACTTACTCACTGTTGGCAGGAAAGTAGAATGGTACAGCCACTGCGGAGAGCTGTTTGGCAGTTCCTAAAGAAGTTGAATATAGATTTGCCATGTGACCCAGCAATACCACTACTGGGAATACACCCATAATAACTGAGAGCAGTGACACAAACAGACATCTGCACACCAATGTTCACAGCGGTGGTATTCATGATTGCCAAAAGTTGGAAACAACCCAGGGGAATGGATAAAGAAACTGTGATGTATTCATACGATGGAATATTATGCAGCTGCAAGAAATGAAGTTGTAAAGCATATGACAACATGGATGAACCTGGAGGACATTATGTTAAGCGAAGCAAGCCAGACACAAAGGGACAAATACGGTATGACTGTGCTACTATGAACTAAATATATTGTGTTATAACTTCATGGAGTTACTAACTTGAATATGGGTCACCAGAAAATAGAATGAGTTTAGAGAATGGAAAGCTGAGGGTTAACTTGTGCAGAACTGGTAAAAAGGATGTATGTTAATCTTTGGAAATGAATAGAAAAAGTGAAAGCCCAACATAATGTTTGTACATAGCAGTACTATTATGTGGATTTGAAAATAGATTAAAGAGAAAGTCTAAGGTCATGTATATTATTAAAAGGAAAGCTAAAAAATGTAGTAACATGGAACTGTACAGCACAGTAAAACTGCATATGAAATATGAATATGTGTAAAATTACATGTATAAGACCGTTTTTTTTTGAAGCTGAACAAATATATGTTAATACTACAAAATATTAATATCAGATGAAAAAAAGCATCATGCTAAGTGAAAGAAACCAGACACAAAGTACTACATATTATATAGTTACATTTATATAAAATGTAAATATAAATCAATTCATAAAGATGAAAAAAAATAAAGATGAAAAAAGAAAAAAAGAATTAGTGGCAGGTTGCCATTTTTTTCCCTTCACATGTCATTCATCTTGGGACAGCCACATTAACTTAAATAGAAAACATCACTACAGTTACTTATAAATATACATTTGTAAGATAAATTAGCGAGAAACACTATTGATGTCTCTATATAATGGGGCAGGAAAATAAGCCATGTTATACTTAGCACCTTACTGCTTTTATCAAAAAGCCAGGTATCTTACACTGTGTGTTAAGTGGTCCTTTTTTCTGCACTTTAACCCTTTACATAATTATTTGTGAAGATACCTACATCCGTAACTTTATTTTTTTAAACAAATCAATTTTATTGATACAAGTAATAAAGCATACAATTTATCCAAAGTGTACAATCAATGGTATTTGGATATAATCACATAGTTGTGCGTTCATCACTTCAATCATTATTAAAGTATTTTCATTATTTCAATAACAATAATAGGGAAGCAGATGTGGCTCAAGCGATTGGACTCCTGTCTATCATATGGGAGGTCCCGGGTTCGTTTCCTGGGGCCTCCTGATGAAGGCAAGCTGGCCCACATGGTGAGCTGGCACAAAGGGACAGAGAGGAAAGACAATGAGAGACACAACAAACCAGGGAGCTGAGGTGGCTCAAGGGATTGAGCACCTCTCTCCCACATCTGAGGTCCCAGGATCAGTACCAGTGCCTCCTAAAGAGAAGATGAAGAGAAGACACAGAGGGCATGAGGGCACACAGGGAATAGACACAGAGAACAAGATAGTGAGCAGACCAAAAAAAAAAGGGGGGGGGCGGGGGAATAAATAAAATAAATCTGTAAAATAATAATAATAAACAAACAACAAACAAGAAAATTCCTCACCTCTCAATCTGTTTCCCTTGCTGTACATAGCTGCTATTTCTGGCTATTCTTGCACAATTTCTTATTTGTTTATTAAGCAGTTTTATTGAGATATATTCACATACCATATGAATATATAATCTATCCAAAGTACATAATCAATAGCTTTTTTTTAGCTGTTAAAAAGTCCTTTATTGCAAAATTGTAAAATAAATAGAAAAATAGATTGAAAGAAATTACAAATTTTAAGAGTGCAAAGTCAGTTTAGATTTAATATAATCAATTATAAAAAATAGCACAGCAACATTTATAAATGTAAATAATAATTCAAATATAATAGAAATTAATTATAACATAATTCCAATTTTCATATTATAGCTCTATTGGACATAATAATCTCTAAGAATGAAATAAATTATTGATTTAGTTATTTAATTTCCATTTAGGCCATAATTCTTTCTAAATAATCAAACTGCTATCTGGGAATTCTTCACATCTTATTGGAATGAATTACAGCACATAACAATTTGCCAACTCATAATTTTATGAGGCAGAAAAACTCAAAATCTTGTTCAACAGTAGTCATGCTAAATCACTACTGATCCAGATAGATTATTTTAATTAAAGAATATGAATAAGAAAGGATTAAAAAAAAATGAAGCATCCAAAAATATATCTCTTCCCCAGCCCTCCTCAATTAAAAACAAGTGTTTATTTTGTATTAAAAAAATTACAGAATACTGATCACAGGAACAATTTGCCAGTTGCACTGAGTAATTATTGTTCATAAACTATAATGTTGTTATTTTACATTTATCTGGTCTATCCCAGCTCCTTTTGGTTACTATTTGCATGGAATACCTTTTCCCAACCTTTCACCTTTTTTTTTTTTTTTTAAGATTTTATTTATTTATTCATTTATCCCCCCCTTGCTGCTTGTGCTCGCTGGGTCAGCTAACCGCGCCGTGTGGGCGGGCTTGCCTTCACCAGGAGGCCCCGGGAACTGAACCCAGGGCCTCCCATATGGTAAACGGGAGCCCTACTGATTGAGCCACAGCCGCTTCCCGGCAACCTTTCACCTTTAATCTGGTTGTGTCCTTAGGTTTGACGTGGGTCTCTTGTAGACAACATTTGGATGGCTCATATTTTTTTATCCATTCTATCAGTCTATGTCTTTTGATTGGGGAGTTCAATCCATTAACACTCAGTGTTATTACTATAAAGGCATTACTTACTTCATTCATTTTGTTCTTTGGCTCTCTACTGCCATATCATTCTATTGTCTGTCTTCTTATCTTTTAGTTTACCCTTCCTAATAATCTTCATTTCTAAACTCTTCTCCAAATCTCTCGCTCTTGTTTTTTCCTATCAGGCTGGTACCCCCTTTAGTATCTCTTGCAAATCTGGTCTTTCAGTAACATAGCCTATCAGTTTTTGTTTGTCTTTGAAGACTTTGAACTCATCCTCATTTCTGAAGGACAGCTTTGCTGGATACAGAATTCTTGGCTGGCGGGAAGCGGCTGTGGCTCAATCAGTAGGGCTCCCGTTTACCATATGGGAGGCCCCGGGTTCGGTTCCCGGGGCCTCCTGGTGAAGGCAAGCCTGCTTGCGCGGCATGGTTAGCTGACCCAGCGAGCACAAGCAGCAAGGGGGGGATAAATGAATAAATAAATAAAATCTTAAAAAAAAAAAAAAAAAAAAAGAATTCTTGGCTGGCAGTTTTTCTCTTTCATTACCTTAAATACATCATACCGCTTTCTTCTCTCCTCCATGGTTTCTTGGTCCTCAATTAATCTTATCAAGTTTCTCTTAAATGTGATGCTTTGCTTTTTTCTTGCTGCTTTCAGAATCCTCTCTTTATCTCTGATATTTGTCATTCTGAATAGTAGATATCTTGGGGTAGGTCTATTCGGATTTATTCTGTTTGGGGTGTGCTGTCCTTGGATATTGATATTTATGCCCTTTGTAAGAGTTGGGAAGTTTTCAATCATTATTTCTTCAAATATTCTTTCTGCCATTTTCCATCCTCTTTTTCTGGGACACCAATATTGCGAATGTTTGTGCATTTGGCAGTCATTCAATTCCCTGAGACTCTGTTCCCTTTATTCCATTCTCTTCTTTCAGTTCTCCTGTCTTTTCCAGCTCAGATGTTCTATCTTTGAAATCACTAATTCTGTCTTCAAGCAATTCAGATTTGCTCTTATGTGACTCTAACGTATTTTTAATCTCATCCATCATGTCTTTCATTCCCATAAGGTCTGTTACTTTTATTTGCAGGCTTAAAAATTGCTCTTCATGCTCTTCCAGTGTCTTTTTTTTTTAATCTTTATTTTAATTTTATTTAACTTTATTTGTATATTTAATAATTGAAAATATAAACAATTTAAAACTAAAAAGTAAATACAGATGAATAAATATATACATTTCTCAATTAAATGTAATGGATACATATAAATTTTTTTTTTTTGATCAAACAGTATGTTACACAATATATTTGGTTCATAGTAACGCATTCATCCAGTATTTGTCTTTTTGTGTCTGGCTTGCTTCACTCAACATAATGTCCTCCAGGTTCATCCATGTTGCCATATGCTTTATGACTTCATTTCTTCTTACAGCTGAATAATATTCCATCGTGTGAATAGACCACAGTTTGTTTATCCATTCATCTGTTGATGGACACCTGGGTTATTTCCAACATTTGGCAATGGTGAATAATGTTGCTATGAACATCGGTGTGCAGATGTCTGTTTGTGTCACTGCTCTCAGTTCTTCTGGGTATATATCCAGTAGTGGTATTGCAGGGTCACATGGCAAGTCTATATTTGACTTCTTTAGGAACTGCCAAGCAGTCCTCCATAGTGGTTGTACCATCCTGCATTCCCACCAACAATGAAGAAGTGTTCCTATCTCTCCACATCCTCTCCAACACTTGTAGTTCTCTGTCTTTTTAATAGTGGCCATTCTGATAGGTGTGAAATGATATCTCATTGTAGTTGTGATTTGTATTTCCCTAATCATGAGTGATGTTGAACATTTCTTCAGGTGTTTTTTTGCCATTTGTATTTCTTCTTTGGAGAAATGTCTATTCAAGTCTTTGGCCCATTTTTTAATTGGGTCATTTGTCTTTTTATTGTTGAGTTGTAACATCTCTTTATATATCCTGGATATTAAGCCCTTATCAGATATGTGATTTCCAAATATGTTTTCCCATTGAGTTGGCTGCCTTTCCACCCTTCTGACAAAGTCCTGTGGTGTGCAAAAGTGTTTAATTTTGAGGATGTCCCATTTATCTACTTTTTCTTTTGTTGCATGTGCTTTGGGTGTACGGTCCAAGAAACCACCACCTACTACAAGGTCTTAAAGATGTTTCCCTACATTTTCTCCTAGTAGTTTTATGGTCCTGGCTTTTACATTTAGATCTTTGATCCATTTTGAGTTGATTCTTATATAGGGGGTGAAATAGGGGTCCTCTTTCATTCTTTTGGTTATAGATATCCAGTTCTCCCAACACCATTTGTTGAAGAGACTGTTTCCTCCCATTAGCGTGGGCTTAGTAGATTTGTCAAAAAACCAGTTGACTGTAGAGGTGAGGGCATATTTCTGGGTTCTCATTTCTATTCCACTAATTGATGTGTCTATCTTTATGCCAGTACCATGCTGTTTTGACCACTGTAGCTTTGTAATATGTTTCAATGTCAGGCAGTGAAATTCCTCCCACATTGCTCTTCTTTTTTAGAATACTTTTGGCTATTCGGGTGCACTTACCCTTCCAAATGAATTTGGTAATTGCCTTCTCTAATTCTGTAAAGTAAGCTGTTGGGATTTTGATTGGTATTGCATTGAATCTATAAATCAGTTTGTGCAAGATTGACATCTTCACGATATTTATTCTTCCAATCCATGAACACGGAATGTCTTTGTTGGGTAGGAATATCCATTCTATTATGCCCTCCTCTTGCCAAAGTATCCCAGTAGGGGAATGGCAAGATGGAAATATTAAAAGAAAAATTGGAAGCCCTGAAAGAATTAGTGCAGGAGCAGTTAATGGCAGGGCATATTGAGCCCTCTACTAGTCCGTGGAATTCTCCAGTTTTTGTAATTAAAAAGAAATCTGGCAAATGGCGCATGTTAACTGATTTGCGTGAAATTAACAAAGTTATTCAACCTATGGGATCTTTACAGCCTGGTTTGCCATCCCCAGCTATGATCCCACAAAATTGGCATATTATTATTATTGATTTAAAAGATTGTTTCTTTAATATTCCTCTTAATCCAAATGATAGAGAAAAATTTGCATTTACTATTCCTTCTATTAATCATTCAGCTCCTACTGAACGATATCAGTGGAAAGTTTTACCTCAGGGAATGATGAACAGTCCTACATTATGTCAATCCTTTGTTCACATTCCATTACAAATTTTACGAAAACAATTTCCTAAGGCTATGATTATTCATTATATGGATGATATTCTTTTTGCCACTGAGCAATCTTCAGAGCTGAAACAATTATTTCAGTTGGCTAAAGAAATTCTTCCTCAACATGGGTTGCAAATAGCAGAAGAAAAAATTCAAAAACAGGTTCCTTTTCAATATTTAGGTCATACTATTGATAGAAATATTATAACTCCACAAAAGGTCCAGTTTCGAACTGATAATTTACGCACTCTAAATGATTTTCAGAAATTACTGGGTGATATTAATTGGGTACGGCCTACTTTAGGAATTCCAACTTATGCTTTAACTAATCTTTTCAATACCCTAACAGGAGACCCTGACTTAAATAGCTCTCGCTTTTTAAGCCCAGAAGCAAAAGAGGAGTTAAAATGGTTGGAAAAAAGAGTGCAAAACAGCCAACTAACAAGGATAAATGTTAATCTTCCAATTTCTCTTTTAATATTTCCATCTTGCCATTCCCCTACTGGGATACTTTGGCAAGAGGAGGGCATAATAGAATGGATATTCCTACCCAACAAAGATACAAAAAAACTTAATACTTATCCTGAAAAAATCTCAGCAATAATATCAAAAGGCCGTATTCGCCTGAGACAGCTTATGGCTAGAGATCCTGATAAAATCATATTAGACCTTACAAAGCAGGAGCTTTCTCAGCTCTGGCAGTTCAGTAACTCTTGGCAAGTAGCCTTAGCAGATTTTATTGGAACAGTTGACAATCACTTTCCAAATTCAAAATTTTTACAGTTTTTAAAACGTACTTCATGGATTCTTCCTAAGGTTGTGAAACAACAACCACTCTCTGCTGCTCCAACTTACTACACTGATGGCAGCAGTAATGGAAATGCAGGCTATTTAGGCCCAACTACAAAATCTTGGAAAACACCTTATTTATCTGCCCAAAAGGTAGAACTTATGGCTGTTATTCAATTGCTAGCTGATGTTTCTGAGCCTTTAAATATTGTGTCTGATTCTGCTTATGTTTGTCATGTTGTTTGTCATATAGAAACAGCTCAAATAACTCCAGCTTCTGAATTAGAAGCTCTTTTCCTACAATTACAAAAGACTGTTCGTGAACGATCTAATCCAATCTATATTACTCATATTCGTTCCCATTCTCAACTTCCTGGCCCTATGGCTTCACAAAATGATTTAGTAGATAAACTTATTGCTCATACAGAATCTGCTGCTGATTATCATAAACTTACACATACTAATGCTTCTGGCTTACGTCATAAATATCCCCACTTAACAGTAAAAGAAAGTAAGAGGATTGTTAGACAATGTCCTACTTGTGGGCCCATAAATGCCCCCACTTTCTCTCCAGGAACTAATCCCCGTGGAGAACATCCTAATGAAATTTGGCAAATGGATGTCACGCATGTGCCCTCTTTTGGCCGCCTTCAGTATGTGCATGTGACAGTGGATACATATTCTAATTTTATTTGGGCAACTGCTCAAGCTGGTGAAAAGGCCTCACACGTACGTTCTCATTTATTACACTGTTTTGCAGTAATGGGCCTGCCAGCACAGCTAAAAACTGATAATGGGCCTGCCTATCTTAGTCAATCTTTCAAAAAATTTTGCAGTGATTGGAATATTAAACATGTTACAGGAATTCCATATAACCCTCAGGGACAAGCGATAGTAGAAAAGAGTAATCACTTATTAAAATTGATGTTGCAAAAACAAAAAGGGGGAGATGGAGGAGAATCTGCTAAAGACAAATTATCTAAAGCATTGCTTACCTTAAATTTTCTTAATAGACAACAAATTTCTAATACCACAGCAGCAGAAAGACATTGGGAGGTTAAGAAAAAAGGGAATGTAAATGAAAAATGTGGACAACCAATATACTGGAAAAATGAAACAACCAATAAATGGGAAAAAGGAGAGGTAAAATTTTGGGGCCGAGGTTTTGCTCTTATCATTACAGAAACAGGAGAAGAGCAGTGGATCCCCTCCAGAAGAATCAAGCCTAGAGTTGAAGATGCTGCCAAGACTTAAAACTATGGACATGGTGGTTTTACATTGGATTAATTATAGGTAAAGTATTAGGTCAAGGTAAGATACCACATCATAATTACACTTATTGGGCATACATAACCAACTCACCTTTCTAGACTTAAAGTGATGAGTCTTACTCAATTTATTTTAATTAATCTCACAACAGACTACTTAATGACAAATAACATATTTGTCATGGGCTTACAGAGGTTGTGTTGTATAATGATTCCTATGGAATTGTAAAGGATCGGGCCCTTATAGGGATGCCGAAACCTATTAAAAACACAACCATATCTTGGTTCATTAATAATTTAACCATAATCACTAATGACAATAATCCTTATTTCTGGAATTTTGGTAATACAGCATTTACTAACAGCTCAATAATTTGGAAAAATCAAGGAAGATATATCCCACAACCATGGGACACTAAACTTAACAAGACTCAAAGTTATTTGTGGAAATTATTTTTGGGAACTGGTCCAATTTTTGTAAGGCAAGGCAGCAAAACTGATATTACTATTTGAAAAAGAAAATCAACTCAATTTCTTACAATATGTGTATGAAATCCTATAGTTATATCATTGGAACAGTAATTTTTGGTGAAAGGAATCTTAATTGCTTCAATTGCTCCTTATTTACATGTTTTAAGAATTCATATTTGCAGGAAAATCAAACTCTTTTTTATAGCAAGAAGAAGAAAAGGACTATGGTTACCGGTTCAGATGACCAGACATTGGCAGCAGTCTCAAGAATCCCAGTTGCTGTGACATTCCATCAACCATTATTTGAAAAGAACTAAAAGACTGATTTGACTTTTAATAGCAGGAATTTTGGGACTAATTCACATCATAACCGCTGCAGCTGTCACTGGCACAGCCCTGCATCAAGGAGTCCAGAATCAACAATATGTTAAGGACTGGCATAAAAATGCAAGTGAGAGATGTGTCATAACCAGTCTCACATTGATATGGAACTGAATAACTGTATGAATGATCATGAAACAACTATTATACATTTGGGTAATCAAATTTATAATTTAAACTTGTTAAGAGTTCTTGAATGTGATTGGAATGAAAGTTCTAGTTGTATTACTCTTTTCTTATAATAATAGAAACATGATTGGGAGGAAGTGAAAAATCACTTGATTGGATATAAGCATAATGTTTCTATAAATCTTTTAGAATTGCAAAAGAAGGCATTGGGCATGTATCATACGAATTGAAAGAAACCACTGGTGCAGCCATTTCATTGGTGGAAACAAAAAACAGTTCAAATATCATTTTGGATTGAATTTGGAATTATTGTCATATGCATTTTAATTGTGTGTATTTTCAAGGCTAAAATAATTAGACCTGATAAATGCATTTATGTTAAGAAACTTGGCCATGAGAAACTAATTTTGCATTACTTAGTAGAAAGATTCTACTAATAACCCCTTGATCTTAATACTAAATATCTGCATAAAAAATGCTCATTAAAGGAACCTGAAGAAGCATAAATATTAATGAAAATGCCTTCCATGTAAGAGCTCAAAAGCTTGGCTGGTAGTCAATGACGGGTAAGATCCTCAGAGGAGGACAACCTAAGACAGGCACAGTCACAAGAGCCTATGGAAGAAGACAAGTGTGACAGGAGGTCACCTTGTATCAGCTTATATAATGGTTCCTATGAGCTTTAATTAATAAAAAAGGGGGAAATGATGGAGTTTCAAAGGCCATGACTACCTACAATAAGCAGATCACTTTGGAATGTAGGAGACACCCTGGAATGTAGGAGATAAGAACCTAGTCTCATGATAATGAGACAGGATCTTATAGTAGCTGGGTGGGGAATAATCCTAAGTTTCTATGTTAGATAAGATTTACAACATCTGCTACATGCAGGAATGTAAACCCTTCAAGAATATAAACTGTCATCTATTGATAAGAAATCCAAATAAAAGCCATGCTCTATGGTGTGGCTGGGCTCTTCTCTCCAGTTCGGACGGAGAGTCCCCTGATCCCAGTTTTTCTTCTCTTTGTCTTATTCCTTTTTTCTCATCCGCGGCACCGTTTTCACGGACCCAGAGCCTGACCGGCAACATATAGGTCCTGTACTTCCTTGGTTAAATTAACTCCTAGGTATTTGAGTCTTTTTGTTGCTATTGAAAATGCAATTTTCCTCCTGATTTCCTCCTCAGGTTGTTCAGTACTAGTGTACAAAAACATTACTGATTTTTGTGTGTTGATCTTGTATCTTGTCACTTTGCTGAACTCATTTATTAGTTCAAGTAGCTTTGTCGTGGATACTTTAGGATTTTCTAAGTACAGGATCATGTCATTTGCAAACAGTGAGAGTTTTACTTCCTCTTTTCCTATTTGGACGCCTTTAATTTTTTTGTCTTGTCTAATTGCCCTCACTAGAACTTCTAGTACAATGTCGAATAACAATGGTGACAGTGGGCATCCTTGTCTTCTTCCCAATCTTAGAGGGAAAGCTTTCAACCTTTCCCCATTGAGTATGATGTTGGCTGTGGGTTTTTCATATATGCCTTTTAACATGTTGAGGAATTTTCCTTTTATTCCTATCTTTTGAAGTATTTTTTTATCAAAAAAGGATGTTGGATTTGTCAAATGCCTTTTCTGCATCTATTGAGATGATCATGTGGTTTTTTCCCTTCAATTTGTTAATGTGGTGTATTACATTGATTGATTTTTGTATGTTGACTAGCCTTGCATACCAGGAATAAATCCCACTTGGTTGTGATGTATAAGTCTTTTGATATGTTGTTGGGTTCTATTTGCAAGTATTTTGTTGAGAATTTTTGCATCTATGCTCATTAGAGAGACTGGTCTGTAATTTTCTTTTCTTGTGGAATCTTTATCTGGCTTTGGTATTAGGGTGATGTTAGCTTCATAAAATGTGTTGGGTAATTTTCCCTCCTCTTCAATTTTTTGGAAGAGTTTAAACAGGATTGGTGTTAATTCTTTTAGAAATGCTTGGTAGAACTCACCAGTGAAGCCATCTGGTCCTGGACTTTTCTTTGCTGGGAGATTTTTGATGACGGATTCAATCTCCTTAATTGTGATTGGTTTGTTAAGTTCTTGTATTTCTTGTTGTGTCAGTGTAGGTTGGTTATGAGTTTCTAGAAATTTGTCCATTTCATCCAGGTTGTCTAGTTTGTTGGCATATAGTTTCTCATAATATCCTCTTATGATTCTTTTTATTTCTGTGAGGTCATTTGTAATTTCCCCCCTTTCATTTCTGATTGTATTTATTTGCATCTTCTCTCTTTTTTTCTTTGTTAGTCTAGCGAGGGGCTTGTCAATTTTATTGATCTTCTCAAAGAACCAGCTTTTGGTTTTGTTGATTTTCTCTATTGTTCTTCTGTTCTCATTTTCATTTATTTCTGCTCTAATCTTTATTATTTCTTTCCTTCTTTTTGCTTTGGGATTGGTTCGCTGTTCTTTTTCTAGTTTCTCTAGTTGTTCAGTTAAATCTTTGAGTTTAGCTCTTTCTTGTTTTTTAATACAGGCATTTAGGGCTATAAATTTCCCTCGCAAGACTGCCTTCGCAGTATCCCATAAGTTTTGATATGTTGTGTTCTCATTTTCATTTGTCTCAATATATTTATTGATTTCACTTGCAATTTCTTCTTTGACCCACCGAATATTTAGGACTGTGTTGTTCAGTCTCCACACGTTTGCAAATTTACTTTTTTCCTATCTGTTATTGATTTCTAGTTTCATTCCAGTATGATCTGAGAAGGTGCTTTGTATAATTTCAATCTTTTTATATTTATTGAGAGCTTCATTGTGACCTAACATGTGGTCAATCCTGGAGAAAGATCCATGGGCATGTGAGAAGAATGTATAACCCGCTGAGTTTGGATGCAGTGTTCTGTATATGTCTATTAGGTATAACTTGTTTATCATATTGTTCAAGTTCTCTGTTTCCTTGTTGATCTTCTGTCTAGTTGTTCTATCTAATGATGTGAGAGGGGTGTTGAAGTCTCCAGCGATTATTGTAGAAATGTCTATTTCTTCCTTTAATTTTGCCAGAGTTTGGCTCATATATTTTGGGGCACCCTGGTTAGGTGCGTAGATATTTATGACTGTTATATTTTCCTGGAGGACTGTCCCTTTTATTAGTATATAATGGCCTTCCATATCTCTTATCAGTTTTTTGCATTTAAAGTCTGTTTTGTCTGATATTAGTATAGCTACCCCCGCTCTTTTCTGTTTATTATTCGCGTGGAGTATCTTTTTCCAACCTTTTACTTTCAGCCGGCTTGTATCCCTGGGTCTGAGGTGAGTTTCTTGTAAGCAGCATATGGATGGCTCATGTTTTTTTATCCATTCTGTCAGCCTGTATCTTTTGATTGGGGAATTTAATCCATTCACATTCAATGATATTACTGAAAATGCACTATTTATTTCAACCATTGTATTCTTTGGTTTTCATATGTCATCTTGTTTTTGTGTCTCTTTTTACTCTTTTGGTTATCCTTCCTGCTTTTCTTTCTTCTATACTCTCCTTCAAGCCTCTCTCTCCTGTCTTTTTCTTTCAGGTTCTAAGGCTTCCTTTAATATTTCCTGCAAAGGTGGATTCTTTTTTACAAACTCTCAGTTTCTGTTTGTTTGTGAATACTTTATACTCACCTTCATATTTGAAGGACAGTTTTGCTGGATAAAGAATTCTCGGCTGGCAGTGTTTCTCTTTCAGTTTCTTAATTGTATCATACCACTGTCTTCTCACCTCCATGGTTTCTGAAGAGAAATCTGCACTAAGTCTTACTGGACATTCTTTGTACGTGATCATTTGCTTCTCTCTTGCTGCTCTGAAAATTTTCTCTTTATCTTTTACATTTGGCATTCTGAATAGTATGTGTCTTGGCGTAGGTGTATTTGGATTTATTCTCATTGGGGTACGGTATGCTTCTTGGACATGTAAGTTCATTTCTTTCGTGAGAGTTGGGAAATTTTCAGCTATTATTTCCTCAAATACTCTTTCTACCCCTTTTCCTTTCTCTTCCCCTTCTAGAACTCCCATGACACGTATGTTCTTGCGTTTTGTGTTGTCATTCAACTCTTTGAGCCCCTGCTCAATTTTTCCCATTCTTTTCTCTGTTCTTTTCTCTCTGCAATTTTAGCTGCTCTGTCTTCGGTATCACTTATTCTTTCTTCTATCATTTCGGGTCCGCTGTTGTATGCCTCAAATGTGTTTTTGACTTCATCTATTGTGTCTTTCTTTCCCATGAACTCTGTTACTTTTCTGTTCAGGATTTCAAATTCTTCTTTGCATTCGCTCAATGTCTTCTTGATGTCATTTATCTCTTTATATTGTCCTTCATCTCATTAATTTGATTTTGGAAATTTGTGCTCATCTCACTGATTAGTTCTCTCAAATTCTGCATCTCTTCTGGGACTTTGATGTATTCCTTTTCTTGAGCCATGTCTTCTATTTTCTTAGTATGGCTCGTAATTTTTGCTGGTGTTTAGGCATCTGGTTTTTACTGTATTTTACTTAGATGCTCTATCTCTTTCTCTTTTATAGGGTTTTAGTGGCAGGAGGCTGTGAGTTACCACAGCTCTTTGATTTTTGGCTCAACCTTGATTGTTAGGATTGTCCTGCTGGTTGCTCAAAACTGGGCACTGGACCCAGTAATTGGTTGTAGAGTCGTTTCCTAGGGCCTTGGGCAGGGAGGCTATAGAGGCCAGGAAAAGCCTCTCCTACTTAGTTTTCTTATGTGCACTTCCTTTGTCTGCCAGGAGATGGCGCTTGTTGGCAGCTCGCAATTCAATGCCTGGTCGGAGTGTATTTGTTGTGACACAGACCAGATCAATTTTGTAGAGCTTCCTGTCTGGGGGCTAAGAGCCTTGTAATTCAAACTTTATGAGACAGTTCTCCAGTCTTCTCTGGTAGCCACCTCCCTTTTCCCAGCTAGGAAATATTTCCTCTTCCCTCTGAATCCTCAACAATCAGTCCCTGTTAGTAGCGGAGGAGATTGGGAGGTTTGTATATCTTTAGTCCCTTGCAGGCTCCAAGGCAAACAATGACGCAGCCCCACCCAGCCTGGAAGGGCTCTCGGGACAGGGCAGACCAAACCTGCCAGTTAAAAGCAGGGTCAGCCCCAGGCTCTCTCTCCCCTCTCCTGTGGAGTCCTCAACAATTAGTCCAGGCTAGAAGAAAGGGAGGTTGTGAGGGTCGGATTTCTCCAGTCCTTCCTAGGCTCCCTGGGGAAACTACCGTGTGGAAGGGTCTGTGGGGCTCCGCAGCCCAAATTTGCGGGTCAGAACCTGAGTCAGCCTAAAGCTGTGTCCCTCTCTCTCCCCTTTCCGGGAGTGGTAGATCCTTGGAGCCCCCTTTGTCTGTAGTTGCAGGTCCAGAGGCCCAAGAATTCTAAAGAGTGTGGGGGAGGGTGCCGGCAGCAGCAGCTGCTGCTGTTTCCAACTCACGGTTCTGGTTCTGTTGTCGCGATATCCCTCTTTTGTCCCTCTCTCCTTGGGGTGGTGTGCAGCCTTCACCTGCTGTCCTAAACCCTAGGAGATCTATTTCGGGGCTGTTTCAGCCTGTTCTCTAGCTATTTTTCTGGAGAAGAGATTTCCGTGTCTTACTAGTCCGCCATCTTCCCGGAAGTCCCAGTGTCTTCTTAACATCCTTCATTTCTTTAGTCATATTTTCTTTAAATTCTTTGAAGTGATTTAGGAGAGTTGTGTGATTATCACTGATTAATTGTATTAAATCCTGTGTCTCTTCAGGATATTTGCTTTGTTCTTTTGGCATCTCTTCCTATTTCCTAGTATGGGTTTTAATTTTTTGCTGATGTCTAGGCATCTGAGTATATTGGTGAATTTACTCTGATGGCCAATTTCTTTCTCTTGTCTATTTTTTTTTTTTTTTCACAGCTCTTCGTTGATATTTGGTCTTTAAGAGTGCCCAGCTTAAGTTTACAATTGGGCCAGAGACTCACTAGTGGGGCCCAGATTTTCTCCCAGGGGTTGGATACAGAGAGTGTGTACAGTTTTTGTCCATGCAATTTGCAGACCAGCCAACAGATGGCACTAGTCAGCACACTGTTCCACCACAGGTGCTTCAGTCTTGGCTTTCCTGTGTTCCTGTGTTCAGCCTCCAGATCTGAGATTGAAAGTGGGCTCTCCTGGCCGAATTCACTGGAAAAAAAAAAAAAAAAAGCACCCTGACCCTCCCCTCCCTTTTCTCTTGAAAGAGCTGACAGGGAAGAAGGTGTTTGTTCCCCTCTCAGTTGGCTACTCTGAGCTAGGGGTTTTTACCCCAGGTTAATATTTTGGGAGTGGGGGAGGGGAGCCCTTCCTGGCTACCATGGGGACTTGGTAACTCAAGTTTGTCGTTTTGGCTTCTTCATCTCTCTGGCCTTCACCCTCCTGGGAGTTGTGTAGCACTGTCCTGATCTGCTGACCCTCAAAGCAGATCCCTAGGACAGCTTTTGGTTCTTTCTCCATTGTTTTTGTGAGAGCATTCAGCTCTGCCTATTAGTTTCCTGCCATCTTCCTACAATCTCTTCTATCCATAACTTTAATAGTTAAGGTCAAATAGATAAGAAAACTGAGATGGAATGAAGGGCTATTAAATCATATTAGTTGTTTGCTATTGTCAAAGGATCCTGCTAGATTCATGCAAACAAACAAACAAACAAAAAAAAGTTTCCCCTCCCCATCTCTTAATAGATTGTTGAAAAAGTGGTCGAGCTTTAGCCTGCCCCTGATTTGAGAAAATGTAGACCTCCAATTTCCCTACTCTTAATATGATAAAGGAATATCAAGAAGCAAAAAGACCTTGGCCAGGTTTGAGACATCATGTCGAAATATAACAGGGCAAAATTAAATTTAAATATTACTGTACAAAAAAAAGAAAAAAGTACCTTAAAACTAAATCCTTGGAGGAGAACATGGGGCTGGCTGTTACAACCAATACTGAAAGTGCATTTTGGGATATGGTTACCTATGGTATGGTTCTGAAAAAAGGACTTATTCCCAATTTCCTTTAGCTTGACAGTCTTATGACAAACATCCTAAACCTTGAGCAATACCTCTTAATATGGTTCATTTATTTAAAAAAAAAAAAAAGCATAGAATGGTTGTGGAGAGGGCATAACAAAATGGGTAAGTGCATTCATATTTTGGGAATATCAATGGACACAACAACTTTTCTGGAAAGTAAAATGAGAATGCCCATTAAAATAAGAAACAAGGGAAGCGTCTGTGGCTCAATCAGTAGGGCTCCCGTTTACCATATGGGAGGCCCCAGGTTCGGTTCCCGGGGCCTCCTGGTGAAGGCAAGCCCGCCCGCATGGCATGGTTAGCTGACCCAGCGAGCACAAGCAGCAAGGGGGGGATAAATGAATAAATAAATAAAATAAGAAACAAACATATTACATCCTGTATCAACAAAAGTTTGAGTTAAGATTGCTATCAGAATGTTTATGGTAGCATTATCTGAAATATCAAAAAGCTAGAAAGAACTTTTTTTTTTTTTTTTTTAAAGATTTTATTTATTTATTCATTTATACCCCCCTTTCTGCCTGTGCTCGCTGGGTCAGCCAACCACACCGTGTGGGCAGGCTTGCCTTCACCAGGAGGCCTCAGGAACCGAACCCGGGGCCTCCCATATGGTAAACGGGAGTCCTACTGATTGAGCCACAGCCGCTTCCCGAAAGAACTTTTATATACATCAAGAAAGCAAGGCTTAAATAAATTATGGTAGAATCATTTAATAGAATACAGTACTTAGCAGCCATTAAAAAGAATGAGGCAGAGCTACATGAACCTAAAAATATTTAGTATTAAATGAAGAAAAAAAAAAGTAACAAAACCAAGCTGTAGAATAGTATTTATAGCATGTTTTAATTTTTGTAAAAATAACAAAATATGTATTCATAAACATATACATGTAAGTACATATACATAGATATAAGAGGATATTTCTGTTACCTTTTGGGGAAGAATATGCTATTTTGTGGGGAAGGGTAGTGATGAGAGGGGAGGTAGAAGGAGGCCATTTGTTTATTACTTTATATATATATATATTTTTAGGAGGCAGCAGGGATTGAACCCAGGACCTCATATATGAGAAGCCGGCACTCAACCAACCCAGGACCTCATATATGAGAAGCAGGCACTCAACCAACTGAGCTACACCTGCTCCCCAATTTCTATGTTTTTTTTTTTTTTTTAAAGGCACTAGGTCAAAGATCTTTGGCCACTTGAGGTGTTAAAGCCTACACTGACTATAGAACTCCAATATTTGCTTACTCTCTAGCAGAGTATATAATCACATTTTCAAAATTGTAATCCTCTTATTCCTCACAATAAACCATCAGTTTGTAGGACCTGTTCATTAAAACTGTATGCTAGGGGAAAGTGGATGTGGCTCAAGTGGTTGGGCATCCATCTACCATATGGAAGGACCCGGGTTTGATATCTGGGACCTCCTGGTAAAATAAAAAGGCGAGCCAGGCCTGCGAGGATGTACAGCGAGCCATGCAGCAAGATGATGATGCTGAAAAAGAGAGAAGCAGGGGAGAGCCAAGGCGAGGCGCACCAGAAACCAGGACCTGAGGTGGCGCAAATGACAAGGTGCCTCTCTCCCACATCGGAGGTCCCTAGGATCAAATCCAGTGAAGCCAGGAGGAGAAAAATGAGAAGGCAAGAAAGAGACACAGAAGATCACCCAGTGAATGGACACAGACACCAAGTGGTGGGGCAGGGCAGGGGGCGGAGGGAGGGAACTCATAGAAGTGTACACTAAAAAAAAAAAAGAAAAAAAGAAAAAATAAAGTCAATTAAAAACAACAACAACTGTATGCTAGTGTCTTTATTATCGAACTACAGACAGAAGTGTGCTTACTTCTTAAATGAATGAGAGGACTTCAGGTATAATTAAGCCATTATGGTTATGCTTTATGATCCTGTGGAGAACTCTGCTAAAAGCAAAGTATGTTACTTGTAGCAATCACGGACTTATTTGAGCTTTTGACTCTTTAGAAAAGAACAAGTTACGGATTAAGTTGTAAGAGTGCTCTCTATATACTTGATTATTAATTGTGAACACAAAGGGCACCTTTTTCATATTACTAATTGAACTGGAGCTGGCAGACACACTCTGAAAGATCAGATAATCTCCAACCTCTTAAATTAGGGCTGTGCACTGGCTCCCCCTTCCTCTTTAAACTTGAATCTCAATGTGAAAATGCTGTTAAATAAACCAGATGTATACCCCCGCCATAAAGAATAGAAAAATAAGTATCTTACAAGTTTTTTAAAATGATCTTATTGTTACAAATTTGGAGAGGCCACAGCAAACAACTGGTCTTGTTATCCAGCCATTTTCAGACACTATCATTTTGAAACCAAAATTATATTTAGCAGTTATCATGCAAATCTAATCAGTTCATATCGGGTAACCCCTATAGCATATTAAATCAATTAGTTACTTAGATGTACAACAGCTACTTCTATTATTTGTCAGGTATTAGTATAGCTACCCCTGCTCTTTTTTGGTTACTGTTTGCACGGAGTATCTTTTTCCAGCCTTTCAATTTCAGCCGGTTTGTATCCCTGGGTCTAAGGTGAGTCTCTTATAGGCAGCATATGGATGGCTCATGGTTTTTTTTATCCATTCTGTCATAGACTATATCTTCATTGGGGAGATTAATCCATTTACATTCAATGATATTATTGTAAATGCACTGTTTACTTCCACCATTTTATTCTTTGGTTTTCAAATGCCATATCTTATTTTTTCTTTTTACTCTTTTGGTTATCCTTTCTGATATTCTTGCCTTCTACACTCTCCTCCAAGCCTCTCTCTCCTTCCTTTTCTTCTGGGCTGTAAGGCTCCCTTTAATACTTCCTGTGAACAATATGATAAATGAGCTAGACCTCATTTACAAGCTCTCTCTTTTTTTTTTTTTTTTTTTTTTTAATGAATGCTTTTAGTTTCTGTTTGTTTATGAATATTTTAAACTCACCTTCTTATTTGAAGGACAGTTTTGCTAGATAAAGAATTCTTACTGGTAATTTTTCTCTTTCATTTTAATTGTATCATACTGTCTTCTCACCTCCATGGTTTCTGATGAGAAATCTGCACTAAGTTTTACTGGGTGTTCCTTGTATGTGATTGTTTGCTTCTTCCTTGCTGCTCTCAGAATTTTCTCTTTATCTTTGACATCTGACATTCTGAGTAGCATGTGTCTTGGAAGAGGTCTATTCACATTTATTCTGATTGGGGTATGCTGTGCTTCTTGGACATGTAAATTCATTTATTTCGTGAGACTTGGGAAATTTTCAGCCATTATTTCCTCAAATACTCTTTCTGCCCCCTTTCCCTTCTCCTTCTGGAACTCTCATGACATGTGTATTGCGTTTCATGTTATCATTCAACTCCCTGAGCCCCTGCTCAATATTTTCCATTCTTTTCTCTTTGTTCTTTTCTCTCTTCAATTTCAGCTGTTCTGTCTTCTGTATCACTTATCCTTTCTTCTATCATTTCAAGTCTGCTGTTGTATGCCTCTAATATGTTTTTGATCTCACCTATTGTGTCTTCATTCACATGAGCTGTTATTTTTCTATTCAGGTTCTCAAATTCTTCTTTGTGCTCACTCAATGTCTTCTTGATGTCCTTTATCTCTTCGGTCATATTGTCTTTCAACTAATTAATTTTGGAAATTTGTATGAATCTCATTGATTGGTTGTCTCAAATCCTGTGTCTCATTTGGGGCTTTGATATATCCCTTTTCTTGGGCCATTTCTTCCATTTTCTTAGTATGGCTTGTAATTTTTCGTGATGTCTAGTTGTCTGATTATGATGGTGAGTTTACTCTGATGTTAAATTTCTCTCTCTTTCATAGGGATTTAGTGGCAGGAGGCTGTATGTTACTGCTGTTCTTTGATTCTTGGCTCAACTCATTCTGGGTTTTTAGGATTGTCCCTAATAGTTTTTTTTTTAGGTACCAGGGCTGGGGATTGTACCTTGGACTTCATATGTGGGAAGCCGGCGCTCAACCACTACACCACAATAGCTCCTCTGAGTTGTTTTTTTCGTTTGTATGCTTGTTTGTTTTTCTGTTTTTAGGAGGCACCGGGGACCAAACCCAGGTTCTCCAGTGTATGAATCAGGTGCTTAACCGCTTGAGCCATATCCACTCCTTTACTTTTTATTTATTTATTCATTCATTCATTCATTTGATCCCTCCCCCTTGCTGCTTGTGTTCGCTGTCTGCTTTCTGTGTTCATTTGCTGCACATTTCCTCTGTGTCTGCTTGTCTCACTTTGTTGCATCACCTTGCTGCACCAGCTCTCCACGTGGGCTGTCAGCGATCCCTGGGTGTGGGCCATCTTGCCCTCACCAGGAGGCCCTGGGAACGAACCCAGGGCCTCCCATATGGTAGATGGGAGCCCAACCACTTGAGCTACATCCGCTTCCCCACTCTTTACTTTTAATTTCCTCACATACACTTCCTTGGTCAGCCAACAGATGGTGCTCTTCAGCAGCTCTCTCAGTTCAAAGCCTAGTCAAAGTGTGTTTGCTGCAGTACAGGCCGCATCAATGTAATAGAGGATCCTGCCTGGAGGCTAAGAGTGTTGTAATACAAACTTTCTCAGAGGCTGTTCTCCAACCTTTGCTGGAAGTCCCCTGTCTTTTCCCAGGTAGGAAGTAGTTCCACTCCCCTCTGCTTCCTCAAAAACCAGTCCTGGTCAGTAGGGAGGGTGATTGGGAGGGTTGGGTCTCTTTAGTTCCGAGACAGCTCCCAGGGTAAACGATGGTACGGCCCTTCCTGGCATGGAAGGGCTTGTGGGACGTAGCCGACTTAAGTTGTGGGTCAAAAGTTGAGTCAGCCTTTGGTTGTGTCCCTCTCTCTCCCATTTCCTGGGGATGTGGATCCCTGAGGCCTCCATTGTTTGTAGGCCACCAGTCCGAGGCCTGAGAATTCAAAATTGTCTATAGGGTGGGGAAGGGGCGCTGGCAGCTGCAGCTGCAGCTTTAACTCACAGTTTTGCCATCATGATTCTTTTCCTTTGCCCTTCTCTCTTCTGCCCATATCCAGCCTTTCCCTGGTGTCCTAAAGCTTACAACTTTTTTTTTTTCCAGGCTGTTTCTGCCTGTCCTCTAGCTATTTTTCTAGGAGAGGAGAGAGTGCCATGTCCTTCTAATCTGCCATCTTCCTGGAAGTCCTATTTTAATTATTAATTATACTAAGTGGCCTGGGAAGTTCTGCTGCTCTACATTAGATGAATTCGAGGACAGTGAGTAAAATTTTTCTTTGACCATGTTGGGTAACTGGCCAAACCACCTATTGTGAACATCTTCCAGGCAAAAATCATCTATGGGGGTACCACACCAATGTTAAGTGTCAAAAATAGGGATGAGGGAGGATATGGGAATGTTGCATATTTTATTCTTAGAAAAATATCATGTCACAGAAACGAAATTTCCTTTTCAGCTATACTATTTTATTCTGAGGCTTCTCTGAAAGTACATGCAGACTGCTGCAGGTCAAAACCTCATCTTCTAAAAAAAAAAGAGAGAGAGAGAGAAGAAAAAGAACTTTACATGAGAAGCAAGGCAAGTATATAATTTGTGCTCTGTCAATTAACATAACATGATAAGAAGGTAAAGAGAGGATAACGGTCAGGTATCCAGACAGACAGGGCCTTTAGAACATCCTGAAAGTTATATAGTTAGATACTTCTATGGGATATAAATATATCCTCTATCTGTGTAATATAAATATATTCTATCTGTAGTAGGCATCTGTTGCTCCAGTGTCTGCTGGCACCCATCCTGTGCCCACAAAGAGAAGCAGCAAAGTTGATGCTATACATGGCACTTCACAGATAGAAAACTGCTGATACTCTGAAGCAACCAACCTTAGGAAGTAGGTAGCCTGGCCTACATCTGTGCTTATTATGTAAGATAATGTCCTTTATTGTCTAAGCCAATATGAGCTGTAGTTTCTAATACTTGCAGTTGAAAGCAACCTCAAATAACTGGACTGTCCAGAAGCCTGCATTTCTGATGCCCTTTATTTTGTTCTTAACTTTTATAAAGGATGCTTATAATATGTAACTATATAAAAAATGTGATTGAATTTGCTATGGAACTTTATGCATGAAATCTCAGTAGAGTCCCATTTAGAAATGAGGGCAAGGAAAAGCTCTGTTTTCATGGAGTAATATATATGTATTTCTTCTTTTCATTAAGAATATTTCATTTATTCTTCCAAGAAGTTTAAAGCTAAATTTGAGACCCAATTTTACCAACTATGTAGGCTCATAAAGGGGCACATATACTTCCATTCTTGTTTTGACTTAAAAAAATTTTTTTTCTTGATCCTGACTATTTATTTGTATTTATAATATTTCTCCTACTCTAAGTTACCTCAAATGACTTGGAGACAAATTAAATGAGCAAATAAAAATAAAACAGGTTTCAGATTTACACATATATATTAAAGAAATACATCAAAGATTGTTAACTGATAAGACTTCAAGAACTGTAATATGCAATATTTAAGCTAAGAGGGTACACATAAAAGTACAATTACCTGAATGTATGGCCTAACCTCAACATCTGCCATGAATGGCTCTTTTCTAAAAGGTTCCTACCCTATCAATCATCAGGTGATAACAACAGGTTGGTATCATACCATTTTGTCACTTGAATCAATACTGACCAAACGTTGATGGAGCCCTGACTGGGGCAGCCAATCTACAAGATAACCACTAGGCTATAAGATGATTTGGCCCAAAGCTTTTTTGCCTCAGGACCTTTGCACAAACTGTTCTTGTTCTCATCTGAATGTCTGTCACCGCTGTTCTCAGAGCTGGCTCCTTATCATATTTCAGGTCTTAGCCAAAACGTTTTCTCATCGGAGGTCTTCTGATTTGTGTAAAAAACTAGGTGACCATCTTCCCACCTCATTATTTGCTTTCATCATGGAAAAATCACAATTTATAATTACGTTTCCACTTGTTTCTGATCTTTCTTCCTCATCATCAAAGGTACAGACAAGAGGTTCTATAAGGGCGTGGGCCATATGAGCTCTGTTCACCATTTATACTCCCAGTGCCTAGTAAAGTACTTGACACAAATAAGGCACTGAATAAATATTTATTATATATAAGAATGAAGCTTCCTACACCATTGACATCATTTCTCTGCAGAAGGCTGATCTGAGAAAAAAAAAGTTTCAGAACTGGTAGTGGGAAGAAGCAGAGACCAAGAAAAAAAGTTGAGTTATAATTATAATGAAGCACAAGAACCGGGATAGACAAACTAATGATGTCAAGGGCAAGATGTAACCTTTAGGATGCTTTAAATTCTTTCTTTTTTTTTTTTAAACTTTATTTTGTACATTTAATAATTGAAAACATAAGCAATTAAAAACTAAAAAGTAAACACAGATGAATAAATATATACATTTCTCAATTAAATGTAATGGATACATGTAATTTTTTTGTTGTTGTTGCTGTTTTTGTGAATCAAACAATATATTACACAATATATTTGGTTCATAGTAATGCATTCATACAGTATTTGTCCTTTTGTGTCTGGCTTGCTTCACTCAACATAATGTCCTCCAGGTTCATCCATGTTGCCATATGCTTTATGACTTCATTTCTTCTTACAGCTGCATAATATTCCATCGTGTGAATAGACCACAGTTTGTTTATCCATTCATCTGTTGATGGACACCTGAGTTGTTTCCAACTTTTGGCAATGGTGAATAATGTGGCTATGAACATCGGTGTGCAGATGTCTGTTCGTGTCACTGCTCTCAGTTCTTCTGGGTATATACCCAGTAGTGGTATTGCAGGGTCACATGGCAAGTCTATATTCAACGTCTTTAGGAACTGCCAAACAGTCCTCCATAGTGGTTGTACCATAGGATGCTTTAAATTCTGACCTTTCCATTTCTAAACTTCATTTCAGTGCCTGAGAGGCCTTGCTGTGGTGCCTCCTGGCCTATTTCCTGTGGATACTGGTAAATTTAAAAGAGCTAAATACAATACAATCTTTTACTCTTTTATGGCTTTAGTTACTATCTATATGTTGATGACTTTTAAATCATGCTGCTAAGTTTTAGACCTGAATATACATCTGGCCTTTGACATCCCACAATCACCAAAACTGAAGATATTATTCTCATTTTCTTCTCAGTAAACCTGTTCCTCTTCCTCCTATTTTCTTTATCTCGGTGAATGTCCCCACCACCCACTAAGCAGAAGCATCCTAATGCCACCACTACCATTACATCAAGTCAATCAGCAAATATTGCCGTTACCGCTTTTAAAAATCTCTTGATGGGGTCCATTGCTCTCTAGCCTATCACTACCATGGGGTTCAGACCATCATTTCCCCTCACAAAGATTACTACAGTAACTTTCTATTTGCTTTTCTTGCCTTCAACTATAAATATTTTTTGCTAAATAAGCAAATTATAAATCCCAAAATATAGCCAATGAAAGACTCCCTTCCTCAAACCCATTCACCAGAGGTAACCACTAACAAACAATGGCCAAGAAGAAATATCTAGAGGGGGTCACTACCACAGGCAAGGACCACAAACCACCTATTTTGAAAGGCACCTATTTGTCTACCTTTATTAGTCACCTAGATGTTATCTTTGGGACGGATTATATCCAAGGGAAGAGATACCACCACCAAAGAAAAAGTCCACAGAACCTTCACTGCAGTTAAGTAAGAAGGATGTGATAAGGTTGGAGTATCATGAAACATATCTGCAACAGCATAAAAGCACTAGCAGTAGACTTGTTTATAATTATATATATATATTTTTTGAGATATAATTCACATACAATAAAATTCACCTTTTCAGAGTGTACAGTTCAGTAGTTTTTATTATATTCACAATGTTGTGCAACCAGCACCACTATCTAACTTCAGAATATGTTATCATCCTGAAAAGAAATTCTTTAGCCATTACCAGTCACATCCCATTGTCCCTTTTCCCTGGCCACTGGCAATCACTAATTTACTTTCTGTCTCCCATGGATTTTCCTATTTGGGACATTTTATTCAAATGAAATCATACAACGTGACATTTTGTGTCTGGCTTCTTTCACTCAGCATACTGTTTATAAGCAAACATCCATGTTGTAGCATGTATCAGTATTTCATTTTTTTTTTTTTTAAAGATTTTATTTATTTATTCATTTATCGCCCCCTTGCTGCTTGTGCTTGCTGGGTCAGCTAACCATGTCATGCGGGCGGGCTTTGCCTTTACCAGGAGGCCCCGGGAACCGAACCCGGGGCCTCCCATATGGTAAACGGGAGCCCTACTGATTGAGCCACAGCCGCTTCCCTCATTGCTTTTTATGACTGAATAATATTCCATTGTGTGGATATACATTTTGTTTATTCATTCATAAGTTGATGAACATTTGGGTTGTTTCCATTTTTTAGCTATTATGAACAATGCTGCTGTGACTATTCATGTACAAGCTTTTGTGGGAACATATGTATATGTGTGTATATAAATATATATATACACCAGGGAGTGGTATCACTCTTTGCTGGATCATGTGGTAATTTTATGTTTAAATTATGAGAAAAATAGCCAAACTATTTTTCTGTTTTTAAATGTATCAAAAAAGCAAAAACTCCTGTATGAGAAGATGCTATAAACAAAGTCAAACGACAAACAGAAACATTCTGGGAGGAAATATTTGCAGCCATAATAAAAGAGTAGTGCATGCTGTGGGTTAAGACCCAGCTCTTTCCCAGATACTCAGGACCAAGACTGTGCAATCAGAAGCTCCTGAGAACACTGGCTGCCCAAGGCTCGTGGGTGGATGAGTCCTCTCCCAGGAACTACACTCTACTAAAGGGACCTTAACTCCTCCTTCCCAGTAGCAGGCTACATCCAAGAATTTTCTCATGCAGAAATATGAAGGCCTAGTCCCCATTTCTGAATTCAGGACAAGTCTGAAGGGCCATCCCAGCTCCAGAGCTCCTTGAAGGATCTGCTGAGGCCTTTATTGAAACTGCAACACAGATCAACTTCTCCTTTTGCCCAATCCCGCTTTCTTTAGTCCCTTTACAGGTGTTGTTAACAAAAAGCACCTCCCAATAAACTTCAAGCATGGAAATCTCCATCTCAATCTATTTCCTGAGGAACCTGACCTAAGATAATTATCCATAATACATGCATTTTCTATAAATTAACTTTAAAAATATTGGAGGATATGAACAGCATTTCACAGAAGACATACAAATGGCCAATGAACACCTAATATTCAATGCTGGAGAGGGTGTAAGAAAATGGGTACATACTATTTTTTGGTGAGAGGGTAAACTGGTAGTCTGGCAACAGCTATTAATATTTAAAGTATACATATGCCTTATGACTCAGCAATCCCAATTCCAAAAATCTATCCTACAAAAACAACATGAATGTGTGTATGTATAAAGATATTCATGATTAATATTATATATAATGTAATATAGTATACAATATTAAAACTCGGGGACAGATGTGGCTCAAATGGTTGGGTGTCTGTCTCCCATATGGAAGGACCTGGGTTCGATCCCCGTGACCTCCCAGTAAAAATAAAGAAAAATATAGAAGGCGCGCGGGCTGCCAGGCCCCGTGTGCGGGTGTGCCTTCAGGCCCCACAAGCGGGTGAGCCTCCCAGGCCCCACCACGCATGGATGTGCCATCAGGACCCGCGCGTGGGTGCACTGCCAGGCCCCGACGAGACATGCAGCAAGATGATGACATAACAGGAGAGTGACACAAGGGAAAGCCAAGACAAGACGTGCAAAAACAAACAAACAAACAAACAAACAAACAAAAAAAAAAAAAAAAAACACAGGAAAATGAGATGGCGCAGGTGGTAGGACGCCTCTCTCCCACATTGGAGGTTCTTAGGATCGAATCCCAGTGAAGACAGGAAGAGAAGGATGAGAGGAGAGGGCAGGAAACAGACACAGAGAATTGCCCAGTGAATGGACACAGAAACAGCAAAAACGGAGAAGGGGGGGTAAAAATGGATAAAAAGTAAATAAATAAATCAATCTTTAAAAAAACAAACAAACAAAAAAAAACCTGGATATAATTTAAATTTATATCAATAGGAGAGTAGATGAATACAGAATAGCATGCTGATAATTCTATGCAGTCAAGAACAATGAGCTAGATATTAACTGACTCTGAAAGGTGGTTCTTATATACTGTTAAGAAAAACAAAGCAAGTTTTGTATAGCATAGTTACAGATTTAATTTTTTAAAGTGTGTATATACATACACTTTAAAAAACATGTATGTATAAAAAATGATATGCATATGATTGTCTCTGGGAGAGTATGATTAGACTGGATAAGGGCGAGAATCATTTATTTTATGTAATTACTAAAATGAGATGGGATTATGAGTATATTAAAAAGTTTTACATCTTCCCATATTTTTCAAATAAAGATTTTAAATAAATGATTGTTCATTGTAAACTCCAAGTATTGTACAAAAACCCTAAAATAATATACACAAACAGATATACATAGGTATATAGTATAGAAAAAGGGCTGGAAGGCAAAAAAGGCTAATAGTGGTAATCTCTGTGTGGTGGAATTAGAGACTACTTTTTCCTTTTCATTCATTTTTGTGTTTTTACTTCTTTGCAATGAGCTTGTATTACTTGTATAGTAAGAAAAAAAAATTGTTTTAAAGAAGTTAAAAACTCTAGATTAAGAGAATACTAGTTACTGTAACCATAAAATGCTAGCTTTTAATTTACCTGTGGTATTTTTCATTTGTTCCTTGACCTTTAGAATTATTATTAGTAAAACCCTTAAAATCCAAAAAGACCTGTGTTCTTATCATTAACTACAGTGAGGAAGAAAAAATCAGAAAGACTGAGCCCCATTCTACAGCTATATGGGGCCGGGGCGGGGGGTAGGGTGGGTGGGGAGAGGATAATTCCAGGAGAAAGAGTAGAATAGATGATAGTCGATTAGGAAAAGAAAGAAAGGTAGATTGAGTTTTTGGAGTTCTAAAGAAAGAACAGAAGATGGTTTGAGATTTATACAGGATATGTGGTAAGATTCCTCAAAGACAGTCTTAAGATGATGTATCAGGATTCCATGTTGTCAAGTCCTTGGAAGACCCTAAACTTTAAAATCTGTGCCATTACGTGTTGAAATGGATCATAAGCAGCTTCTTCCTTTCTTTGTTAATAAACCCAGAAACTCCCAAAATAAGATCCTTACAACAAAGTGAGATCTCATGACTATTATATTGAAATCAGTTTGTGCTTTTTTTGTTTGTTTTTTTCTTAAAGGAGGTACCAGGGATTGAACCCAGGACCTCGTACATGGGAAGCAGGTGCTCAACCACAGAGCCACGTCTGCTTCCCAGTGAGGGATGGTTTTTTCATTCGTTTGTTTGTTTCTTTTTAGGAAGTACTGGGGATTGAACCCAGGACCTCATACATAGGAAGCAGGCATTCAACCACTTGAGCTACATCTGCTCCCCTGAAACCAGTTTTGATAAATTATTTCCAATTTATGAACAAGCAAAAAATTTACTGGGAGACAAAATTAAAAGAGCTCTGGCTCACAGAGCTATTATTACTGTTTAGTTTATCAAATTTCAGGTAATAGCAAATCTACATTCCAATATTAACTTATAAAACTACACTAAAACCTCATGGAGGGATGTTAAAAGAGCACAGCAGAAATGTAAATCTTTTTATGAACCTAATATTTGGTGTTATATTTTGAAGGGTTATTTTTTTAATTAAAAAATACACAAATGGTAACATCCATACTGTAAAAAGTCCCTTTCATCTCTGAGGCACTCACTGTTGCTTGTTTGTGAATCTTCCCATAAATTTTCTGTTTCTACAAAGACTACCTCCCCCACACACCCACTTTGTTTCTTATACACACAGGAATGGTATATCATACCATTCTGTACCTTGTTTTTTTTCACTTAACAAAAGTTATGGAAATAATTTTATATCATCAAATATTGCTCTTCCTCTGAATAATTTTGAGCAAAATAGGCAGACCAATAATACATACTTGCCTTGTGAGATATCAACAACTGGCATAGGTTTTTTGGTAGAAAGAAAAAACATTTTATTTAAAAATGTTTGTAAAAAAACAAACAAAAAAATAGAATAAAATAAAAATATTTTAATAACTGCGTTTAAAATAAAAGGCCCTTGATTTTTGGAGGTATATCTGTATTTTCTTATCCTATTTGCCTCTCTGCCTTCCTCTATTCCTTCCTTCCTTCCTGGAGACAGTAACAGAAGCAAGGAGGATAAGTGGAATGCTGAGCTCACAGCATGACTAACCAACTTCTGATCTAAATATTAGCATAACAGACTACTTAATATAGCTCATTATTATACAGATGAGAATATTAAAGTTCAGGATGGCTTATGAAGTGCCCTCTCCAGTATTCATTCCATACATCACTTTTTATCTTCTACTTCTTTATTATACTTCTGTTTTCAAATGAAGGCATTTCCCAAGGTTTAGTTCTTATTCTTTTGCTGCATTCTTTAATAAAGTGTGGTTCACGGATCACCTGCACCAGTACATCTGGGTTGCTTGTCAAAAATACACATCCCTAGACCTAGCCCAGACCTCCAGATGCAGTCTTGGGTGTGGAGCTTAGGAATCAATTCCTTTTGACATTCTTTCCAGGTAATTTTTTTTCATATTAAAGAAGGAATCACCTAACTACTGTCAAAAATATTTATAAAATATGTGAATTTAGAGCACAGCAACTCAGATACTTTTGAAGGAAATTTCAGAACAAGTAGATCTTTCTGTTTTTAACCCATAGTGAGGGACTGATGGCAACAATGTATAACAGCAAGGTTTGATCACTGGTTTAAAAATTCTAATCTCTAGATGAGGATGAATCTCTTAGTTTATTCAAATTCATTGATTAAAAAAAAATGAATGTCAAAGATGGCATCTGCAGAGTTTGAGATTTAATAGTTGAGAAGCATTCTTCAGTCAGAACTCTTATAACATATACTCTGTTCTGCACCTTGCATTCTTCCACTTCATATCCTGGAGATCATCTATATGTCAATACACAGCGCTTCCTCACTGCATGGTATTCCCCCTATACGGATGTACCATAATTTATTTAACCAGTTTTCCAGTAATAGACATTCAGGTTAGTTTGCTATTTTAAATAAGGATGTAATAAATACCCTTGTTACCACATCACTTTGCTATGTGCAAGTGTATCAACAAGTTAAACTCCTAGAAGTGGAACTGCTTTGTCAAAAGGCATTTGTTGGCAGATTGCCATTTGCAGGGATTATACTGACAACAAATGAGGGCCCATTTCTTACTGCCCAACAGTGTATGGTAACAAATTGTTTTGTTTTTTTTGCTGGTTTGAAAGGTTAAAAGTAGTAACTCAGCTCTTATGTTTAAGAATCATTTGTGTTTCCTCTTTGGGGAACTATCTGTATATATGTATGTACATATGTATGTATTTTTTTTTAAGTGGTTTAAAGTGGCTAAAAAGTGGTGAAGAGGTTTTAGGTCTGAAAGTTGAAAAGGTTAAAAAAAAAAGTGGCAGAACGCTAAACTACCTCATCCTATCTCACTTCAAGCACTGAGCCTAAAACCCTACAGCAATGTCAAAAACTACCATGAGTTCAAAAGTTGTTAGTCTTGCCATTCCATTATTTCTTTGCTAATTTTATTTTCAATTGGTCTATTAAAGCCTATTACAAATGAAGCAGCACAATCTGGCCCCAAAGTCCAACCTCTGCTGCCCACTATGAAATATGCTCTTTTACCAAGAGTGAGGTGGCACTGGTGAAATGCCAAAAGACAATTTTCTCCCTTATTACATGAGGGCAGATGACAGTTTCTAAAGGATGACTCAGTAGAATCTGAAATAATATTAAAAGTTAATATTCCAGCTCTCAGCAGCACTTACTATTTGCCTTTAAATTTGTTTTTATTCCAAGCACCCCTCTCCCCCGCCAAAAGTTTCCTCTTTAAAGCTATAAAGAAAGAAATGGATCAGTAGGGTTTTTTTTCCTTTCTACTTTAAAAAAAAATCTAATGTTATTTATTAGATGTAGATGTGTTTACTTTAGTCAGAGTAATTTAAATTAAAACAATTTAAAAATAATTTTTCAAAAAATGAGTAATCTTATTTTTCAGTATCTTAATACCCATGCTTTTCTAAGGACAGTTAGAACTTGGATAGAAAGCCATGAAGGAAGAGAATCAAAGAACAGAGTTTAGAACAACCACAGTCACTGGAAAGAGAGAAGAGAACGGAGAGGACAGCACAAATTCTGTCTAAATCTCTGATTGACCCCCAAACACTGCATGTGTGGGGCAGACTCCAGCAACTAAGAATAAAAGAACTGAACTTGTATATGAGCTGACATGGGTAACAGGTGAGACAAAGGTTGCAGTTTGGGTTCATCCAAGTTAATTCTCTGCTAAAAACAAACAAATGAATATATCCAATAAAAACAAAAAGAAAAATCCCCAAGAGAATACAAATAAATGAATAAAATGAACTGTATTTTTAAATGAATAACATTTAAAACCAAAGAACTAACTGACTTTATCAGCTAGCTAAAGACAAAAAAACTGCTAACAAGAAACAGCTCTAATTAGTAGGTTGTTTTTTTCAGAGTGTTATGGGTTAACAAATCAGAATCATTTTATTCTAGGATTGAGCAAATAAGTAAAGATATTGTGGACAGAGAGTCCAACTACTCCCCTGGAAAAGGAAGTTATAAATATGGAAAAGGGGAGGGCTAGAATGAACCCTATGGAATTAGACTGGGATTGGAAGTATTAGCACGAACTGGTTATATATGGTTAGGTGTGACAGTTTGAAATTCTTTTATGAATCCCAAAAAGAGGAAGATTATGCTTTTTAATTAATCCATTCCTGTGGGTGTGAGCCCCTTTTGATTGAACTAAGTCAGTGAGGCATGACTCAGGTTGAATCTCTGCCCTCTTGCTGGGTCTGATATAAACAGAGCAGAGAGAGAGAGAGAGAGACAGGAAAAGGGAGTGCCATCATTTCTGATCCTGCCATGTGAGAGAGGGCTCAAGGATTGCTTCAGAATAAAGCCCCCAAGAGGCTGGACCCACGGGGCACTTCAAGGCTGAGGAGACAAGCCCTGCCATATGCCTGATCGTCACATGGCGGAATGCCAGGATTACCAGTTGCTAACTTTGGTAAGAAGGCATCTCTGAAGGTACCTTCATTTGGACGTTTCACGGCCTTGGAACTGTAAGCTTTGACCCCAAATAAAATTCCCATTATAAAAGCCAACCCATTTTTGGGGTGGCAAACTAAGAAAAGGTATCAGATATCAGATATCAGATAAGGGACATGTCATGGTTTTTAATCTCCTATCCATCTACTATCTATATATAGATATGGACAAACACAAAATTACATAGAGATGTATGTGTATATACCCACACATACACACAGAAATATATATTTACTTCTTAGTTTTGTCTGCTGAGAGGGTCTAGAAGCAAGGTCATCCTGTATTCTGCAAGTTAATTCCTACTTCTAAGCCTTGAATAATAATATAATCTCCAGAGAGAAACACAAAAAGGAAACAACATGATTTTTAAAGAATAATTTTAAGTAGTTTTCACAAAATTGAGCCTATTTCTAAAGATTATTACTAAATAAAGCATGTTTTCTTCTAGGGAAAATGTTATGGCCCACACATCCCCTTGTCTACAAAACAGCCCTAATCTACACAGAGACATAACTTTGGGGCTGTTAAACTAGTTTCACATTATCAAGCTGAGCCTGGTAGGAGTTCATGGTTTTAGAACATTTAACGGTAGGAAAACAAAAAGGATTTCAAAGTAGAATTTTGATATTGCCAGACAGCAGTCTCAAAACACATACAGATCTGTGTGTACATGTGTGCACATAACTGACATACACACATGCAGTTTGTGTAATGTTTATTTTATTAATAGCCTATCACTACCATTATATCAAGTCAATACTGAAGTTACGAATGACTAAGAGAATTTGGGGCCAAATGAGGGCTGAGGTCTCCTCCTGACAGAACCAAAATAAGACATCCAATTTACTCCTCAGAGTGTATGTTTTTCTTCTTCCCAATGCAAAAGAATAATAAGTTTGGCAATATTAAATTAGCTAATGACAACTATGAAGAAACAAGCATATCAGGGAGGAGATGAAGTTCTATAGACAGTAAATCCAATTTACTAATGGATTGTACACAAAATTTGTAAATTCTCCAATAGAAACATTATTTTAAATGATGCTTAGCTTGCCAAGCAAGCCTTAAAGAAAAAAGAAATCCTAAAGGACAATATTATAACTACTGAAAGAGCTTGTGTCTCAAAGTCTTATAGTACACCTGAATCAAAATCCTTCTATAAAAGACTGTCCACTAAAGAGGAGGAGGAGCATTTAAGGAATAGATGACCTATAAACTATTAGCTAGAAATTACCTATATGGCATAAATGCATTTTTCAGGTAAGTGAGTATCACCATTCAGAATGCCAAAATCTTTTCAATCATTTGGGGATGACATATTTCAAATATGTGAAACATACTTTTATACTTCCTTAAATACCTTCAACCAACACTTAATATTCTCAAACCTGATCTCTAGCTTTCAACTCTTTCCTAAACTCCAAACTACTGTTTCTGACAGTTTCTGTTACATTACTAACAGCACCTCGAACACAACGTGTTCAAATCTGAACACTTTCCTTTCACCTCACATATGTTTCTCTTTGGGTACTTCCTCTCTCAGTAAATGGTACTATCTTTCACTTAAAAGTGACTCAGGGGAACGGATGTGGCTCAAGCGGTTGAATGCCTGCTTCCTACACGGGAGGTCCCAGGTTCAGTTCCTAATGCCTCCTGAAAAAACAAAAACAAACAACAAGCAAAACAAATGAAAAAAAAACCCCTCAGAGAAGCCCATATGGCTCAGTGGTTGAGCACTGTCCTCCCACACACAAGGTCCCAGCTTCCCCAGCCTCCAGGACCTCAAAAAAAAAAAAAAACCTCTCAATTTCTCTTTGTCCTCTAAAACTGTAGATTACCAAATCCAATATAAGTTTCTTCCTAACTATTTTAAAATGTGTCCCATTTTTGTCCATCCCACTATTGCTACCTTAGCTCAGAGATTATTTCTTGCCTGAGTCATAGAGAACATACTAACTGGTCACATTACTTCCAGTTTCACCTAATCCACCCTTTATATGATGCCAGAGTAATCTGAATGCTGACTTGCCATTGTTTTCTAGCTCAAACTCCTTAGCGCTATAAAAAAGATCCTTCAAAATTACATTTCTAGTCTATGTCCTCACAGGTACCTCTGTCTCTGTCCTAGTTTGTTTAAAGCTGCTATAACAAAGTACCCCAAATAGGGTGGTTTAAAACAACAGAAATTTGTCTCATAGTCCTGGAGGCCAGAAGTCTGAAATCAAGGTGTTAGTATGCTTTCTTCAAAGTTCACAGGGAAGAATCTGTTCCATGCCTCTTCTAGTTTCTGGCGGTGACTTGCTAGCATTCTATGGTATTGTTACATGGTGTTTGTTCTCCCTTCTGTGTCTCTGTGTCCAAATCTGCTCTTCTTTAAGGGCATCAGTCATATTGGATTAAGAGCCCATCCTACTCCAGTACAACCTCATTTTAACTTGCTAATTCCATCTGAAATGAAACTACTTCCAAAAAAGGTCACATTCTGAGGTAATGAACATTAGAACTTCAACTATCTTTTGGGTGGACCTAATTCAATCCATAATTTAACACCAACTGATTTGCAGTTTCTATGAATCAGTATCACAATCTCTCTCATCTGAAAAGTCCGTCCTTCTCCCTTATTCCCCTTCTTTGTCTTATTAATTACCACTTATCCTTTAAGTTGCAGCTCATATGTCACATTTTCTTGGAAGCATTTTCTGAACCCTCCAAGCAAGGAAAAGCCCTACATATGAGTTTCTATAATGCTAGAGGCAAACCTCCATTATATAAAACTATATATTAGAACTATATAAAAGATATAGTTCTAATATTATGAGTATTTATATATCTGTTTTCTCTACCACTCCATGAGCTTAAGGACAGTGACTTGTTTATTTCTATAGCCAATATAATTTCTGGTACTTTGCAGGCACTCAATAAACATTAATTATGAATTAAGAAGATAATTTATATCTTGACATCTCATGGCCTTTATAAAGAACACCAACTATTGTCCTATAGAGTGAAACCCTTTTGGGTGACTAAAATCTGTTTGTCTCTTCATTAAATAAACAGCCTTGGACTGCTATGGTTTTGAATGTTTCTATTTATTTACTAATTTATAGATAGATAGATAGATAGATAGATAGATAGATAGATAGATAGATAGATAGATAGATAAAGATAGATACTCCTTCCCTGTTAGAATGTGACTTCTTAAAACTCAATGGACCTTCAGTCAGCATTACTCTTCTGATCCCATTTTAATTTACTGCTTCTCATAATTAAATCCACAAGAACCATGCTTTAGCAAAAAGAAGTAAATAGGACCTGAGCAATGGCTGGCATGCATCCTCTCAGTAAAGTGCACACTTGATCTTTCTCCTTACTTCCTGTTTCTTTGTTTTGTTCTGGATAATTGAGGAGGCCAGAAAACTAAATGCTGGATAAGAGTGATGTTGTTATTTCATTCTTTGATATAGGAACATCTGCTAATTGGCAACTTAAAGTTGAGAGATGGTCACTTTTGGTAGTCTTTGATCTGATCACATCATTTTATAATCTGTAGGTAAAAAGTAAAACCAATAATAATATACATACCTAACATCTTTATAGCACTTACTATGTGTCAGGCACTTTACATATATCAACAACCCATTTTATCATTACGATACCTATGATATTTATGATACATATGCTTATAGTATCTATGAGGTAGGTACTAATATTGTCCTCAATTTATAGCTAGTAAATAACAAAACCCAGGTAGTCAAATTCCAGAGTCCATGTTCTTAACCATTATACCTTTAAAAGAAAGAAATACACACACTTACACACATCTATCCGCCTGTAACTCCTGGCAATTAAACTTAAGGAAAAGCTACTATAAATCAACACTATGAGCTCCCTTGATAAGAATATGAGATAGTAATTGTGCAGAAAAGAGGTAATATAGCAGGCCTGATATTGCTATTCTTAGAAAGGCTGCTTGTAATATAAGGCTGGCCATTGGATGGTATCTGGGAACTTGGATTTTCGGAAGGTTCCCACCATTTCCTGATAAAAATTGCACATTGTGCCTGAATTGTTTTTACAAACAATATGGTTTATGCTGAACATCTGACTTCCTTCTAAGAGTCTGGAACTTTGTTAAATGCTAGACATAAAGTGCTTATGTGACCAGTCCAGTAAAAACCCTGGATTCTGAGTCTCTAATGAGCTTCCACGGTAGACAACATTTTATACATGTTGTCCCAACTCATTGCTGGAAGAATTAAGTGCATTCTGTGCGACTCCACTGGGAGTGGACTCTTGGAAGCATGCATCCGATTTCCTGTGGCTTTTGCCCCATGTGCCTTTTCCCCTTGCTAATTTCACTTTGTATCCTTTCCCTGTAGTAAATCATAGCCATGAATATGATTGTATACTGAGTCCTGAGAGTCCTCCTAGTGAAACACCAAACCTGGAGGTGGTCTTGGGAACCCCCCAACACAGCATGATTATCTATTATTTTAGACAAAAGGAAGAAAAAAATCCCCAGCTAAATTCTTTCCATTTAAGTTTAAAAAGTTTACCTACTATATTTTATTTATTTATTTATTTATTTTTTTTAAAGATTTTATTTATTTATTCATTCATCCCCCCCCCTTGCTGCCTGTGCTCGCTGGGCCAGCCAACCACGCGTGCGGGCGGGCCTGCCTTCACCAGGAGGCCCCGGGAACCGAACCCGGGGCCTCCCATATGGCAAACGGGAGCCCTACTGATTGAGCCACAGCCGCTTCCCTACCTACTATATTTTAGATCATATCACATTTATGACCCAACCCCCACAAACATTGAAAAATAATGAAAAAAAATTAGATTCTTACAAGTAATAATAATCTTCATTCTGAAACTGCATTCTGCCTTATAGCTAAAAGGGCATGTGTGAGTTCAAGCAGTCTTATCGTTTCACTTCATTATTGTGGTTGTCAATGTCATCTTCAGAAGGAATCTCTGAGAATCAAGCCACTTCACAGCAGTTCTTGAATCACACACAAGAGTCTCTGTCTTATAAACACTGATGTTCATTTTTCAAGAGATACCCCTAAATACATGCATATGGTCCCATTATGAAAAAACAGTACTGTCAATTCTGCTAACTGAATTTCACATTATACCAACAGTGGATTCCGGCCTTGCTAAATCATTAATAATAAACTTTGTTTCAAAAGGGAATGAGGAGAATCAGTAAATATGTTAAAATTAAGAGGAATTAAGAACACTTGCTTCATTCATTGTTAACTTGGCTGTGGCCTTGCATACACAAGGGGACAGTATGGTCTTAACAACACAATATGTATCCTTGTAGGTTAATACATGTTGGATCAAATGATGCAATAAGTAACTTAAAAACTAACCAAACCAAATGTTGTATAATTTTTATTATACTGCATTTTTAAAAACAGCTAATACACAGACATGATATAAATTTAAAAGACAAAGAAAGGCTGAGCAACAAAATAAATAATGATAGTAACAGAATATAAGTCATACAGTAAGGCAAATATCCATGAGTCTATGCTGATATAAATAACTGAACAAATAAGAAAATGTGGAGAAAGGAAAACTTTCTTACAGTAGGTTTCCAGTTAATAAACATAGAAAGAATTATGGAAATAGAAAATCTTGGTAAACACCACAGTGGTAACTGTTTCAGGTAACATCAATGACACACAGTCCCAAAGCATCTCCCCACAAGATACTTGTTAATTACAAAGAGAAAAATAATAATTTTACAGTAGAATACCAGAAGGACAACACTACCTTAACTATGTGATCAAAGTTAACATCACCAGTAATAAGCATGCTGACATTATGCACCTACCAATATGATACATGGAGAAGAGCACAACATCATTACTATGGTATTCTTGCCAAAACACATAACCTCAATTTAATAATGAAGAAACATCAGACAAGGCCAAATTGAGGGACATTCTATAAATTAACTGATCAATACTAAAGAATGTTAGTAGGACAACTGATGAAATTTAAATAAGGTCTATAGAGCAGTTAATAGTATTGTATCAATTTTAATTTCCTGATTTTGATCATTGTATTACCAAGTTATATAAGATGTTAACACTTGGAGAAGCTAGATGAAGGGTATACTTGAAATCTTTGTACTAATTTTGCAACTTTTAAAAAGTATGAAATTCTTTCAAAAATGAAAAGTTACAAATAAAAACATCAAAAAATATATTAAAGCATAATAAAAAGTAAGTTTTTCTTCTATTTTCTCTTCCAAATGCCCAGTTTCCTCTCCCAGAGGCATCTGCTGTTTCCAGTCTTCAGCTGTATACTTTAAACTAGATTTAAACTTTTTAAGGTAATATTCCACTTTATAAATTTCAATAAATTACAAATGTCCCAAGTTGAATTTATTAATATTTATACCAATCAATTGTTTTCTGTCCATTATAATGTCAAAGATATTAAGAAAGCCTCTTCCCTTTTTAGCTTTAATTGTTTAAACAAAGTCCATGTTTTAAACACTTAAAGCATTTATAAGCAGTGTGTTTTATGGTGTCAAATCATTTTTCTTCCTTCCCAGGATATTAATTTCACTGTCTCCAATTTAGGAAGGTACTCATTCCCAACTTGCGGGTCAGAATCAGTTGTTTAGAACTCAAACCAATTTCCCCACAGAAATAATATTTAAGTGTTTAGGTTTCCTGCTTTGCCTAAAAAGGAACTAATTAAACCTATAATGTACTAAATGATCAAATCCAAATTAACATAAATTAAAATCAAATTTTCAGTGATAAAAATGTTGCTACGGACATCTACAGAGTTCCAACTTGAGAAGTCAGGCACATATCTTCCTTCTTCAATCTCCTTTTTGCACCTTCCCAACTCATGGCTACTCATTTCCATACCCCAGAAATGGAGTTGGAAACTCCTAACTTTTCTCACTCCTAAATCCTAGCATGGTAGTGTGCTAAACTGAGTAGCAGAGGTCATCCTAGGATATAATTTCATAACTCTTCACAGAAGAGTGAGGAGGAAGGACAGAAATGAGGAAAGTTCATATATGGGTGTGTGTGTGTACATATGGTCAATTGTAGCACTAGTCACACACCCCATACCTGATATAAATCCCCACTTCATCAATGTTGGGCTTGGACAAGCTTTAGTCAATGAAATGTAGGTAGACATGATATATGCCACATCCAAGCAGAAGCTCTGAAAATCACCTTGATCTCTTATGCACTGCCTCAGTCTCAGGTAGGGGCTGCGCCTTTAGTCTGCATCCAGGAAAGAGAGCTAAGTGCAAGAGACCCACAGATGACCCACTTCCTAGAAGAGTCATAGCAAACCCACAGCCTCATGTAATAGTGAGCAAAAGAGCAGCTAAGATATGGGAGTAACTTGTGGTAGCAGAAGCTGGTTGATAGAGAAATTTCTTTTCAACCACTTTCACTTGCAATGCCATCTGTCTGGCCACCTTATAGCTCATCAACAGGTAATAGAGTAAGGTTAGAAATGATAACTAAAGCTAAAAAGGGCAAAGGTAGGCAATGCTGCAGTCTAAAGAATTGCAGAAAACGAATCCCTTCCTGAATTAGAGACAGCGTGAAATTGATATTCTGGAAAGGAAGGAAAATAAATTGACACCATAAAACGTACTGAATGGAATGGGTGCAACTCAGTGGTTGAGTGCCTGCTTTGTATGTATGAGGTCCTGAGTTCAATCCCCAATACCTCCTAAAAAACCAAACCAAACTAAAACAAACAAAAAAGGAACTGATTATGAAAGCTTTTAAGTGTATAAAATGTTATCTATGTAATCTCAACTTTTGTCTGGATTTCTTTAATAGCCTTCTTATTGCTCCCTACTACTGTCCCCCAAAATCTAGTCTTTATATAGTAACCAGACTAATCCTTAAAAAATAAGAACCAGTTCATTTTATTCCCCCCAGGTATTGAGTGGACTCAAGTAAGAAATTTTGGTTTCACAGTGAAAACAGAAAAACTAGATAAAGCAATAAAATGTAAGCCATAGCAGGGTGGGGCCAGTTAGCAAAGAGTCAAGTAATTTCCCTAGATCCTGGTGAATCTCAAGGCAAAAATTAATACAAAATAATATTTAATGGCCAAAATAATGGCACTATCATCAAAAAATTAAACTATGTTTTAGTGTACTCAGTTTACAGTAATAGTGAAAAACATAACCTATTTTAAAAATATTTCTCTTTAAGATAGTTAAAATTTTGCTAAAATTTTAGGAATACTTGTGAGATACAACTCAAGATATTCAGAAGGACACAGTCTCCAATGGCTCTGGTAGTTCATGGTTTACTATTATTTCAACTATAGCCAATCAGCATGTATGCATTGCTTCCATGAAAAAATGCACTCCAAGTTCAATTTAGTTATTTTTTTCTTATTGCCAATGTATAAGGTACTATAGGCACCAGAAAGGTCCCTGTTTGCAAGGATCTTGCAATCTAGTTGAGGACTCAGACATATAAATACCTAGGAATGCCAAGAATACTCCCTCTCCTTTACCAGCACTAGGGGTAGTGATTATTTTCTATCTTGAAGCAGGCATCGGCTGGTTATGGGCTAAAGTACGGTAGCTTCTAAGAGGAAGAAGTAGATGTCCCAGGGCACAGTAACTTTCAACATTTACAAAAGAGAATGCATCTGTTTTTTCTTAGTCATAATATTCTGCATATTGAACAAAGAATGCTATGCTTAAGTTCACAAATAACAGAGGGGCTCTGAAAGTAACTCCCGTAATGCCACTTTCTTCTTAGATGATTCCTAAGACAGATGTTTGTCAATTAAGGGCTGTGTGTAATATAGGAAAGAAATAACTTTTGCCTTTTAAAATACAGGGCTGTAACTCTTCTACACAGCTCTTCATTATGTAATATTTTATTTCAAATATGTCACATTGTAGGCACATTTTGATACTGGGAAAGAAAAGTAGGGGAAAAGGATGGTTAAGAATCACTCCTCAAAGGACTCAATATTATAATAAAATAAACAAATACTACCTCTTTCATTTTATATTCAAGAAGAGGGCAAACAAAAAATGAGTGAACAAAATCATATATAGCTACAAGGTAAGAGGGAGAAAAATGCTACTAAATTAAACTTTAAAATATCTTCATTCACATGTAGAAAACAAAGTAACACTATTTTAAAATTGATAAAGAAACCCAGATAATCCAGATACTATATATATCATGTGTGTGTGTGTGTGTGTATATGAAAATTAGCAATGAGCCTAAAAGTTCACAAGGCTATACAAAGCAATCAATAAATATTGTACCCATAATCAGTTTACTGACAAAATAAAATTATCTTTAATGTAGCAGAATAAATTTATCTCTGACAAGTGACATATACAGTAATGGAGAAGTGATCACAATTTTAAAATAGACAAATACAATACACACACACACACACACACATAAACATAGAATTAGCATTCACAGACTTACCGTAATAGGAGTTCTTTGGGAAGTTTTTTATTGATTACAGCTTCATCACTATTTGAGAACATCTGAAAAAACAAGATCATTGTGTCAAGTGTTACTTAATATTTTATTATGGTCCACTAAACCGTTTAGAGGCAAGCCTCTTAGCAGAGAGGTAAGTATAGTGGGTAGCATAAGCCAGTCATATTTTCAGAGACCCTTTAGACTGAAAAACATCTTTAAGGCATTTAATTCACTCCCTGTCTTCACAGAAAAAGCACAAATAGCAGTCAGAAGGATGACTATATACCAGGTACTGTCTTAAATGTTTTTCATGTTAATGCTTTTAATCCTTATACCATTCCTATTTTCTTCATTTTACAGATAAGGAAACTGAGTTACAAAGGTTTACTTGCTTCAGGTCACACTACTGCAGAGTGACTCTTTGAAAATACCATTAAGATAAGGTAATTCCTCAAACCTCTCTCACATTTTACGTGTTCAGGGAGATGTTGAGAAACCTGGGAGAGGGAACATGCTCTTTCCTGTTTTATGTATCATGCAGAAAACCTGTAATGCTTTATACCCACCACCATAAGCATTCTTGATGCACCCAAGTAACCATTTAACAGATTAATCAAGTTGTAATGGGTACTTTTAAACAGAGCCACCAAAAGATCATGACTGTAAGTCTGTTTAGTAAGCTATGTACAAAACCAAATATCTCTGCCCAATAAAAAAGGCAACAAAACAGCAAATACACCTCACTGAAGCTCACAAAAATATGTTTAGTTCCTGCTATCAAGTATTGCTGAGATACCTCTTAGCTTCATACAATAAACATTTACTGAACACTTTGTAAAGAGCAGGGCACTTTTCTAGACAATGGACACAAAGAAAACAAGACATTATCTCTGTTGTTAAGGAACTCCTGCTCAATAATGAAAAAAAAAAAAAAAAAGATATAAACACATAATTTACTAATTATTAGAGATAAATGGCAAGAGCTATTTGAGAACAAAGGATGGAGATAATATCAAAACTGGGTTTTAAAGAAGGACAGAAATTTAATTGGAAAAAAATTCTCAAATATTTAAAGAAATAATTATATTACTTCCCAGCTAAAAGGAAAGCTCTGTGAGAGTAGGGACAATGCCTGTTATGTTTGGCATCAGATTTCCAGGGTTGACTACAGAGCCTGATACATAGCAGGAACTCAATAAATATTCTGCTGAATGAACTGGTAAGTGGAAGGTGGGGCTAAGTGAAGGAGAAAACTTATATACCTAGGTAAAGGATTTGAAACAATACCACAGGGAAGAGGAACCTAAAGAAATTAAACTTTGGGCTAGTAGCAAGGAGATTAGTTAGGAACGTAGTATTGAAATTATAGTCAAAGTGTAAGACGACTGCAGGGACAGCAGGAGTGAAGAAAAGAAATCAGAGGTGAGGGATTTTAAAAGTTGAAGCAACAGGACTTGGAGACTGAAAGTTGGATCATCTAGCAAATTTCAGTGCAGGAAACAGCCTATCTTACAATGAAAGTAATGCTATTGCCTGATAATTTAAAATTTTTAAAGAAAATTATCTTATACCAAAGAATAATCCATTTCCCTATATATCTACCCATCTGTTGAAGCTATGGGAAAAAAATCTAACCCCTCCTCTATAAGGCAGTTTTTCAAAATGAAACCATCATGGGGAGCAGATGTAGCTCAAGAAGTTGAGCACCTGCTTCCCATGTATGAGATCCTGGGTTCGCTCTCTGGTACCTCCTAAAAAAATAAAAATGAAACCATCACATTTCCTCTTAAACAAGCTTAGGTTCTTCCAATTTCTCAAATGATATGGTTTTAAAGATTATACTCCATTATTGTCATTCTTCTCTGGGTATACTTGTAGGTAAGAATGCATGAAGAGGTTATATAACCATTATCAAGTATTTTAAAAGCTGAATAATTAAAGGTCGATGATATAAATAACAATGTCTTGCAAAGATAACTAAAAGTATAAAACATGACCTGAGGAGACTATTCAGAGTTGGATAGCAAACAACATACTTAAGTTTGAGTTCTTTGGAAAAAACGAGGTCTATAAGTGTAAAATAATATCGCCAAATACCCAACTCAAATCCACAAAAAGTAAAAGATAATCATTTTTTTTTTTATTCATTTATCCCCCCCTTGCTGCTTGTGCTCGCTGGGTCAGCCAACCACGCCGTGCGGGCGGGCCTGCCCCCACCAGGAGGCCCCGGGAACCGAACCCGGGGCCTCCCACACGGCAAATGGGAGCCCCACTGATTGAACCACAGCCGCTTCCATAATCATTTTTATATTAGAAATGCCAACCTCTTTATCCTCTACACTCAAAAGTATTTTTAAAAATGTAATATATTTCACCTAATATAGGCACTTTAACACTTGAATATACAGTGATATAAATTAATTAAAAATAAAACTCCTATATGTTGTTTACATGACTTCTACAACTTTAGATATAAAATTAAAATATCACACTCTCCCCCTGCTTCAATCTACATAGACTGAATACTGTTGTCTCTGTAGGAATATGAACGTATATGAAGGGGAAAAGGAACAGCCTGGTAGGATTTGGGAAACACCATGTGTAGAGAGCACCTGTCTAGATTTATATTTCCCTCCCCCCTCCTCCTGCACAAAGTATCCTACTTCAAATTTGCAAGAAGTATTAGATCAGTGGATCTCAAAGTATGGTCCTCGACCAGCAGGATCAACATTAGCATTAACTGGTAACTTGTTAGAGATCAAAATTCTTGAGTGCTACCCAGACCTACAGAATCAGAAACAGTGCTGGGGCTGGGCCAGGGGCAGGTACAGGGTAGCAAGCTGTTTTTAACTATCTGTCCAGATGATACTGATATACCCTAAAGTTTGAAAACCAATGAACCAGATAAAGTAGACAGGATTTCATTACTCAGGAAATTATAGCTCTGTTTCAGTTCATTCTATTATTTGTAAAACAAATGTTTCACAGAAGCAATATATTTGTCTCAGATATTTTACTATTTCAGCTCAGCTGCATGTCTCATGCAAGAATATAAAGGGTGTCAGAGCCAATCAGATCAAGGCTATGATAAATTACACCAAACTCCTTAAGGATTTTGGATAGCATAGTTGTAGATTAAGTGATTGCTCAAACATTTGCTCTCCTTAGATAATCTTGTTTTATATTAATATGGAGATATACCATCATGAATTTTTATAATCTATCCACAAACATTTACAAGTAAGTGGTCAGTTGAAAAACGAGAGCAAGTGCATTGTTCTCCCCCATTATTTGTTTCAAGGTAGGACATCATCACCTAAGAAAAGCAGACACTGCAAGTCATGTCTTCTAGGAAGGACATTCTTAAGTATTCAGGTTTTAAAAAATACAAGTAGAAAAGATTGCTACTTTGTATAAAACTGTAATTGTTTTTCTATGAATTAGTCTATGAATATGACTTTCAAACCACTTTTTCCAAATTGTAATTACATCATCTAAGAGGGTTCCTGAATATTAAGAAGCATCTTTTTGCTATTATTTTAATCTTTCTAATCACCGTTTTTTTTCTTAGTTTGGTACATTTGGGGATTAGTTTACTCACATAATGAATTTAAATTGGTACATTTGGGGATTAGTTTATTCACATAATGAGTTTAAATACTTAGCACACAAACAAGACCCAGGAAACTTTTAGGAGACTTTAAAGCCAGAATCTAAGTAGAAATAGGCAGATTGGTTGAACAAAGGAAATAGGAAAAATAAATAAATACTTGCTCAACAGAGACCCCTGCTGCTTAAATGAGAGTAAAGTTACCAACTTTGAAACAGGAAACTAAAAAAACCTGATCTATGTTCATGTTTTATAGGGAATAGGGAGTTAATGCTACTTGGGATGATGGAAGAGTTTTGGGAATGAATGGTGTTGGTAGCACAACATTGTGAACGTAATTAACACCACAGAACCATATAGTTGAATGTGGTTAAAAGGGAAAATTCAGGTTGTATATATATTACTAGAATAAAAAAATATATTAAAATAATATGCTAAATGTGATTAGACTGAGACCCACTGGCTGTACACTTTGGGTGAATTGTATGGTGTGTGACTATATCTCAATAAAAATGTTTTTTTTTTTTTTAAAGCAGGGGAAAAATATGCTTTTATCACTTATCACAAATATACTACACCAATGCAAGGCAAGGTATTGTTAATAGGGTGGTATATGGAAACACTGTATTTTATGCATGATTGTTCTGTAAATCCACAACTTCTCTAATAAAAAAAAAAAATAGAAAAAAGACATTAGTGGAAAAACTGCTGAAATTAGAATAAAGTCTAATTAATAGTTTTGTCTTAAGGTTATAGTATTTTATCAGTGTTAGTTTCCTGGTGTTGATCATTGCATTATAGTGAGGTAAGTTGGAAACATTAGCAGAAGCTGGAAGAAGGACATGAACTTTTTGTATAATTTCTGCAACTTTTCTGTATATCTAAAATCATTTTAAAATATTTTTAAAAAATCAAAAAGTTATAATGATTCCTGTTTCCACTCATTGAATTTCATCTGTGTATAGCAGTAATTAACGGTTCTTTTTAATGGTATAACATACACCATAAAATTCAACTGTTCTAAGTATACATTTTAATGATTTTTAATAAATTTATAGAGTTGTACAACTAAAACCACAATTCAGTTTGAGAACATTTCCATCACCACCAGAAAGATCCCTTATGTCTGTCTGCAATCACTTCCCATGTCTAATCCTAGCATCAAGCAACCTCTAATCTGCTGTCTCAATAGATTTTCCTTTTCTGGACATTTTATACAAATGGAATCATATCATCTTTTGCATCTGACTTCTTTTACTCTGCATTTAAAAAATATACAATATCCACACTTCCCCCCCGCCCCGAGATGGTTCCCTTGTTTGTTTGCTTGTTGTTTTTGCTCATTGTCTGTTTTTTTTTTTTCAGGAGGCACCAGGAACCGAACTTGGGATGTCCCATGTGGGAGGCAGGCACTCAACTGCTTCAGCCACATCTGCTCCCTGCTAGTTTGTTTTTGCTTGTTGTCTGCTCACTGCCTTGCTCATTGTTTTTACTCATTGTCTGCCTTTAGAAGGTACCAGGAACTGAACCTGGGACCTCCCATGTGGGAGGCAGGTGCTCAATGCTTGAGCCACATCTGCTCCCATACTCTGCATGTTTTTGAGGCTCATCCATGTTGTAGCTCGTACCAGTGGTTCATTCCCTTTTTTTTTTTTTTTTTTTTTACCGGGAGGTACCGGGGATCGAATCCCAGTCTCTCCATATGGTAGATGGACGCCGAACCTCCCGAGCCACATCCGTTTCCGGTTCATTCCTTTTTATTGTTGAATAGTATTCCAGCATATGGAGTACTATATTTATCCATTTACCTGACAATTGGATTGCTTCCAATTTTTGCCTATTATAAATAATGCTGGGAGGCGGCTGTGGCTCAATCAGTGGGGCTCCCGTTTGCCATGTGGGAAGCCCCGGGTTCGGTTCCCGGGGCCTCCTGGTGAGGGAAGGCCCGCCCGCGCGGCGTGGTTGGCTGGCCCGGCGGGCGCAAGCAGCAAGGGGGGGATGAATGAATAAATAAATAAAATCTTAAAAAAAAAAAAAAAATAATAATAATAATAATGCTGCTTGAACACTATCATACAAGTCTTTGGGTAGAAAAATGTTTTCATTTCTCTTGGGTAGATTCCTAGATATAGAATTGCTGGATCAGATAGTAAGTTTATGTTAAACTTTTTAAGAAATTGCCAGTTATCCAAAGTAACATTTTATATTCCCATCAACAATGCATAAGAGTTCCAGTTTGTCCTCATTTTCACCAACACTTGTTATAGTCTTTTTATTAAAGCCAGTCTAGTGAAAGTAAAGTGGTAACTCATGGTAAGTCATGGTTTTAATTTACATTTCCCTAATTACTAACAATGTTAAGCATCTTTTTTTTTTTTTTTTTTTTTAACCGGGAGGTCCCGGAGATCGAACCCGGGTCCCTCCATATGGGAGACGGACGCCCAACCAGTTGAGCCACATCCAACCCCAATGTTAAGCATCTTTACATAGGCTTATAGGCCATCTGTATATCTTTACTGGAGAAATGCCTATTCGAGTTCTTTATTCATTTTTAAATTGGGTTGTCTTTTTGTTGTTGAGTTGTAAGAATTCTTTATATACTCTGTATATTAGACTTTTATCAGATATAGGATTTGCAAATATTTTCTTCCATTCTGTACGTTGTCTTTTCACTTTCTTGATAGTGTCCTTTGATATGTGGATATAGAATTCCTGGTTGACAGGTAGTTTTTTCCTTTTGGCACTTTGAATATGTCATCCAACTACTTTCTGGCTTCCACCTTTTGCCACTGAATCTGTATGTGGGCTGGGGAATGCATTCAGAGCAGTTTATAAGTTGGCCCCAGCTGTTACTTTCTGCTGGGCTTTCTTGTGTCAACTCTGTAAGCACAAGGCCTCATGTTCAGCCAGATAGTTAAAGCCTTCTCCAGTCTCTCTTTCAAACTGCCAGGAATATGTGGGTATCAAAGCCCACTAATGGCTGTCTCATTCCCTGCATCTCCCTATTAAATTTCTGTTTTTATGCATGGTCTGTTGCTTGTCCCAACCAGGACTGCAAACTCAGACTACCTTTGATACTGGCCTTTCCCAGTAGTTTGCATAGTTAGTTTACCTACCTGTTTCTGACAATGCCCAAGGGTATGGTGTTCTTCTGCACCCTGCTCCAAATCAAGTCAAGCCCCTCTGGCAGCAGAGCTGCTTGTTTTATAGGATTAACCTGCCCTGGGGGCGAGGATGATGCAGAAGCAACCCTAAGCAAAAAGGTCACAGATTTCCACTGTTCCTACAAGAGGCCCAGTAGTTTATCTTCCATGAACACTTCACAATTCTCAATTTGTCACATGCCTTTAGTCAATTTCCGGAGTCCTGAAATGGTTGGTAACAATTTATCATTGCTTTTTTTTTTAAACTTTTAATTGCAGTAATATGTATATAACTCATAATTTCCCATTTATTTGGGTTGTGACTTGAATCTGTGCTCCCCGAAATGCAAGACCCTAAATAAATGCCTTTGTTGCTTTGCATAAAAAAAAAATTCCCAATTAAACCACTTCCAAGTGTACAATTCAGTGGCATTAATTACATCAAATAAACACCTTTGTTGCCTTGCATAAAAAATTAAAATTCCCACTTAAACCATTTACAAGTGTACAATTCAGTGGCATTAATTATATTCACAGTGTTGTGCTACCATCATCACCATCCATTACCCAAACTTTTTCACCATCCCAAACAGAAACTCTGTACTCATTAAGCAATAACTCTTGATTCCTTCTCCCTCTAAATCACCTCCATCCCCAAACGCTGGTAATGTATAATCTACTTCCTATCTCTATGAATTTGCTAATTCTAGGTATTTCATATAAATGAGATTATACAATATTTGTCCTTTTGTGTCTGGCTTACTGTCTTCAAAGTTCAACCATGTTATATATCATTGCTATTTGGAGAGAGGATTTGCCAGGCTCCTCACTTCACCATTCCAGAAGTTCCTTACGTATACGGCAATTTAAAAGGTGAATTCTCTAATATCTTGCTTTCAAAGTTATTTAGTTTGCTAAAGGCTGCCAATACAATATACCAGAAATAGGTTGGCTTTTATAATGGGGATTTATTAGGGTAAAAGCCTACAGTTCCAAGGTTGTTCAAGTGTCCAAATCAAGGCATCATCAGAGATGCTGTCCTACCAAAGGTCAGTTGCTTGCAGATCCTGGACTCCTGCCATGTGGCAAGCCAAAATGGTGACTGGACTCTGCTTTCTCCTCCAAGCTCACTTTCTCCCCGAGCTCAGCTGTGGGTGATTAGGCATATGGCTCCTCTTCAGCTTCAGGCTGCTCCACTGATTCCAGCCTCCAGTCTCTCTCTCAGCTTCTCAGGGATTCTGTCTTTTTGTGGCTATAGGTGTTCCTGGAGTCCTCTCTCACAAGGCAGGGTAAAACTGGCAGCCCTATTTCTCTGTGTCCCCTCCGTTTATAAGAGGGCTCCAAAAAAAGGATTAGGACCCACCCTGGGTCCCACAATCTAATCAAAGGCCCTTAACTGAAGTGATCTGATCAAAAGGTCCCCGAACCAAATCTAACTAAAAGGCCCCACATACAACAGACTTCCATGCACAGGAATGGGTTAGCTTAAGAACATAATTTTCCGGGGTCCACAAAAGACTCAAACCAGGACACTAATTAAAGTGTTTTAAGTGATTCTTTAACCCCTGTCTTTTACTACTAGTAGAAGACTGGGGTTTATATTTTAAACTCTTAGAATTTCACCCACTTTCAACTTCTAATGTTTCAAAGTTTTTAACTTTTAAAGTGGTTTGTGGTATACTGTACTGGGTCAACTTGGTTAGGCTGAAAACAATATTTCCCAGAAATCTCTTCTCTATATGGTTTGGTTTAAGGGCTGAACAAAAAATGTTATTTTAAGGCAGAAGTGAGTCACTGGTCAGTACACTTTGTCGACCTTTTCACACTCAGAGAGAAGCAGAGATGCCTGCCAGGTTCCATTCTGTCCTCAATCTCCTATGCTCTGTGTTTAGCTTTTCTTCTGGATTGTTGGCTCTGCTGACCAACAGTGGTTCCAGGTCATTGCTGGCTGAGGATCAAAGAGACAATAGCTACACGGAGCAACAGCCTCCCATAGACCTCTCCACAAGTTCCCCACTCATGCTACCACCTTGACAAGTGAACATGCTTGGCTTCTCAGACTGGCTGATGATTCCTTCTCTGATCCTCCAACTCTAACTCCCTCTTCTACAGCTTCACTCCTCTAGCTCTTCCCACAATTGTATTAGGTCTAATTTCTACACTAAACCTCTTTTTCTTAACACTCAGGTAATTTTGCTCAATTGACTGAACCTTGACTGATACAGAAATTGGCACTTAGAAGTGGGGTACTACAATAAAAACCTAAAGTGTGGTACTGGCTTTGGGATCAGGCAACAGAGGCTGAAAGGGTGGCAAGGAGACTGTTGATGGAGGACAGAATAACAGGGGAAACTGCTATATGAATGTGGAAAAAGGAAGACCATGTTATATAGCTGTAGAACAAATGACAAAATACCACTTGTGGTCACAACTGCTAGATCTGGCTAAAGAGATTTTCCCAGTAAAATTTTGAAAGTGCTAATTGACTTATTTTAACTACTTATGATAAAGTACAGAAAGAGATAAGCTAAAGAGAAAATTGTACAGTTTGCAAGCAGAATTTAGAACGAATATAGAGAACCTAGAATTTGCTGGATTGGAAAAGAAAACTGATCTTCATCTGTCTCTCAAGCCAATAAAAGAGTCTCAAAATAAGAAATGTTCTTGAGGTGAATATCAAATCAAAGGCATGACTATAAATCCCTTTAAGATCTCAGAAAGAATGAAGGCAATGCCTCGTTGACTCTTTCAACTAGACAAAGGGGCTTCTAAGAAGCCTAAGAGTACTGTGCCACAGCATCCTAACACAACCAAAGTAGAGAGGTCTATCCTGAAATGAGTTATGGATACAGCTTTTGGGACAAGGAATGAACCCAATAAGATTCATAGAAAACCCAAAACATTTTTTTTTCATTTGTTTCAATGTTTTTATTAAAAAAAAAAAACAAAAAACAAACAAAAAAAAAAAACCAAAGACCTTCATGGCACAACTTCTCAGCACAGTTGTTTTAGTTATATCAATTACAATACAGTTAAGGAAGTTATACCAGGCTGGACTAAAAGGGACAGAGTTCAAAATGAAAAGAGGGCTCTAGGCCTCAACTTTCTATAGACAGGAAGCACACTGAGAAAGCTACTTCATAAGAATTCTTATGTCAAAGAAGGACTTCTCAGAAGGCAAAGATAAGAGCCCAGAAGGCAGACTCAAGAGCCATAGAGAACAATGGATTAGGGAAGTATTGGCAAGGCACAGAACAGGACTGAAATCAATGAACATTCCCTGCCCCTAGAGTAGGAGGCCCTAACAACATGTCCCCATGATTTCTGAATTGTTACAAACTGCTATATGCTAGGGGGGTGGAGTGGGGACCCTCCTTTTTTTTTTTTTTGAGGTACGGGGGGGGCAGGAGATTGAACCCAGGACCTTGTATGTGGGACGTCGGTGCTCAACCACTGGGCCACATCAGCTTCCTTGAGTTGGCTTATTCATTTGTTTTGCTTCTTCAGTTTTTTTTTTTTTTTTCAGGAAGCATCGGAACCGAACCCAAGCTCCCATGTGGGAGGTGAGAGCTCAACTGCATAAGCCCCTCTACTCCCCATTCCCTCTCTTTGAATAGGAATGTCTATTGTCATTATCTTATCCATGTGACACCATTGTATGTTGGGAATGTGGGGAAGATAACTGTTTTAGTTCATAGGTCTCTGGATAAAGAAGCTGCACTTGAGGTCACTCATCCACAGTTGAACCTGATGCAGTAAAGATCTTCAAGCAAGGTCTTTAAGCAAATTTGTTTTTGGGTGAGAATTTGGAGGTCTTTTGAGGGAATGTTTTGGGTTTTTTTTTGTTTTTTTTTGTTTTTTTAAAGATTTTATTTATTTATTCATCCATCCCCCCCTTGCTGCCTGCGCTCGCCGGGCCAGCCAACCACACCGTGCGGGCAGGCCCGCCCCCACCAGGAGGCCCTGGGAACCGAACCCGGGGCCTCCCACATGGTAAACGGGAGCCCCACTGATCGAGCCACAGCCGCTTCCCTTGAGGGAATGTTTTGCATGCGGTGAGAACATGGCTCATTGAAGCCAGAGGGCAAGCTGTGGTAGATTGTCATAACAATGGCCCCAATGTATCCTACCTTTGTCTATGCTCCTCTGCAATGGGATTTTGCTGTTCCTCCCTTCGAAAGGTGGAGTCTGTGTCCCACCCCTTGAATCTGAGTTGACATGGTGATCTAACCAAAAGAATGTGGGAAAATAACACTGTTACTTCCTTATGAACATCACCCTCTGAAAATACTTCTGCCACCATATAAGGAAGCCCAGACTAAACTGAATGATGAGAGACCAGGTGGAGGAAGAGGGACAGCTTACAGACAATCTTAAGATCTCAGACTGTGAGTAAGGCCATCTTAGACACTCAGCTCCTGTAAAGTCACCAGATAACTACAGCCCCTTCAATGACTTCTGGACAGACTGAGCCCAGTCAACCAAGAGAATTGTGAGAAATAATAAATTGTTTTAAAGCTCTAAGTTATAGGGTGATTGTTATGCAACAAAGCCTTCTAAAACAAGTTCCAAGATGAAAAAGTTTAGGACTCATGATCTTACTTAGTAACTAATTAAATTCATAGATTTGAACAAAACTTGTGACATACAAAGTTAGCCTGTAATAGGTTAAATCTTTCTGTGGGAGGAAAATTTTAGGAGAGATTAAGAATGATTTTTCATAAGGAAATCTAGAGTTGAAGCTGCAAAAGATTTTTAAAGTATTTTTTTCTATAAGTAATTTTTACTGATTATGCCATTCCCTCAATAAACACCAGATGTTTTTCCAATTGGCTAGTTTTCTTGCCAGAATCTAAGAGAAAAAACATTTCTGTATGGCTTAATAAATCTAAAACAAAATAAGTGTGTAATTCCTCCACCCAACATCTTGTCCCTAGTAGAAATAAATGCATGACCATCTCTTGACTAAATTTCTCCTAAGAAAGAAATCGCTAGATGAAAAAACTGCAAAGAAGGGATATATTTAGAAAACAGACATATCACTTAATAGGTCAAACTTTCAGCTTTGGATATCTTCTCATATCTAACACTAAATATTCTTGGCTTTCTTTTACATGGACTTCTTTTCTGATCATTTAACTCAAATCTGTATCTACTATCAATTCTTTGCTCTCAGTCTTAAATAAGTATCTATACACTTTATTCTGTTGTCTTTAAAGTATTTCTTCTACTTACTTGGTTTTACCCATCCCTGACAACAGTCTAGGGCCCTGAGGACTCCCATGAACTCTGAAGAACCCCTAGATATGACTGAATGTCACTGAACTCCTGCAGTTCAAGCCTGGAAAGGTTCCATGCCCTACTGAAAACTTCTTTTGAAGTTATGAAGTAAAAGAACTCAACATTGAAAATGGCAATATAATCCCATGTCCACTTCTCCTGGCCCCCACCTTATCCACATATGTATAAAAAAACTAAGAGGTAGGTACCACAAGACAATAATGGGAAATGACTCAGGTTTAGTAAACATTTAACCCAATCCCAGATTCCAAAATGCTACAGGGGTCGGTAAATCAAGAGTTTGCTCATGTACAAATTCTGGTTGATGTGTCAGAAATTGAAAACTAGCAAAATCTGTGGAATTTTCCAAGGCAAATGTCAGATAGTAACTTTACATTTTCAGCCATAAACATACATTTTAAGTCATCTTATTGCTATGGAAATATTTCCAAAACAATAGTGCTTTTATATAATTATTTGTAGAAAAAGCAATCTCCTGTTTTAGGTGATATAAGAAACAAACTAAACAGTATTCTAGATTTCTTAACTACATGCCTGAAATTTACTATTTTAGATTCATTAAAGGAGCCAAAAGAAACAATATGTTAAATTAAAATAAAGGTACTTTATTAGAAAGAAAGTCGGACAGAAAAAGCAATACCAAATTAACAGACCAAGAAATCTAATAGACTCTTAGGTCATGATATGAACAAGACAGTGGTGCCATTGTGAACAAGATAGATAAACAAAGGATGCATAATATAGCTAGGTGTTTTGGCTAACTAGTAATTAGCATTCCAATTGATATATAGCTGGGAGGAGGTTTCTAGAAAATGTCCTATAACTTAAGTGAATTTTTATATAAGAAGTCAAATACAACAAAAATGTGTCCATACTTTCAAATCTTTTAGGGAGTCTCATATTTATTTCTGCTTTTCTAAATATGCTTGTTTTGTCAAGTTTAGATCTTACCTAACATCCTGCCATGAAAGGTAAGCTTAACCTCCATCCCTACACCCCTACACCCCTACACCCTATGTAATTTTATCACAATCTTTGCTTAAAGAGTCCGTGTGAATGTTATGACTGGACAGATACAATTCAGCACTGAGTCAGCAGAACAGCAGGACCATGCTTGCTTTCTTGCAAACACTTCTCCTCCTCCCAAATTAACGACTACTTCATTTTTTTTTTCTCCCTATTTTCTATGTATCGACTGCTACTTTTCCCCCAAGTTTGCTTCCTTTCTCACTACAGTTCTCTGTGCAGACACCCCAGGGGTTGCTCCCTCTACTCAGCCAAATCACTTACTATTCTTATCCATTTTCTATCTTCCAAAAATTAGTTGAAATTTCTCATCTACTGTGGTTTCTTCTTAAACTGATATTGTCTCCGTGGTCTTACACCTTTTTTTTTTTTTTTTTTTTTTTTTTAAATCATTTTAGTGCTGTTTGAAGAAGAAAAGGAAATAGATGTATTGGGTCTAACCCCATGTTTAACCAAAGGTCCCAAGGAACATTTTTAGATAAAATCATAAAAAGTTTATTTATTAGAATTGAGAATCCAGAAATATACCCTAACCTATATAGTCAACTGGTTTTTGACAAACCTACCAAGCCCACGCTAATGGGAAAAAACAGTCTCTTCAACAAATGGTGTTGGGAGAACTGACTGAATATCTATAACCAAAAGAATGAAAGAAGACCCCTATCTCACCCCCTATACAAGAATCAACTCAAAATGGATCAAAGATCTAAATATAAAAGCCAGGACCATAAAACTACTAGAAGAAAATGTAGGGAAACATCTTCAAGACCTTGAAGTAGGTGGTGGTTTCTTGGACCTTACACCCAAAGCACGTGCAACAAAAGAAAAAGTAGATAAATGGGATCTCCTCAAAATTAAACTCTTTTGCACCTCACAGGACTTTGTCAGAAGGGTAAAAAGGCAGCCGACTCAATGGGAAAAAATATTTGGAAATCACATATCTGATAAGGGTTTAATATCCAGGATATATAAAGAGATGTTACAACTCAACAATAAAAAGACAAACGACCCAATTAAAAAATGGGCAAAAGACTTGAATAGACATTTCTCTGAAGAAGAAATACAAATGGCAAAAAAACACTTGAAGAAATGCTCAACATCACTCATGATTAGGAAAATGCAAATCAAAACTACAATGAGATATCATTTCACACCTATCAGAATGGCCACTATTAAAAAGACAGAGAACTACAAGTGTTGGAGAGGATGTAGAGAGATAGGAACACTTCTTCATTGTTGGTGGGAATGCAGGATGGTACAACCACTATGGAGGACTGTTTGGCAGTTCCTAAAGAAGTTGAATATAGACTTGCCATGTGACCCTGCAATACCACTACTGGATATATACCCAGAAGAACTGAGAGCAGTGACACGAACAGACATCTGCACACCGATGTTCATAGCCACATTATTCACCATTGCCAAAAGCTGGAAACAACCTAGGTGTCCATCAACAGATGAATGGATAAACAAACTGTGGTCTATTCACACGATGGAATATTATTCAGCTGTAAGAAGAAATGAAGTCATAAAGCATATGGCAACATGGATGAACCTGGAGGACATTATGTTGAGTGAAGCAAGCCAGACACAAAAGGACAAATACTGTATAAATGCGTTACTATGAACCACATATATTGGGTAATATATTGTTTGATTAAAAAAAAAAATTTATATGTATCCACTACATTTAATTGAGAAATGTATATATTTATTCATCTGTGTTTGCTTTTTAGTTTTTAATTGTTTATATTTTCAATTAAGTGTACAAAATAAAGTTAAAAAAAAAAAAAAAAAAGTATATTTATTAAACTTGTGGAGACCAGAGTTCAGAGAAGTAATACCTTGGTTAATAGAATCAGGATTCAACATGATATCATAGGTATGGTATCAAGGGGAGCAGACGTAGCTCAAGTGATTGAGCACCTGCTTCCCATGTACGAGGTCCCGGGTTCGGTCCCCAAGTACCTCCATTAAAAAAAAAAAAAAAAAAAAAAAAAAAGTATAGTATCAAGAGGAAAAACAGGGACAATTTAGAACATCTTGCATATAGATTACAAAATTATCAATTACATAAATACAAAACAAGAAACCTGTTTTGACAACAAACTTAAGGAGTTTTAATTTATCATGAGTCAATTATATGATTTGCTGTAATATATTAAAAAAGAAAGAAAAACTATAATCTAGGATACAATAATGGGAAGCAAAGCACCAGATCAAGGGAGAAAAATGCCCTACTATATATTTTGGGTGGTTGACAACAACTCTAATGCCACATTTGAGAAAGGAAACTGACTATTTAGAAGATGAATTCCTAGATAGTAAGAGGTTCTAAAACTAAGTCTTCTGAAAAATGATAAAGATTATGAGAGACATTCAAAGTCTCTAAATGGAAGAACATCACACTTGTTAACAAATATCTGAAGAATTGTCTTTTAGAATAAATTTTACATAAGGAGTATAAATATGTCCATAGGATTATAGAATGCTTACATTTACAGTTATTTTTCATTGACAAAGGACCAAAATTAAAATTAATACATATTGAGAAAAAAGCAGGTCAGTATAACTATTGGGTGTATGAAAAATTAGAATTTAACTTAAAACACAGGCTTGACAACTCTGTTCTCTGGCAATGACTGCTCAATTTTGTCCCCAAATCACTGGGGATCCAAGGCAAAATGAAAAAAAAAAACAAGGGCGAACAAAATTTTTCATAAATCCATTCCACTTTTAAATGCTGGAATTATAACATTAAGATTAGGTATACACTAACCTGTATTTTATTTTTTAAATATTGATGCTATATAAGTTTTTAAAAATAATGTTTTTAAAAAGAATGTTATTTAATTAGCCTTCTCCCTATTTTTTTTTCCACTTTACCTATGCCAGACTTTTGTGGATTTCCTAGAATTTTCATGTAAAAATTCTATAGAGTTTGGTAATGAATGACTTGAAGTTGTCTGCCATCAGCCATAAAAAATTAAATACATGCTTATATCAGTGAATCAATCAAGTCCATACTGACAGACACAAGCCTAAAGATACATGAGAAAAAAATTTTTTTAATTTCAGCTTTTTCCCTAGGGCCATTCTCTTAATACCAAAGAATATCTTCCAATTTCTTACTTGGCAAATAAAACTATGGCCATAGGCATCCTGGAGTTAAAATGAGGGAAGAAGACTGGAAGTCTCACTTTCACTTAATCTGCCTCTGCCTCCCATTTTCAGTCTGGCATCTTAGACCCATCTTCCTCTGGGCCTGAGATCGTAGGTCCTATACCTCTCAAATTTAATTTCTCCAGAGAATAAATCTGCCTTCTGTGAAGCTCATGGCTGTTGCTCGAATGGGTATGGGGGTATTGAAGGTCTAGCTCCCATTAGAGACTTTCAGACAGCTTCTATCATCTATCTTATTTCTGCCTTCTATGGTTAATGGTAATTCCAGGTTCTGAGCTTTTCACAGGTATTGCAAATAAACCATGACTTACCTTTCGCCAGTACTGTCTACCGGTACTTAGGTTTGGCCTTCCTCGGCTCTAAGTCACTCTTTCTGCTTTCCCTCTTCCCATACAGAAATGATTACAAATGAAGATTCTGCAAACATTTTTATCTTGCAGTCTTAAAACCAGGAAGCAGTGATTTTTAAAAATCTTTTATGTCAAATAACCTTGAGAATGAGCCAACTAAGGTTCAAGGGCTAAATGTTTACATTGGCTAATTAACTCCCAAAGGATAACAGAATTGAAATCAAGAACTCAAATGCTTGGTTAAATTATACTACTTCTTGTTTTTCAAACACAGACCATACTTTCTCACCTCTATGGCTTTATACCTTCTACCTAGAATTCTACCCATTTTTTAATGCTCACTTCCAATGTCTTATCATTCTAGGGTTTAACAGAAATTCACATCAGAATCTCTTATGGAATTCTAGGAAACATACATGCCCAGATCTATGCTCATTCAGTAAATTGGGTGGCTTCACAGAATTAGCACTGTGCAAATTTCCCTGGTGATTCTGATGGCCATCCAGGTTGCTACCTATTTACCTCTAATAGAGGCTTCAGTTGAAATAAAGTTTAGTTTCATTCCTTCCTCATTACTAACGTCCCTTTAACTCAGGGAACACTATTAGAAAATAATGGTTTAAATTTAATCTTTAACACTAAGACAGTTTGATTTCAGATAGGGAACAGATATTGAGAATCTTATTTTAGAGCTGTAAAGACAGAGAGGTTAAGTAGTTTTCCCCAGGGATCTGTGAGTGCACAGTAGTGCCAAGACTGGATCCTTTGAGATCTTGATTCCTATATTTAGGCCAAACCGTTCTGTCTGGATCAAAGACTGATGAGCTCAGATGAAATTTGTGTCACTTAGGGCCTATAATCCACGTTTTGAGACAATAATCTAAATAACAATTATTCCTTCGTAAGTAATGTGTTGACCTCAGTAAGGTTGCTTTTTGTTGTTGTGCTTAACAAAATTACATCTATATTTGGGACGCTTCATTCTCCTACCTTCCTGAAGTTACCATTCAGGATGTGTTAGTAAAGTTGAAGCATTAAATAATGTTTTAACCTATCCAAGGAGAATCTTAAAATACATCAGGTTTGTTTTCTACAAGAGGATTGTGGAAATGAGTTGTGATGTAACTTTCTTCAACACGAGCTTTACATGAAGGACATGCAAACAATTAAAAAAAAAAAAACTGATAAGGATAGAGGTGGGGGAAGGGTACTAGCAATGCAGTGCTTTTTAAAAAAATAAATGTATCCCTATTTGCCTATAGCTTTATTTTCTACAAATCAGAAAAGAATGACTGGTTACTGGGGTAAATGCTGACTTAACCAGTGTTTTAAATGCCAATTTACAATTTGGTGCCAGATTCTCAATTTAGGAGACATTTATCCACATTCTGCTAACAGTGAGTGCAATAATGGTTACAGTATAAACTCCAGATTGAAACACTGCTAAACTATTACTGTTCAACTAGTTTAAAATTCATAGGTGTCCCCATTTAACAAATCCATTATATAAACTGAGTAAGATGAATAGAGATTGGTTGTATTCTTCCCTTTGTAATAGGATTTTTCCTTTAAGTAGTATGTTCCTTTAAAGCACGTAGAATATTGCTTTATAAAGTCTATTTACAGGGAAGCGGCTGTGGCTCAATCAGTAGGGCTCCCGTTTACCATGTGGGAGGCCCCGGGTTCGGTTCCCGGGGCCTCCTGGTGAAGGCGGGCCGGCCCGCGCGGCGTGGTTGGCTGACCCAGCGAGCACAAGCAGCAAGGGGGGAATAAATGAATAAAATCTTTAAAAAAAAAAAAAAAAGTCTATTTACAAACACTTCTACTCCACAAAGTAATAGTCATCATATATTGAACCTTATTGCATGGTAGACAATTTGCTAACTGCTGTACAAACATTACAGAATTTAATCCTCACAACCCAATGCATTTGTTATTATACCCACTTCAGAGATTCAAAATTTGAGGCTCGGAGAGATTAAATAACTTGTCCTAGGTCACACAGGTAGTAAGTAGCAAAGCCAGGGTTCAAACCCAGACTCCAAAGCTAATAATACTCTTAGAAAGGTTCTATAAAGAGGGCTATATAAAACTCTAAGAAATAGGAATCATAGCACACCAAACTCCAGCAAAGGTGTTTATTAGATCAGATATGTTACAGACTTTTTTTTTAATTCTACTGTTCATTTCCTTTTTTTTTTTTTTTTTTTTTTTTAAATATCAGAAGTCAAAGCAAAAACAATCAGGAATCCAAAGCAGGTTATAGGCTTTCTACAAGCAGCTAATTGGCTTTGTCTTCACTAGCATCTTTACAGCAAAGAAATTTAAGAACTTTGGCAATAAATTGAATATCTAAAAAAAAAAAATGTAATTGAATACCTAATTACTAACCTAGAACGATTGGGGGGGTATTTATATAGAGAATTACAGAATTTCCATGCTCAAAGGAATCTTACAGTTGAGATAACTGAGGTACAGAAAGATAACTTACCCAAGGTCACAGTGACATTAGAAACACGAGAATGTGCCCAGAACATGCAGAATATACACATGCACAAATGTCTATAAAGGGAGAGCTTAAGAACTGAATCCTCGGATAGGAACGGAGTTGCTTTTAAAACAATGCTTTTTCCAAAATATCGTTTTAAAAGTCTTTATTTCAAGATGGTGATAGTTTGGTATCTAAAATTCTTCAAAGTGTACAACTGCAAAGGGTACATTTGTTTCATAGTTCTGAACTAAATTATTCCCCTTGTAAAACCCTGCTGATGTCACCTTAACACTTTCATTTTCTCCTTACCCAAACTAATTTCAAATTTAAAACATTAAAATATATAAATGATCTGGTTGAAAAAACAAGATGACAAAGAAAAAAAAAGATGACATATTCTATCAGAGAACTCTAGAAAACCCTGCAGCTAATACTTATATTAACATTTAATTGTTCTTATGCAGGTAAATGCAATTCCTTTATCCCTTTCTCTTTTTTTTTCTCCCCACCCACCTGTAAAAATGAAACAAACAACAAAACAAAACTGGCTGTCAGTAAACTGCAATCAATACAATGAATTGACAATGACCTTCCCTGGGCCTAAACTATCACCAGAGATTAATATATGCATAAGAACAGGCACTCTACATTTAAAAACATGCCCAATTCTTTTAATTTTTGTTTCTATTTATGTTATTATTATTATTTTTTTAGGAGGTACCAGGGATTGAACCCTGAACCTCATACATGGGAAGCAGGCACTCAACCACTTGAGCTACATCCGCTCCCCCTATTTTCTATTTGCCTTCCTGACCTGCCACATAAATTCCCTCATTTGCAGATAATAAAGCAAACAGGAAGCACCCAGAATAGTTATACCTATGGCATCTTATTATAAATAAGTAAAACTGAGAATGCTTTGCCAGTTTTTACTTTTAAATAATGAAATTATATCCACCTTCATACTCCAGGTGAATCGGAAAGTCACACTCACCAATTCCATAGTAGTTGGTACATCTGATTACATAAATTTGAGCAGGCATTTGATATAATATCAACCTTCACCTCCATGTTTTTAAATACGGTTTCAGTCTTAAGATCACAAATGTATAAGATCAACTTACTACTCACTTTCATCATGGTCTATCTCCCTTTTTGCTTTTTACTAGAAATTCCATGAATCAAAGACAAAAATGACAAAAGAAATTGCTAATATGTTTTATATTTTGACTAAATCTTTGCCTACCATGATCTAATAGGTGATTTTAACCTCACATGAATTTAAGAGACTAAGCAAAAATGGATTAATTCCATTTCTATCTGACAATAACTGTCAGATATGAAGCATATCAAAGCCAATGGAATAACATAAAATCAAGTTTAAGGAAACATGATCAGGAAATAGAGGTTTCTTACCTTGAAGACGTCATGTTGAGTGAAATAAGCCAGACACAATATGACAAATATTGTATGATTTCTCTTATATGAAATACACAGAATAAGCAAATTCATAGAGTCAGAAACTAGAATACAGATTTCCACGGGCTGGGATATGGTAGGGAATGAAGAGTTAATGTATAATTGGTACAGAGTTTCTTTCAGGGGTGATGGCCACACTAATGTAAAGTTAATGATAGGGAAAACTGTCTGAGGGGGCAGGGGGAGGTATATGGGAACTCTGTATTTTCTGCATGATCTTTCTGTAAACCTACAATTGCTCTAATAAAAAATTTCTGAATATTTCTAAAAATATTCCCAAACCACAGTAACTAGTTAGAATACTGAAATATTCAACTCAATTTCCAATCTGTCACTGGTTGGGGAACAGTAACCTAAGGGCTAAGAATGGAATCCTGTAACAAAAGTACCTATTAATTTGCAAGAAAAATGAGATCAAGGTTTGAAAGAGACAACTCTGGAGGTGAAAACAGGCCTTTTTTGTTAAAGTTAAAAAGCATCACTGGGGAGCAGATTGTGGCTCAAGCAGTTGAGCACCTGCTTCCCACATGGGAGGTCCCAGGTTTGGTGTTCTGTGCCTCCTAAAAAAAAAAAAAACAATGGGAAACGGATGTGGCTCAATCAGTTGGGTACCCACCTACCACATGGGAAGTCCCAGGTTTGAGGCCCCGTGCCTCCCAAAAGAAGATGAGCAGAACCCACCTCCCACCGCAATGAGCTGATGCTACAAGCCAGCAGATGCCACAGGGGAGCGGATGCGGCTCAGGCCGTTGAGCAGCCCCCTCTCATGTGGGAGGTCCCAAGTTTGGTTTCTGGTGCCTTCTGGAGAAGGTGACCAAACAATGAGCAGACAGATGAGAGAACCATCTGAGGGAGGGGGGTTTAAAGAAAGAAAAATAAAGTAAAAAAATAAATCTTAAAAACAAAAACAAGGGAAGCGGCTGTGGCTCAATGGATAGGGCTCCCGTTTACCATATGGGAGGCCCCAGGTTCGATTCCCGGGGCCTCCTGGTGAAAGCAAGCCAGCCCGCGTGGTGCGGCCTGGTGAGCTGACGCAGCAGGACAACCCGGCAGCACAAGCAGCAAGGGGGGGGGGGGATAAATATATAAATAAATAAAATCTTAAAAAAAAAAAACAAGCAAACAAACAAAAAAGCCAACTCAGGAGGGCCAATGTGGCCCAGTGGTTGAGTGCCGGCTACTTGCATAACAAGGTCCTAGGTTCAATTCCCGGCCCCAGTACCTCAAAATATAAAAAATAAAAAAGCATCACCAACACTAATAGTTAAAACTGACAAATGACCTAAAATATGAGAACACAGGGTGCTTAAAAAAAAAAAAAAAAAAAAAAAATTCTGAATACCTCTAACAGAAATACTGAATAAATAATCTTTAATAGATTACACTAGTGAAGAATTGTTCCTATCTCTCCACATCCTCTCCAACACTTGTAGTTCTCTGTTTTTTTAATACCTAAGAATGTAGAACTTAAAAACCAAGAGTAAAGTTTTTTCAAACTAAAAATTTTTAAATGATTTAATGGAAAACATAATTTTCAATATGTAATGATTTATACAAATTATGAAATGATACTATTTCTCATAAACATGTTGAATGTTAATTTTTTAATAGTGGAAGACTACAATATAAGTACATGATGCTACGTACTATGTTTCAAAAGGTAAAAGTATCAATAACACTATACAAAGAGGATAGATTCTCTGAATGGGCCTAAAAGCCTCTACCTCTAATTTCGGTTTTCTATTAGCTAACAGCTTTCAAACCAACCTCAAGAGAGTGTTAAAGTATATAATGTTTTCCACATCCACAGACTGGAAAATATGGTTATTTACTATGCAGAACGTTCTTTAGATTAGAGGATAAAATCTTAAAGGGGAAAAAAAAAGGTCATTATTGCACTTTCAACTGTAATGTGAGAATGAGCCTTTAGCAAAATATTGGCGTGGTTGTTTCAGAAGAAAAGACCAAGGAAATAGGGTCCTCTCATTTTATTAAAAAATAACTGTATCTAATTCCCTCATTTTGCAGAGGAGGGAAATGACCAAGCCTTAAGTGAAAAGAAATGACCAACGTTACAGTTTGTTGGCAAAGATCAAAATTAACTAACATCCAGATCTCAACTCCCAAAGCGGTATGTACTTTCTGCCATAATATTTAACACTACTTTATGATTTTTTTTTTAATTTTGGAAAAATTGAATTGATAAAATGAAGCAGACAGGCAAAGAAATATTAAGCCTAATTTTACAGACTGTAATATTATAAATTAGAGAAGCAGTGAGGTATAATGTAAACCGACAATGAACATGGATTCGAAGTACCCAATTGGAGTTCATCACTTCCTAATGACGTGAGCCTTAACATCTCCAGGCTTTAACTTTTTAATAAACCCAAATAAAACAGAATTTTCTTCCAATATTACTTCACACTCATTATGGAGTTACTAGGAAGAGAGTATGACAAAGTAGAGAGGTTTAACTGAAAAAAATCTAAACTTGGATATAAGGGCTAGTCTAGATATTTACGTGTCTCTCACTAATGTCACTTGAGTTTAAGATACTGCTGTTTACAATACTTAAAATAAAGGATTCTCTGGTTAGCAAAGAAAAAATAAAATATACTGAAGAACTTTAAGAAAGCTTTTTCATGAATTGTAGGGGTTTTTTATGCTAAGTTATGCTAAGAAAAGAGCAGTATGATAAGAGTAAAAAAAGATGCAGAATAAAATCTTGTGTCCCGTCCGCCCTCCCCCCGCCCCCCGCCCAGCTAAGCAACTTGAGCATCCTACTTAACCTCTCAGGTCCTTTCTTTCCTCAGCTATAAAAAAGTTGTGAGAATTTAAATAACTGAGGCAAAACATCTAGCTCAGTGCCTAGAATGAAGTAAGTATTCAATAACCATTATTAATTTTGAAAGGAAATTATCAAAATTTGTCACAAAGCAAAAGTTCACTATAATAATACAATAAAAAGTATTAAATGATGACTTTCAATTAAAAGACTAGAACAATTCAGTACACACTCTGTGAACTTTTACAAGGGTTTTATTGCATAGATTTAGTGCCAAAGTGATACAGTAAGGAACAGCAAGAATTTTCAAATCTCTATAGCTCTTTAACTTTTTATTCAAAAGTCATCTACTTTGGCTATTCTACAGGATGCTACATATCTGATTTACTGGTACTTTTCCTTAATTTTAACTTAACAATAATTTTCTACAGCTCTATAGCGTGTGAACTCTGAGATACTTAAAGTAGGTGGTTTCCAGTTACAAAATCATTCTACACAGAATATTTCCTATAAAGGGATGTTAATGAATCAACTATAAAAAGATCACAAACTTCAAAAAAATCATGGCAAAGAAAAAGAAATCTTTCTTTTTTTGTATTAACCATAAGCACAATTTGAAATTAGCTACTTTTTGCTATAAATATTTCCTGCACTCACAAAATTTCTCATTCGGAGATCAACTACCTTCTTACAGTTATAAAATTCATCAGTCCTTTCAAAAGCATTCTGTAATTTTGAAGATTTTAAAAAAATCATTTGATGTGTAAATTTTAGACATGAGAACCCTATTTTATTTTACCTCTTTTATCAACGGAAAGCAAATATTTAAAATACTTCCAATTAATTAGCAATAAGTTTATTATTTCATAAAAAGGCCATTCAGTTTACAATTGTTTTATTATTTGTAAATTAGATCAATAAAGAGGTAAATGGTTTTAAGAAATATTCAGATAATGAATGAAACTCACTAACACCTATCATTTCCAGTCCTCATTTATATTTTGGCATGAAAAACTTTACATCACAATAGAAGACTAGCTTTTGGTTTATAAACAAACACTTCATTAATCATGAATACTGAACAAGGTTATTTTCCCCCTTATTCACTTCCCCTTTCTCAGATCATATTTGGAAAGCCTTAGTTGCCAACTTTTTACATATCAATCATGGTAAACAGAAATGCTTAATAAAGCATTTTTTATTCTTATTTTAGTATACCACTGCTATAAATAAATTATAAAATAAAATATAAAACAATTATAAAAACAGTAAATTGCAATGTAGTTTTAAAGCACATGCTACAAAAGCATTGTTTCCAACAATTACTCAGGCAACCAAAAATGAATGGCAAAATGATAAAGAGCTGCTTAGAGTAGCAACCTCCATTCAAATCTTCGATATTTGGGTTTCCCTTTTAAGATTCCTGTCAACTGCTAAATGACTATTCAGCAAATTTAATGACAGTCTGACTTTTACAGTAGTATTGAATATGAAACCACCATAAATTAACCTCAGTGGGTCTAGCTACATTAGGACAACACTAAGCTCTATAAAAGTAAACACCTAAACTAAAGAGACAATAACAACTAAAGGCAGTACATAATCTTGGATGGGATTTAACAAGGAAGAAAGCTCAAAAGGACATGAGTGGGACATCTGAAAAAACTGAAATATACACTGTAAGTTTTATATCAATGTTATATTTCTTGAACTTGATAACTGCACTTAAGGTGGGTAATAAGTGAAAATCCTCAGGAAATGTACATTACAGTATTGTTTCAAGAAGCATGATGTATACAACCTACACTGGAGTGTTCAGAAAATGGATTGATAAATAGATGGACTAATGGATGGATGGACAGATAGGTAAGACGATGGGGCAAATGTGGCAAAATGTTAAAATTGGGGGTTCTGGGAAAGTCGGTGTAGCTCAGTGTTGAAGTGTTGAGCACCAGCTTCCGGCTTACCATATACGAGGTCCGGGATTCAATCTCCCGGCCATTACCTCAAAACACACACACACACACACACACAAACACTGGTGGATCTGGTATCTGGGGGAATGGAGTATACTGGAGCATGCAGTGTGTATTATTTTTGTAACTGTCCCATAAGTTTGAAAGCATTTCAAAATAAAAAGTGTAAAACTATTGGGGGAAAAAAAACAACAGTAAACATGAAATCAAGTGTATCTTAATACTGTCTTACTATCATTAAGTTAATAAGAAAACTCCACTAAGGAGACCAATTCCTAGATTTTCTCCGCTCCACACCTGCTTACTATTGTATATCTAAACTTCCTCAAAACACTTTCTACTATCTTAATCTTTGAGGATAAATTCAACTATTTTTCCCATAAGCATAAAAATAAATCAAGAAATAGGCTAAAGTGAAGACCCTTACATAAAATTTTCACCCCCTGCACCTAGCTGGTGTGTTTCCTGAATCTTTTGTCTCGCTGTCTTACAATTTTATCCTTCAAATGGAAATGAAGAAAAACACCGCAAGATGTACAAACTGTGTGTGATCCCAGTCAACCTGATTCTCTGCCAAAAAAGGCCAAGTGCCATTTACTCTTCTTGTAGAAGTCTCTTTGTCTCTCTCTCATCCCCTCAATGAACCTTCCTGTATTATTAAATATTAAACTACTGTAATTCATCAGCAATTACAGTACTTCACTTCTCTACTTGGTGACCACTCTCTAATAACGCTTTCAGTAATTTTCTAAGCCATCCATCAGTTCCATGACTATAACCCTCAGTTCCATGACTATAATCCAGAGGAGGAAAAGTTCCTAACAGAAAGACAGACCTGAATGGATTTTCTTAAAGTCTCTCAGACCCTCGTCCCAATCTCAAAGTATGTAGACATCTAAGGGTTCCCAGAAACAATGAGCTACAAAAGAACAGACTAAACGGGAAAGAAGAGGAAGTAGCAGAACAATACCCAAACCAAACACAGCACCCAAAACCCCGTGGTCGTCTCTTTCATCCCAATCTACCCCATCACACACACACACACACACACACACACACACACACACTTCCCTAGTTTAATCAAGGTCTCTCCAACTCCGAGAAATGGGTCCCTGGCCCCTAATTTCTCCCTCTACAGACAACAAAAGCTTCACGAAGGTGGCAAAAAGAAAGGCAAGCTCTGGTCGATCCCATCTGTGATGCTTTTTCTGCTGGTTGAAACAAGGAGGCAAGCCAAGGGTTGTTGTAAAGAATGGAAAGCCGAGTGATACGGGGGGAGGGAGGAATTAGGGCGCCAGGGCTAATCCCGTGCCAGGGCCCGGGGGCCGCTGGTGGGAGGATGCAGGAAGCCAATAGTCCGGGGGACTGGGGAACTGTGGGAGGCGGGATGCGCTGGGTTTGGGGGCCGGGAGAAAGGGGAAAGAAGTCTGGCAGCCCCACCAGTGGGTGGGTGGTGGCGCTCGGCAAAGGCGGAGGTTCCGTGCGGAGTGAATTTTTCAGAAGAGAGCGAGCCTCGCCTGCTCCACGCCGCCCTAGCCCCCCTGAGCTCACACCTCAAACCTGCTCTTGGTCACTCCGTTCACGTCCCTCCTCATGGGGCCCGCGGGTGCGGCCGGAGCCGGGCGCTGCGGCGTGCGGAGTGCAAAGACAGGGGGCCCAGGGCAGGCCCAGGAGTTCCGGGGAGCGGGAGGAAGCAGAGGAGGGACAGGGCAGGGGCCGCCGGACGGGGAGGGGGCGCCGCTCGGCTCCGGCGGGTCCTCCCCCACCTCCCGCGGCGGCGGCGGCGGCGGCGGCGACGACTGCTTGTCGCTGGCTCGTCTCTCTCCTCAGCCTCAACTTCAACCCAAAACAAAAACACTCCCCACCTGCCAGCAACGCCGCTCCTCATTGGGCAGAGCCGCCCGGGCCTCGGAACGGCTGGGGGAGAGGGAGGAGGAGGAGCGCGCGGCGAAGGCGGCGCGAGCCCACCCCTCCCCCACTCCCGGGCGCAGCCCCTGACAGTCCGCCCCGAAGCAGCCGAGCGCGGCGGCGGTGGCGACATGAGTGCCCTCCCGCCCCCGAGGCAGGCGAACCCGCCGGAAGAAGGAGAGGCAGGGAAGTGCCTGTGTGTCCGTGTGTATTGGCATAAAGGGTGGGGTGGGGGGCGGTATGTCGGGAGGGTGCGAGTGCGCGCGTGGAGAGAAAAGCGGGAGAGCTGCACCCAGCACGGGAAGCCCCTCTTCTCCCCTCCACCAGCAAACAAGCATGCACCAACCCACACAGAACCTGAGCTTTCTGTCCAGTCCCCCAACCCCGATAGGTCTTGTCGCTTACTGCTCGGTAGCCATGCTGGCACACACATCCTTCCCGGCCACCCGCTCCCTTCCCCTGTCACTCACTGTCGCCTTGAACCCAAAGTGTAGCAGGCGATCCCTGCTCGGAGCCATTTTCCTTCTTTCTGGATGTCTCTAGATTGGGGCAGGACTGCTGCCGCCGCTGTTGCTGCCGCTGCTGCCGCTTCCCCCGCCCCCGTTGATTGCATTACAGGGTGCTGCAGGAAGGCTTGGGGGGCCGCTGCGGGGCGTGTGTCTCCCTGTATATGGCGCGGGACAGCAGAGGACCCTTTGAGCTGAGGGGCAGGCCAGGGGCCCCACTCTGCTCTGGGGATATGCAGCAAGGCCGCACCTCGGGCTTGGGGATCAGGGGGTGCAGTGCTGGAGCCGGGGAACCATTCCTTTGGCTGGGGTAGGGGCGCGCATGGCGGGGTGGGGGCCGGCGAAGTGGAAGCTGGCAGCCTTTGGCTTCCCCCGCCCATCCGACGCTCGTTCGCCGCCAGCGCCCAATGGGCTGCAGTACCTGCCCGTCCTCCAATCAGGGCGGTGGTTGGTGAGAACCTGATCCTGACGTTACTTTGGCGGGAGAAACAAGCGTGTCCCAGCGAGTGGGTGGGGGCGTTTCCCGAGAGGAAACTGCGACTTTCATCAGGCTCCTGGGCTCTTCCAGTAGAAGCTAGTCTATGTCATCATACTATTGCTCTTTTAAGTAACAACTCCGGCCCTTAAGAGCCCAGCGATCATAACCGAATTTCCACGAATTAAGAAATCTGTAGAGGAAAGCTTAAGCAAACTACGGAATCATGTCCCAAAGATAAAATATTAGAAACAATCATAAATTCCAGCATTCCTGGGCAGGGCCAATGCTCCTAATTGTATGTTTCCAAAGCAGTAGAGTTTGTCTTCACACCCCTTTTAATTAGCAGTTTTAGTGACTGTCATGCTATGACTCTCTCTGATTAAGTAATGAACAAACATATTTAAGAACAACCAGCAGTGGAGATATTTAGGAATAGGCATATTTTAGCCAGAAAGCTTATCTACTCATAAGGCACTTTAAAAATAACAAAAAAAAATTTTTTTATCCTTGAGAGCTTCCTAAGCAAGGAAAAATTAGCCCACAAACCCAGATACTTTTAATGTTATTAACTTGAGCCTTTAGTTCTGTCCAATACAAGAGCTGTTTGTTCCCAGCAAGCTGAATTTAGTGATGAGCAATTGAAAAGACAGTGAGACTGGCAGGAGCAGATAAATCAAATGTAATTAAGACAAAATGTTTTATAGGTCTTTGTCAATTTCAATTATCCATTCCAAATACTGGTACTGATCCATTGCCAGTGGTACTTAATCAGGAGACTTTTTGACTGGATTTTTAAAAAACTGAGTAAATAAAAAGTATTCAATGGTTAAAAATTTATTACACGACAGGCATATTAACTTTTTATCAAATAAATTTATTTGCATGTAAATAACAGATTCCTTTGTAATGTTTCAGGAAAAAAATTCCACAAAACAGATTTTGTCTACTTTCAAAAAAAATGAAAAACCCCAAAGTATTTACAGAATGGCCAAATGCACAAAAAATCAAAATTGAAAGATTATTTTTCTTGTAGAAAGGACCTTAACTGCTCATGATGTACATTTTTAAACTCAAATTTTAAAGCTCAGCTCCTTGTACAGCTGAGCATGTTTCCCAACCAAACTTCAGAGATGTTAAGTACCCCCTGCCCCTCCCAAAACTAACTCGAGTAGAATTAAAGGGGGGAGGGGACAGAGGGGAATAGAATTTTTTTAAAAAGGGATAAATGAAAGAGATTGCCCAGGGATTGTGAATAATTTGTTTCCTATACTGGCACCTGCTATGATTAAGTGACTCGACTGGTGGATACTGCATGACTCATTGGCTCCCTGAAAGGGTATCTTCTGAGAATTTATGGTATTGCTGAACTAAATTCCAGACCTAGGCCTTTAGAAGGAAAATCCTTTCAAGAGTCACCAACCTCAAGCCTGGTTTTGGCAAGTTATATCGTGCTTTTTTTTTTCAATTCCTTCTTCTAAAATACTTGTTTTAAAACACATTGATTTTGAACCTGAAATCTTCATGTACATCAGAGCAGGTTTTGACCATGAAGCCAAAAGACAGAAGTGGAATCAGGTCAAACTAAGAATACATAAGACACCAGCAGCAGAAGATAGGTAGAAGTTGACTTCATGTCCTTGCCGTCTTTTGAACAGAAGAATGAGTACACCTAGACAGGAGGGAGGTGTCCCAGGCTTGGTTTATTCTGCCTCTTCTCCTCCACCCTGTGGAGAAATGCAGTGCTCCCTGGTTCTCAGGCAGGGTGAAGCAGTTTAGCCCCGGCTCCCTGTTAAGCAAGTTCAGATGCTGGGCCAGTGTGTGGGGTGTGCCCATCGACAATTCAGGGGCTTATCCTTCATCCAGATCCTAACTCGGGATTCTTTGATCTGGGATGAAGACAGAAAGAGAGAAAAAGCTTCCCAGTTTACTCATTTTGGTATTTGATGGCTCTGCTTGGGGGAGCTGAGCCCCTGATACTACGTAGTACATTCCCCATAAGATTTTTCCCACCCAGAACAAACTTAAAAACCATGTAACTTTTTTTTTTCCTGCAGAAACCAGTGGGGTAAGATTCAAAACCAGGTGACAAACTTGTGAGAAATCCAACCTGGTTGTATGTCTGAGAGGCTGCTACTGTATCAGCATTACAAGATAAAGCACTCTGGTATCACCTTGCCCATGTCCTCCTCAGTGTCACCCAAGACATTTGACTCTGATATGGTAACCGATAACCTTCTTGCTCCACTTTGCAATGTTTCATCTCCTACTTCTTATTACCTTGGGACACAAAGTGGCAGAGTTGTTGAGAGCTGATGACCAGAAAAGGGAGAACACTAGAGGAAATCATAAACAGTCCAGGAAAGAAAGCCAAAGCTGATTTTCAATTTCTTTGCTAACTTCAACCTGCAGAAAGAGATGAATATAGAAATTTTCTTCCATATCCGATGAAGTCACTCCACTTATGACACACACAAAAATGAATCACCTGACTTTTTTTTTTTTTTAATCCAGAAGAGTTGTGCTGGGGACCATGCCCCATCCTGCTGATACAGATTCTAAATGGAATCATCAGGAATGGCACAGTGCAGGTGTCAAAATCAAAATAAGGCCGCGGAATTTTGAGACCCTCCAAATACTGAGAACTTGTGTTGCACTCAAAATGGTCTCCTGGATTTCTATATTTATGAAAAGGGCTTCTTATTGATGTCCTCCAGAATCCAGACTCAGACCTATTTCTCCATAAAGGTCCAATTGTGTTGCTACATAGTAGCAAGGGTTTATCTTCGTGCCCACCTAGCATTCCAGGCCTCCACTTCTTCAAGTGAGCTTGAAATTGTTTTAAGTGAACTATGGCTGCAAATATTTTAATGTTTTATCTTAGGGAGCATACAGCGAAGTGATTAAAGCCTGGACTCCTTCTCCTTGTGATGAAGAGAAACAGGGAGCCCAGCTCTCAGGAATGGCATCAGTTCTCCTACAAACAAAATGCTGGGATGTGGACTTTTGGCACATTGTGGGAATAGGAGAACTATTAATTCTGTAATGGTTTACATGCCATAGGGTTGGGAGGCTGTCCCACATTAAACTTTGTTGCATCTGAAAATATTTTTACATCCCAAAAAGCCAGCCCAGCTTTTCTTTTTAAGGGAAAAAGAGACTATATAAATCAGTACCTCCATAGGGAGGTACCTGCTAATATTCCTATGCTGTCTGAACCATATGAAAAACCTAAAATAAAAATATCATTTTGGTTTTTCTACATAACTCCAAAAGTGGGCTCTGACTAAGCTGCTTGAGCTTAATGCTACTGTGTCAGCCAGCACAAGCTACAAGCCCCCTACCACAAAACAAGCCTTGCTCTTATGTTTATCATTTTGAACCCTGAACCTCATAGAATTAAAAAAGAAACACTGTATATAAAAACAAAGGGTTAAAATATTACAAATAAATAGCTAAAATAATCTTCCCTTCCCCACTCTTAAAAAAACAGACACCAAACATTACTTAAGTGTCCAAAATGACCAAAGTCCTTCATTTGCCCATGCCTCAAATGGACAGCTACCCAAAGGTGAACAACCTTCATGCAAATGCATCAAGGAATGTATTGCTTTTTCATTTCCTGCCCAGCCCTTCAAATACATGCACTAAATTGAGCTTAAAACATGGCCTAAAAGTGGAAAAAGGGAGAAAAAATATATGATTATTTCCCACAAAGCTGTTTCCCACCCTTCCCTCCTCTCCCTACGCCCCTCCCACCCCTTACCCACTTTCCTAAGCAAGTAAATTAACTTCTTATTTCTTTCTGGCAAAGGAACAAGGAATTCTTGGTAACCAGAATCAAATCTTGTGGTCTCTTTAGAGGGGTCTGGCTCTGTCTTTCTAAATTTACCCAGCTCACCATCAAAGCCATGCCATTTAAGATTCTTACACACAAATCAGACTTGTCTGACTCACCCCTATGGTAGTCTGCCCATAAGCTTACTAGTTTTTCTCTGGCCATGTTTTTTGTTTTAGAAAATAAGGTTACTAATTGCCGATCAGGGCCACATCCATAAGATCATCATCTTCCTCCCCAATCATAAAGTCAGGGCTGAGCCTTGAGGGCCTATCTGCAGATAAAATTGTGTTACTTGTCAGAGACAAGGATTGGTCTGAAGAGATGGGTGATTTAGACCAACTCTCTGGCTTGATGCTATGAGATTTTTTCTTGTCTCGATCTTTGTCCCGGTCCCTATCTTTGTCTTTTACTTTCTTCTTTTCCTTTTTGTGCTTCTTATGCTTCTCTGTGCTGTATTCTGGAAGTGGTCGGATGCCATCATCTGAGCTGGGACTATTCTGGTAAGATTTTTCTGCTATGGAGGAGCCTGACTCACTTTCACTGTCCAGATTTTGGGGGGTATATGCTGGTGACTTACTATGGCTGGGAGAGCCACGCTCATGCTTTGGAGTAGAACCACTGATGAGTGGAGAGCCATAGTTTTTGGAAGAGGCCATCTGAGGCCTGAGCCCTTCACTACTTTCCCCAGGTTTCTGCAAAGTCACTTTGGCTTTAATGCTGGGGGATCCCCCATCATGCTTGCTGATGATAATCTTTGCCACACCCGTGCTCCCCACATTTTTGGACTCAGAAGTCTTCTTGGAAGAATCCACTGAGCCCCCCGAGGTGGAAACTTTTGATTTGTCTTTATCAGTTTTCTCACGCTTGCCCTGGAATTCTCCTCCTGAAATGTTATGTTTGGAGGACATGGAATGGCTAGAATTTGTGCTCACCCCCATCTGACCATCCATTGGGTCTTCACCTCCAGGGCCACTGGTAACAACCCCATGCTTCAGTTTATCTATGACAGCTGTTAAGGACGGCTTCTTGTTTCTGCTGGGAGATTTCCCTTTGGAACTCCCATGCTGATTCTGGGAGGATGACATGGAAGAGCCACTTGAGGAAAAAGAAGAGGAAGATGTTGTACAAGAATTAGACGATGGGGGAGTTTTCTGAGACAAAGAGCCTGAGGTTCCTAACCCTGAAGATGACTTCATGCCAGAGCTTGAACTAGTTCCAGACATATGAGAACCACCAGAGCCTGAACTGATAGGGGACTTGGCCTTAGAGGATGGGGGAGTCCCAGGAACAGGCTTCATTGGAGAGGCAAGCTTATCAGAGCCTCCAGGTGGCCTTGAATGAGAAGGGGATATGTTTGGTTTACTTAGAGAAGGATTCATAAGTGATGATGGCTTCCCTTGAGGTTTCATCTTGGTACTGGTAGAGCCACTACTGAGTCCATGCTTAGTAATGGGAGAGGAACCTGGCTTCCCCCCAGACTGGGATGAATTTTTGGACTGACTAGATCCAGAAGACCCTTGGCTAGAATACATACTACTACTTAACTTGGAACTTGACGAACTTTCTGATTTACTGCTTTTCATCTTGCCTGAGGTGGAAGCTGAAGACAAGGAAGAGGAGGAGGAAGAATGGCTATGGTGGCTTTTACTGCCTGAGGAAGACACAGAACCACTGCTGGTGTACTGACTGTGAGAGGAGGGTTTGCCCACCATCACTGTTCCCTTGGGAATCTGAATAGTGATTTTGGGAATGGGTGGTGTGGCAACACCTGGGGGAGTCTGAGATCTTCCTGAACTGCCTGGAGACTTGGATCCACCTGTACTGGTAGGTGGGGTAAAAGGTCGGTTAGAACTGTGAGATGGAGATTTCCCCTCGGTGTCTGCCTTCTTACGCTTTGGAGGCTTATCTTTGTTTTTGCCATCATTAGAAGGGGTCCGACTGCGTTTCCCTGGTTTGCTGTCTAAACCTGGCCCCAACAGACTACTATTATTGGTGCCATTGCCTTCCTTTACCCTCTTTTGAGTCTTTTCTTTTCCTAAGTCCCCAGTGGCCAATAAAGGACTCTGGCTGCCACTGTGATGCTCCATAATGTCTGCAGGACCCAAAGCCTTACCAGCCACTGCTATAATACTGAAATCAACTGTGTCACCTTGGCTATTGCCTTTAAACTTAGTCTCCCCATTATCACCTCCAAGCATTGGCACCCCCAAAGTATTTAATGCCTGGGATGCAAATCCTTTGAAATCATCATTATCCCCACTTTGGCTGCTTTCATCAAAATATTCTTCTCCAAAACCACTTTGGCTCTGGCTGTTCAATAAATCAGGATTGAAATCTACTCCATCAGGAAAAAAATTATTGGTAGGAGAGTCACTACTGGGGCTTCCAGCAGCATCTGCAATAAGGTCAGCTGGATCAGTATATGGGTTTTCATTATTATTGGTTTGAAAGACATCAGGGTCAAAGAGGGCACTCTGAGAATGCCCAGAGCTTGAAGAATCTCGAACAGGGGTGCCAATGGGTGGACAATCATCACTAGTGCTGGGAAGCTTAGAGGCTTCTTCTGCAATGTCTGAAAGGATATCAGTTACATCTGGGCCAATGCTGTCTGAACTGGATAGTCGGACAATCCTTTGAATACTGGGTTGGGGGTGAGGTATTGGTTGTGGGTAAGTTGTTGGGGGAGTGCTACACTGGCTTGGAGCAGGAGTGATGTGAGGAGTATCCAGCGTGTCAGCTGTCATATTGACATCAAAGATAGGGTTCTGTGAGTCAACATCCATTGAAAATAGCTCCCTCTGAAAGTCATCCTCAGTCTGGTGCTTCGGTTTATCAGGTGGTAATCTTGATGATTTCTTCTTCTTTGTCTTGTTGCTCCCTGAGCACATTTCCATCCGGGGTGAACTGGAAGAGTTCTGCCTTTCTAAAGGGCTGCTTCCATAAAGGGTTGAGAAATCCTGGGCAGGATTATCTTTAAGAAGGTTCATGAGCATCGGGTGGTTCTTGGTGTTGCCGGCCATCGAGGAGACAGGTGGCGGCGTGTGATGAGGAGGGGTCGGACTCGAGCCAATGGTAGACCCCCCGTTCCCTGTGATTTGCAACAAACTGGTAAGAATTGGGTTCTGAGACACCTTGCTGAAGTCCTCCCCATGGCCCACCGACTCATGCCGATCTTTGATGCTCATGCTCATATTAAACAAGGTGGTAATGGGACCCCCCGGAAAGGTGTTGGTTGGTGTAGTGGTACCACTCATTGGGTTGTTGCCTGTGGTCATGCCATACCCTGGGCTGCTAGCCGGGGGCAGGTTCTTTTTCACCATGTCTTCAACTGTCTCTGCAATGAGGGACAGGGCTGGGGTGTCGGCCTGAATGGTTTCAGCTTTCCTCCGAATAGCCCTCATCGTCACAGGGATGGACATACATCTGTAAGATAAAATAGAAAAATCAAAATTAACACTGAACAAATTGAAGAATAAACCCAATTTTTCATTTAGGAAAATAGACTCTAATTTTTTTTTTTTTCTCTTCTCTTCACTTTTTTTTTTTTTTTAAAGATTTTATTTATTTATTCATTTATCCCCCCCTTGCTGCTTGTGCTCGCTAGGTCAGCCAACCACGCCGTGCGGGCGGGCTTTTGCCTTCACCAGGAGGCCTCGGGAACCGAACCCGGGGCCTCCCACATGGTAAACGGGAGCCCTACTGATTGAGCCACAGCCGCTTCCCAATAGACTCTAATTTTGCCTGAGATTTAGATAAGCCATCAGAGGTTTTCAGTAAGCAGTTTTCAGAGGCGGCAAACAACTGGAAGACAGGAGCAGTACTATTGAATGCTAGAGGTTTGGCTAAGTTCATTCTAAAAAAATCTGGTCAATCTTCAATTTATGATGAACTACCCAAACCAACACACACAAGTGCCCAAATAATTTAATTGCTTACTGAACTATAAGAAAACTGGCAATAATGGAACACAGTAGAAAAATGCTCTCCTTTTGGGTGTTTACACAGTGATTGTGATATATGATTTATTTTAACCAATGAATGACTAGAAAAATCTCTTGACCCAAGTTGTAAATTTTAACAATTTAGAATACCTCAAAGCTACACTGTTTTGAAAAGCACTGCTGCTAGTATGAAATCTTATTTCTTTTAAAGCAGAACACTTTTTATTTTACAGATAAGTATATTTATAATGCATAAGCATTATGCTTGAAACCGTTTAGTTCTAGAACATGGGTCAGCAAACTTTTTCTTAAAGGGCTACACAGAAAATACTTTTGGCTTTGTGGGTCATATGGTCTCTGTCACAATTACTAAACTCCACCCTCCACCACCTTAGCTCAAAAGCAACCACAGGAAGTATGTAAATAAATAGGCCTGGCTGTGTTCCAATAAAATTTATTAGCCTAGCCAAAGAGGCTACAGGCCCTCACTCTAAAACAGGGGTTCTTAACAAGGGGTCTGTGAGCTTGAATTGAACTTCAAAAAAACTTTATTCTCATGGGGACGTGTTGGTGCGGGTATGATATATTTATTAAATGATACACAGTATAGTGTGGACTTAGTAAGGGGTCCGTGGTTTTCACCTGACTGACAAAGGGGTCCAAGGAACGAAAAAGGTTAAGAACCTCTACTCTAAAACAATCTCAAAATTATAAACTATTTCTGGGAAGCTGGCTGGCTTTGGTATCTTCCCATACACTGCCATCTGACATGTTACACCTGTTAGAAAGTAGCATCGCGAAGAGGAGGAAAAAGATCTACATCTTATTTCATCTCTCTCTGTCAGGCCTAAAGTTATTTACCTTATTTCCTATTACTCTCACAGTGATATTTAAAAAAAGACCTAAGGGGAAGCGGCTGTGGCTCGATCAGTGGGGCTCCCGTTTGCCATGTGGGAGGCCCCGGGTTCGGTTCCCGGGGCCTCCTGGTGGGGGCGGGCCCGCCCTCACGGCGTGGTTGGCTGACCCGGCGAGCGCGGGCAGCAGGGGGGGGGGATAAATGAATAAATAAATAAAATCTTTAAAAATAAATAAATAAATAAATAAATAATAAATAAATAAATAAATAAAAAATAAAAAAGACCTAAAACAAAAAGAAAACAAACAAACAAACAAAAACGACCTAAGCTCATATAACTTTTGAATGCAAAAAAAAAAAAAAAAAGGATAAAGTCAAAGCAGGGACTAAATGCTTTCCTCTTTAATTTCCAATCCACCCTAATACTGAAAACAGCATTCCATATACATCTCTTAATGGGAATCTGATGGGAAAAGCTTAATGTTACCTTTGAACAACTTTGGCAATGAAGTCATCTGTACAGATGAGTGCATCTGACAGCCCCTTGTAGAGTTTACAGCTCACATGCGTTGAGTCCTGCACATCCATCACCACTGAAAGACAAGATATAGAAGAGATATTTGGGATATATTCAGCTTCGGGCTTTCCCAAAATGATACAGAGACCAAACTGCTCCCCTGGAGGTGCTAACCACCCACACAACTCACCACACACCAGGGAGTCATTCACAGGGTGCTGAAAAGATATGCTGAAACGGGACTCTGAGAGGGGACACACCTCAAATTGGAGAAGCCCAGGAGTATCTAAAAGGCAAAGAAAAAGATCGTAAAACAATTGACCAAATATAAAACTCGAGACAAGTAAATAATCCCTAAATATACAGAGCAAAATTCTTTCTCTTTGGAAACAAAACCCAACACTTTTTTCACACTTAAAACCCATTATATCGTCCACAGAGAAGATAGAGAGATGGAATCAGAGTCTAAGGAATCTGCCAGTTTATAGTATAAATTTCTCCAAAACAAAAGGCACCAAAATTTTCAAATTTCTAAAATGAACACAGACTGAATCCCTAAAATGTAAAAGACATCGGCAGGAAGCAGATGTAGCTCAAGCAGTTGGGCACTCATCTACAACATGGGAGGTCCCGGGTTTGGTTCCCAGTGCCTCCTAAAGAAGACAAGCAAGACAGCGAGCTTATGTGATGGGCTGGCAAAGCAAGCTGATGCAACAAGATGACGCAATGAAGAGACACAGCGAGGAAACACAATGAGACACACAACAAACTGGGAGCGGAGGTGGCTCAAGCCAATGGGCGCCTCCCTCCCACATGGAAGGTCCCGGGTTTGGTTCCTGGTGCCTCCTAAAAAGACGACAAGCACACAACAAATGGCCACAGAGAGCAGACAGCGAGTAGGGGGAGAAATAAGTAAAATAAATCTTTAAAAAAAAAAAAAAAAATTGGCAGACGGAATTACCCTGCCTTGAAAGTGAATTCTGAAAATAAAAGTGGCCAAGGGGAGGTTATCATTCATTTTGATGACTACACCTCCAGACGAACTTCCATAACTCTGCTTTTCTACCAGTATTTGCTGCTATTAGCTATGTAGCTCATAGCTTGGTAGAAGGGATGCAGAGGCTAAAATCTAAAATGATATATTTATTCCAAATATACATCTATCTAACCATCACAATAGTTTCCTAAGCCAAATATCCTGGCAGCCCAAGACAAGGATCCTACATTTTCTTGGGGGAAAAGCATGCATTTCTGTAGGAAGGCCTCCAAAACTACCTCATGAAAACTTGTCTTTAGATGTCCAGAAGCTATTTGGAGAATTTTTCTAGTATTCAAATACATGGAATAGGAGGGCCAAAGCACACTTGCAGGGGAGCAGATGTGGCCCAAGAGGTTGAGCACCTGCTTCCCAATGGGAGGGCCCGGGTTCAGTTCCCGGTGCCTCCTAAAAACAAACAAAACAACAACAAGCAAAACAAACAAAAAATCCAACTCAGGGGAGCCTATGTGGCTCAATGATTGAGTGCTGGCTTTTCACATACAAGGTCCCCGGTTCAATCCCTGGCCCCCAGTACCTTTAAAAAAACAAACAAACAAACAACAACACTTGCGTATGCTCTCTGTCAATATTCCAAATGTCAAAAACTTTCTCATCTATAAAGCAATTCTTGTTCCCATGAAATATATCTTCTGATTTACATTCCCTGTTTCTTACCTACCGAATTGCATCGATAGATAATCTATCACTGAAGTGCTTTAGGACTAAAGTAAAAAATTAACTGTGGTTAGCTCAAACAGCCAAAATTCACATCAAGGCTTCTAATGCTCAAATGTGTTGGAAAAATATGAACATTCCAGGATCGAGTGCAAAGGGGATGTGGGGGAGGTAAGGCACAGGGTTCACCTTTTTTAAGCTGTATGATTCATTTCTCCAAAATGTACTTGGAACTAAAGCTGGGAAGCACTGTCCTAACAACCGAAAATTTAGGTATCAAAAAATCCTTTCTCACTATGGCATGCCAAGTTCTACTTTGTATATCTGCTGCAAGATACAGGTCCTAAGATATCCAATTACAACACTGTGTGCAGAAAGAGTAAATCCACTGCAATAACAGTAGTTCCCAAAAGCCAAGCTATAGACTGATTCCATCAAAATCATCTGTGGAGCTTAAACTAGCTTCCCAGCCCCTCCCATGTATGTTCTAATTCAGTCCACGTGTGTATGAGAGCCAAGCATTTGTAATTTTAAAAGCTCCACAGGTGAGTTTGAGGTGCCACCAAATTAAGAGAAACACTGGAGTAGCTGCTTTCCATTTGCCAGTAAATATATCAAAAGAAAAGGCAGTACCTTCTTTCAGAATAGTTCTTTTGACACAGCTTCCAATTAGGGTATTATAGGCCACCTGGTGTCTGATCAGATTTAGGATAAGAGGAACTCGGCCAGGGTGCTGAAAGGTGATTTTGCTAACAAGGGTTCCCTGTAGACTTCGACCATCTGGAAGAGGAGCATCCTTGTTGAGGAAATAGCAGTGCTGCTGGCCTGGAAGAGCCTGCACAAAAAGAACAAAACAGCCCAAAGCTCTTAATTCACCCATTGTGCTCCAGGTCACAAACTACCCTGAAAAGAATCCTACTCCTCAAAAATCAGCCACAAACTCTTGGAGAATAATAAAACTCTTCAGTAAATTATTTTGTCAGGTGATGTTACTAATGCTGAAAAGACCCCTTCAGTTAATGTTCCATGCTTATTGTTTCCTGCCAGAGCTAAATAAAATTTATCTCAGAAATCTGTGTAAAACGTTCTCAAATCATATGTACAAAATCTGAACTTTTAATAAGTATCTTAAATAATTATAGTACAGTTAGAACTTGGGAATTACTACTTTAGACCATCCTCAAACACTGAAATCAGTTCAAGCCCAGATGAAGTTTTATAACAGGGGTTCTTAACCTTTTTTGTTCCATGGACCCCTCTGCCAGTCAGGTGAAAACCAAAGACCCCTTACTTAGTCCACACTATACTGTGTATTATTTAATAAATATATCACACCCGCAGCATCACATCCACACAAGAATAAAGTTTTTTTGAATTTCAATTCAAGCTCACAGATCCCTTGTTAAGAACCGCTGTTTTAGAACGTTCCATAATTTATTCATTCTAGCACTTTCTTCTCTGTATGTACTTGAAGGACTTTTCCAGATGATAAACTCATGGAACTTGAATGATTTAAAGAACTTGAATGATTTAAAGAACAGAAGTTCTTAACACTCACTTTTAAGTTTGTATGGTTCAGAATAACGTTAAGAGGCTTTCATCTGATATTTAAACAATGAAATGTATGTTGTTGTTTCCTGACTTGGACACTCACGCCCTTTCTCCAGTATGTTTCAGAGATTTCTAGGGTATCCTTCCTAATTGAGGAAATAGGACATGATCCAGGCATTCTAAAAGTTATCTGATCTCAATAATCCTACAGAAGGAGGGTCTGATCTTGGGTCCAAATATAACCTACAACATTCTAGCTCCACAGAGCCTTACTTACCGCATAAAATCGCATGTTGTGATTCAAAGGTAAGGGATCAGGGTTCTTAGACAGCTCAAACTGAGTGATCAATTCATAGAGGGGTACATAAGTTGGTTGGGCTTCAAATAATGGAATTCCTGAAAAACCAAGGATCAAGGTCACATTTAGAGCAAAACGGTGACAGCTCAGTTTTTCCTTCATGATTTCTACATTCATTCACTCATTTATTCAAAACATACATGTTAAGCATTTACTAATACAAGCACCATGACATCTATGCAAATCAGTACAGCCTACAAGACTGGAAGAGGTCTAAGATAATCTGAATTTGAAGTTTCCTTTTAACACTTACAGCAAGTGATTATTAGCTACTGATGTTCAAAACTCACCTGTGCAGTTCTGAAGTTTCTGAACAAATGCTCTAGATACTGGGATTGGCTGGGGAAATTTCAAGAAGAAACAAGCAGGAAGATCAATACTGTTGGCACTGGTGATTGAGGAGAAGGAGGGGGTCCTTCAAAAAAAAAGGAGGAAGAAGACTTGGATTTTGACTTGAAATGAAAATGAAAAATGCAAACACCCATCCTTAGGTATATACATAAGTACAAAATCTGTCAAAAGCTCACTCTTTGAACTTCCTTCCCCCAATTCGAAACATCCTATTTGTTAATCCCAAAATATTTAGTAAACATGTATCCTGAAGCATATTCTCCACGGATTATTCCAACATAACTCCCAATCTACATAAGTCCTCTAAAATAAGAGGGAGCAATCACTAAACCAGAGGCATTAGCACATATTTCTCCTCTCTCTCTCTCTCAGGGGAGATAATATAATCAGACTTCAAAGAGAAACATTCAAATAGATACTGAACAAATGAGAAATTAGATGGATAAAAACAAACAGCCAATCTCTAGAAAGTCAAGTCAGAGGAGAGTCAGGTAAAAGAAATATTTGTTTTATCCTGGGTTTGAAATTTAAAGAATGGATTTTGCCACCCTAGAATTAAATTTAACTTACCATTTGTTGTCAACTGGATGTGACCCCATAATTAATGGTGCAATTGGAAGTTTGTACATAGCAGATGTTCCTTCAATTGTCACTGATGCATTCAGGCCCAAAGACCGAGGAACTGGGAATAGAAAAGAAAAACATTATTCTCCAAAGTAACACAAATTATGAGGCTTTCAACATTAAAAACAAAAAAAAGTAGGATAGCCCCGGAATAATTTGTCAGCCATAATTTATCAGACACTGTAATATCTATCTAATTTAGAAATGCCAGAAGTTACCTTTCTAATCAGCCAGTATTTCTTTTTTTTTTTTTTTTTTTTTTTTAAAGATTTTATTTATTTATTCATCCATCCCCGCCCTGCTGCTTGTGCTCGCTAGGTCAGCCAACCATGCCGTACGGGCGGGCCTGCCCTCACCAGGAAGCCCCGGGAACCGAACCCGGGGCCCCCCATATGGTAAACGGGAGCCCTACTGATTGAGCCACAGCCGCTTCCCCCAGTATTTCTTTTTGTCAATGAGTAAAACAAAACACAGGAAGCAATTCATTTCAAGAAAAAAAAATTTAAAGGAATTTTAAAAAGGTTCATTACCAATATTTGTTTCCTTTTTCCAACTTCAGAATGCAATTAAATATGATTATGATTGTAAGATAGAATCAGTGATTGAAATTACGAGGGGATCAAATGAGGTAGTAGGCCTTATCATTACCTTTTGGCATATTAAAGTACAAATAGAAAATAACATCCATTACTGTAGTTTATTAATAAGTAATAATTTTCTCACTTTTAAAGTAATTAGGATGATTATTTCAGGTCAGATGGTTTATATGTTTTCATTCATTCATTTACTTATTCAAAAGCACTTATTAAGCTCCTATTATATGTATATGTGTATGTATGTTTATATGTATGTATGTTTATGTATGTGTGTGTGTATAAATATATATGTACACATATATAAATCAGGAGACAAGGGCACAGAGATAATTTTTTTTTTTTTTTTTTTTTTACCGGGAGGTCCCGGGGATCGAACCTGAGTCCCTCCATATGGGAGACGGACGCCCAACCAGTTGAGCCACATCCAACCCAGAGAGAGATAATTTTTTTTGGTACAGATGACAAACTCATTAGGAAGTAGCAGGCCCAGGTATTCATATATTTTAAAATATTTTTAAACACTAAACAACACCTTCAGTTGCTTCACAGTTAAAATATTACCATTATTCTCATGCAAAATGATGGGAGATGTGGTCTTATCATCCAGCAGGTCGGAGGGAGAGGCGTAGTACTTCAAGTTCATTAAGTGACCTATGAAAAATAAATCTCATCAATGTATCTTTATCAGGTAAATTACAAATAAAAACATTTACATTTCTGTAAACTTATACACAACAAAGTATTTTTTGCCAATATGAGGGGTCATGCTCCAAAGCAGCTTATGAAGTATGATAGAAATTTAAGTATTGATTCTGGAGGCAACAATTTACTTCACACAATTGGGGGAAAAAAAAAAAAGTGAAGGCAGGTGTTGACACTTTAGAAATCATTACAAAATACACAAATGCTGATGAAAACCAGTAATTTTCTCCTACTTTTTATATCTCTATAAACTCAAGGTGATATTAGTAGTAATATCCCCTCAACTAAAATTAGACCTTTTTCTAAATAAGGAAAATATGATCACATACCCCCACTCCTTGGAGTGAGATAGCCAACACTTCCATGAAGAATCTTATCCAAGGGACTAGCATTGGTTGCTTTCCTGCAAGACAAATAATCTAGGTTTGCTGGTATTTAAAACTGGAAGGTCTTGGTTCACAGGTGATACTGAATTCAGCTAATGACTCTATTGTGTAACTGGGCATGTAGCAAGCATACTTCACCTTCAAAGTAAAGAAATTATGACCAAATACACACCAGTATATAATATGGTGAACAAAAAACCTATGGAATATGCGAATATTCTCACTGTCCTGATTCTGTGATAATCAGGGTGGGCTAAACATTCGCTATATTAGAAACCATGCATGTGTCCCCAGACCTCGTTTTCCTCCCTAGGTCTGGTTTTTAGAATGCTGGTGATAAACTAAGCCTGATTTATTATATGTCCATCCTGTATGGGAAAAGACTGTAACTCTAGGTATCTCTGGTCAACCTTAAGAGATATAGCAGGGGGCTATATCTGGTTGGCGTCCATCTCCCATATGGAGGGACCTGGGTTCGATCCCCGGGACCTCCTGGTAAAAATTTAAAAAATATATAGAAGGTGCGTGGGCCGCCAGGCCCTGTGCGCGGGCGCACCACCAGTTCCCGCGAGCCACACAGCAAGATGATGACATAATAGGAGAGTGACACAAGGGAGAGGCAAGATGAGACGCACCGAAAAACCAGCAATAAGGTTGCGCGGGCAGGATGCCTCTCTCCTACATCAGAGATTCCAAGGATTGAATCCCAGTGAAGACAGGAGGAGAAGGATGAGAAGAGAGGGCAGAAAATGGACACAGAGTTGCCCAGCGAATGGACACAGAAACAGCAAAAACGGGGGGGAGGGGGAAGGGGTGTAAAAATGGATAAAAGTAAATAAATAAATAAATCCTTAAAAAAAAAAAAAAAAAAAAAAACCTATGGAATACTAACCAACAGATAGTGACAGTGATACTCAGAAGACAGAATGCAATCATCATTTGGGAAGAAAAAGAAGATGGACAAGATGTATAGTAAAATAGGACTCCAGTAATCTCAAGGATAAAAAGCAAGGTATCTAAAAGGGTTATACAGAACTGATGCTTTAGCCAGTCTTACCAGTACATAATTGCCATTTTGGATAGATCCTGTTCTAAAGATTGGAGAGCCAAGTACATTTTAGTCTTCAGCTTGCTGTAGAGTAGGTAAGAAGAACAAGAGTAAGAGTTGAAAAAATATATCTATATACACACACATACACATATATACACATAACACAAACACTAAAGGTCAAGCCTAAATGAAATGACATGTTAAAAAAAAAAAAGCAACAACAACAACTTTTGTTTAAAAAAATCAATAGCTATCTGTGAGAGCCAATTTTTATCTGTTTAAAAGACGTAAGCAGTTTAACAGAATCCCAGGTAGGTTAATACAAAAAAAAAAAAATGACAAGTCAGCTATACAACTAATTCCTTTCAGCCTGAAAATCAACATGCTGAAGATATCTCAAGGATTATAGTCTGACTTCTGGCATTATAATCCATTAATGCAGATATTGCCTATTTAAAATACATTTAAAACACGTAAAGCAGAAACTGAGCTATAGATTGTCAGTATGAGTAGAAATCAATGAATCAGGTAGGGCAGATTTGGCTAATTTCTAAGCAAAACAAAATGGTTTATAGATTTATACTGATTTTTCCAACAAAAGCAAAGCAATAAAATAAAATACTTACTTGTCCCCTGGAAGGTTATACAGATTAACAAGACCCTTAAGGTGCTTAGAGAATTCATCAAAGTTTTTTTCCCTAAAGAGAGGTTCAGGGAAGGAAAAGGAGGGAGGAATATAATATATAATTAGAATTATCACTGAATCATACAGCAATGTACCAAAATTCATGGTTATATAAAACTCTAATTTTAATAATTTGTTTTAATCTTTTTCCTCCAGCCAAAGTGTTCTAGTTAATCAAAATAGCAAAAGAAATCAACATGTTTTCCTTTCTTTCCACCCCATTTTTCTGGAGAAGGTTTTAATAAGCAGAATAAAAGCCAAAAGGAAGAAAATCAGAAAGACCTGATAATTCACATAGCTCCTAAATAATCAGGCCTGGTTTTAATGAATTACTTTCCTTTCCTCTTAATATGTAATTGAGATTGGATGCCCTGTAGAAATAAAACTTTTTTTTGGAGAGGTAATGGGAAATAAGTAAATCCAGAAGCTAGAACACTTGCAGGTATATATGGCAACATGACAGCAGAGAGGTGAGAGGTAAAATGAACACTAGGAGATAGATGGGAGACCTAGAGGAAGGAGAGTGGGCCCTATGGAGACAAACTTCACATATTCCAAAATAGTCCTGTGACCAGACCTGTCCCAGGAGAAAAAGAAACTATTACCATGATCTCTGGCTTTATAGGACTCAATATTCAGGCTTGGATTCTTAGTCTTAGTCAAATGGGCTTTTATGGACAGGCTTAAGGATTCAACACAAATCAACAATTCCATCTCTTTTAAATTAAAAAAAAAAATAAAAATAGAAAATCTCTGGAAAGCTAAACTGCCATGACACCCTTGGTCAGGCATTCTGTCAGCATTTATTGAGCTCTTCCTACATATAGTGCCATGAAGACAGTTTAAAGAAACATGATTGGGGGACAGATGTGGCTCAAAGGGTTGGGCATTTGCCTCCCATATGGAGGGAAACCGGTTCGATCCCTGGGACCTCCCAGTAGGAAAAAAAAAAAAAAAAGAAAAAAGAAAAAAGAAAAAGAAACATGAGCAAAAGCAAAATAGCAAAATGTATTCCCTGCCTTAAAACTACCATCTATACTAAAATAAAATATCAGGTAAAGGTACAATTTAACATTCATTCTGAAGTTAACACTTCCCAACAGGCTCACAAATTAACTTTAGAATATCACCAGTTCGTAAATTGGTGTGGTCCCCTCCACCAGTTTAGAGCCAGAAATATTGGCTCTTTGTGAATATTCTGGTAACATAGTTACTAGACTTATTAATTTAATAACGTCATAAAAGTTATTTTTTATGTTGCATTACAATTTTATTATTTTTTTTTTTTTAAAGATTTTATTTATTTATTCATTTATCCCCCCCCCCCCGCTGCCTGTGCCCGCCAGGCCAGCCAACCACGCCGCGTGGGCGGGCCCGCCCCCACCAGGAGGCCCCGGGAACCGAACCCAGGGCCCCCCACATGGTAAACGGGAGCCCCACTGATTGAGCCACAGCCGCTTCCCTGCATTACAATTTTTTAAAAGCTGGTTCACATTTGGAGCATTTGGCTATAAGCACATTAAACTGATCTTTGAGAAGAATGAGTATAAAACTTACTTCCTCAATATTAACACCGTATTTAAGACATGCCCATGTAGTATCTGAGAACTTTGCTAAGTTTAAAACAAAAAAATTCATGTAATGACTTTTCCAAATTCCTAGAAAGTTAATTATGGATTTAAATTTAAGCATGGAAATTTCCACTCAACTCAAAGGGAAAAGATAGCAGTGAAAAAAGCCACGAACCACTGAAAGACTGTCTTCAAGCCTAGCACTTATACTATAATAGGAATTTATCACACACATACCTTAAATGTAAAACAATTTTTCTCAATATGTAAGTGAAAAAAAAGTTCCTTTCATGGTACAGACTCCGTTTTCTCAAATTCTCTCTGATTCAATGATTAAGTTATATTTGTTTTTGTTCCACCAGAATTCCTAGGGCTAGATCAGTGGTTCTCAACCACAACCAATTTTGTTCTCTAGGGAACATGTGGCAATTATCAGGAGACATTTCTGATTGCCACAAGTGGGGGGGGGGTACTACTGCCAAGTAGGGGGGAGAGGACAGAGATGCTGTTAAACATCCTACAAAGCACTAGGCTGCCTCCCCTCACATCAAAGAATTTTCTGACACAAAATGTCAGCAGTGCTGAAGCTGAGAAACCCAGGGATAGACTGAGTAGGCTAAGAAATCAAGCTAAGTCGACATGGAAAGTAAATAAGTATAGACTCTGAAAAATCTTGGCCCAAGAAAATAAATTTGTTCCTGAGGAAAGTAACTTCTAACCAGTCTCAAATCTACCTATAAAGAATAGCACTGTCTATCAATATCAAGGAATATAAATGCCATTTGCTCACCTTAGCTGCTGTACAAGCTCTGGACAGCTCTGAAATTAAAGAAATTACATTAAAACATTAAACTATTTTAATACTTTTGAAGACATGAAAAGTTGTTCTCTTTTATTAATAGCACATGCTTTATAAGAAAACATTAAAACTACAGAAGGTCCTTATATTAAGATATCATAAAGATCTTCTTCCTACTTGGTAAACCATGGGGTTTGGGCATGAAATTAAAAATCAAAAAATATAAAATAGCTTATAAAGGAATAAACTTTCAGTAGCTTGTTTAAAACATTAGGACCTCTCTTTAGTGCCATCCTTGGAATCCCAATCCAACTGTATGGTTACACAACATTTTATATTCATCTCTATTACAGGATTTTTCAGAGAATTTAGCTATGTACAAGACTATCTGTCCTACTTGATTATGAACTCATTGAGGATAGGAACCATAAATTATTTTCTTTTTTTTTGTATCCTCAGCACCTATTATTTAACTGAGGCTCATGTTTGTTGATATGAAATGAAAAGGGTTCCACTGGTGTTTCCACTTGTGAAAGCCCTTAGATGATGTCAGAGATAGACCCACATTGTTCTAATTTTCATTCTATAGCTATTGATGTTGTAAACCTATCACATCATCTCTACAGTGGCTCATGAAAAAACCTAAAACCAAGCTATTTAAAACCCCAACAGTTCAATTTTAAATTAATGTCCCTAAGTAAACCCAACAGATTCCAGTGAAATATCAACAACACATACCACAGGATTCTCCCCATGGTGAGCCACTTTTACATCACAAAGCTGTCCTGCAGGATCTAACTGCACTTCCACATAGAACATATCTGACGTGATGTAACATTCAGTGCCACTGGCACTGAGATGAGAGCCCAGTCTAGCAGGAACAAATCAAAACAAAAATTAATAAAAGACACATAAATAAAGCCACCCAAAGTCAACACCAAGTAAAGTTTCTTTATCTTCAGATAGACTACTTACCCATTCTGTCTTGCTATAGACTCCAAACGGTCAGTCATTGCTGGTAAAGATGTTACTATCAGAGTTAAAAAAAAAAAAAAAAGGAAATCACAAAGGATGCTCCACATAACTTAAATTGTAGTCTTCAAACACAGAACACCCTAAGAAGCATTTCTGTCCCTCCAAAGCCATACATATATTCAACAATTCAAATGCTGATAATTTGCACAAAGTTCATTAGTAAGGCTTAGTTGTAACCTAGGCAGTAATAAGAACAAAAAAAAAAAAGTTATTGAAAAATCATTGGACCTTTTTCCTCTCCTTTTTTCATTACTCCTTATTTAGGGCAAGTTATCTTTAACTTAAATAAGATACATTTATCTGCTAGTGCAAGAATAAGGAAGATTAATATCAAAACCAACATAAAAACAAATACTCAGCTAAGTTGGGTTCATTTGTGGTGGATCATTGTTAAATCTGTTTTACTTTCATTTGCCCCAAAAATAAACAGAAATTAGTAATTGTGAGCATGAATAGTCAAGTTCATGATGTAAATTTTATGTCTGCTTTCCTGAAAACATTGCCCATAAATACTGTAAAATGTCCATCTTATCATCTTATTGAGAGATAATTATAAGTGAAGGAAAAAGAAATTTCCCCTACTTCTTACAGTTACCCTTGATCAATTATCTTTTATATCTGTACCAGACCATCAAAAGAGAATCAACAATAAATATTTCAAAAGTTCAGAAAAGGCCTCATTTCAACGCCAAAAATGAAAGCAAGAACACTATCTAGGATAGGAAGTTAACTCAATTTATATTTCTAATTTAAGTATAAAATAGTACTTCTTTAAACTGGAGATTTTAAGAAATCAGTATATGTCAAAAGTGCTTACAAACCTTTGAGAGCCTTCTGCAATGTCTCCAAACAGCTGACCAAATATTGGTGCCCTCCAGAACTCATCACAACCCTCTTCTCCTGTATCAAGTGGGAAAATATTTGGGGCAAAAATTTACCAAACCAACAGTGCTTCAGGTAAATATATACCTTATCCTAGTAGTAATATTTCAACATAGTCTATAAACTCTTTTTTTTTTTTTTAAGTCTATAAACTCTTATTACTCTGTCCATCCATATAGATGAGGCAGAAAAAGGTATTTCCAGATCTAAAATAAGATAACCTTTGGAAAAAAATTGAGAAGAATCAAATATAACAGATGAGACCAGCCTCTTGTAGAAGTGACTACATCTTTTAGTCAGTTAAATGGGATGGCTCTGGAGATTTGCACAATGTTCATTAGTAAAGCTTAGCCTAGGCACTAATAAGAACAAATTCCTAAATCTACCAAGGTGATTTGCCTGTAATCTGAGAAATACAACCAAGCTTTGGTCAAACTAGATTGAAGTTGAATTTCAATCAATAGTTTTAAACTTTCTCCAAGAAACAGAATATTTGTATAGAAAACGGCACTTAAGGAACAAAAGTTTCTATCCAAGGAAGAAGCTTCTCCTTGTAAAACATTCCAGTCTCCAGAAAAGTGAACAGTTTTATGGTACAAGGCTTCTCCATGCCCTAAGTAAATCCATCTCTCTTTGCTCTAATTCCACCCACACAAACAAACATTTGATTAATTGATATTCTATCCTCCATCATACCTTGAATAGAGAAGGGGATGCCCCGGACAATGGATCCAGTATTTTGGTAACTATTGTAAATTAATAAATTGGCATTCTGATTTACATGTTAAATTACTGATTTGGTTAGTATGTCAGTTGTTGAAAACTCTTTAAAAGTCTTGATACACCAATAAAATTAAGCTTCTGAATCTGTAAAACTGAGGAGACAATGGAAGCCATGGTGACTAAACCAAGATACTGGAACCCAAAGAGCCAGAGACTCAGAAACATTAAATAATTTTTCCAAGCTCACAAAGGTAATAAGTGTTGGAGTCAAGACCCAAATAAAGGTCTTACAACAGAAAAATTCAATTCTTCTGCTAGTGCTATACCACTGGCATGTTCACTTTAAATGCTAATAAATCTGTTAAATTGAACTTATTATTCTGGACCCCAAGAAAGACTTGGTAGGGCAAGGGGGCACTTTTACTGAAGTATAACATATATACACATCAACGAAAATGAAAAAGAAAAAAGAAAATTAAAAAGCAAGAAAAAAATATATATATATATACAAGAAAACACATGAACCATATATGAACAGATCCATGAATTAGCACACAGTGAACAAATCCATATAACCACTGCCCAAGTCAAAAAACAGAAGTAAAGTCTTCCTACATCATTTCATACTTTGACTATTACTGGAATCATATGGATGGACTTCCAGCTCTGAGACTGGCCTTCTGTCTTCCATTCAATTGGTTAAGAGCTCCCTATACTGTTGAATGACTCAGGGGAAAGAAATGCAGTACTACAGACAAAGAAGTCGACAGACTGGACAGGTGAATACCCAGGGTTCACCTGTATGAATCGCAACCTCAATTAGTAATATAGACACAATGAAAGTAATGGCATATAAGAATCAAGGAGCTTGACAGGAAGTGAATAAAAGTACCCCAGTGTACTCGCCATGGACACAATTTTATAAATATACCTCTTTCTCAGGTGGATTCTTAAAATTAGTAGCCACCATGTACTCAGCTGTTTTACAATAAACAAAATTGAAGACACACTATAATAACTAATTTGAACAAATCCATACAGGGAGCTAAGCCTATTAAATAATTCTCTAAGCACTCTTTACCCACTTTACCACAATCCTTACCATGACTTGACGCACAAGCTTAATGGTTTCACTCCAAGGTCTATTTTGGTTAAATTTTGCATGGAGCCGTTCTAAAATAGAACTCATCTTATTCAACTTTTCCGACTCTGCAATATAAATCAGAAAACATCATCAGAAACTCTTATCAAGACCTTCCAGTTTTTCTTGCAAAGAAAACTCTATACTTCATCCTGGTAAGAATTCAGTTAAAATGTTTTTCAACATCATTTACTTTAAAACATACAATGAAAATATTTTCAATGGTAGGAAGACACACAAATTATTGGTCTGATCTAAGGAACACCATAGAAGAGAACTGCTTTCTATTCAAATTTTACATGGGGACCAAAAGAAGAAACCATGTTTCAGGATCATTCCTACAATTTTACTGACAGAATCATTTCATGATATGCATGAAATTCCTGGCATGATAAATATAGTGCATACTGTGATGGTGTCACCTTGGCCAGGTAATTGTGCCCAGTTGTTTGGTCAAGCAAGCACTGGGCTAATTGTAATACAAGGACATTTATGGACTTTAGTTTTAGTCATCAGTGAATTTACTGCATAGATGACTGATTACATCTACAATCAATCAGGAAGACTGCAGTCAGCAATGAGTGATGCTTTATCCTATCAGCTGAATGCCTTAAGAGGGGAAGTGATTTCAGCATTCAGAGAGAATTTCCCAGCTTGTCTTTGGACAACCAGGTACTCATAAAGGACCTTCAACAGACTTTCATCAGAGCACCTGGTTTGCAACCTGCCTGCGCAATCTAAACTTGTACATCCCCACGGTCACATGAGAGAATTTTATAAAATTTCATACTATTTACAGATATCTCCTGTTGATGATTCTGTTTCCCTAGAGAACCTTGACTAATACACATACATTTGAACATGGCCTTGCTATGGCTGGTTGGTATCTAATGTGAAAATGCTGGCTTAATTTTTCAGTATATAATTCTGAGAGATCAGTTTGCAGGCATTATCAAGAAAATAGGCTCTATTTGTCAATCAGATATTTACTTGAATTTAAACTAAAATTATAATGATAGGGAAGAGATCAATAACCAGAGGATGAGTTTCTAGCAGAGGTAAGAGAAAAGTAAAAAGGACTGGCTCCTTGACTAAACATATGCTCCTCTGCCCTCCAACCATCCTCTTAATTCTTGAGCTGCCTCTTCTAACCAAGAAGCTGTGTTAAAGACCCATGAAAGTGCAAAAACACACAATATCCCCAAGATGAAATAGATGAGGTGGTATGGATAAATTAACGTGGAAGTAACCATCACACAGAGCACAGTGAGATGCTCTTAAAAGCAGAGATACTTTACTATTGAAATTCAGATTTTCTCCCCAGTATAAAGTATTTATTTTTTATTTTTTTATTTTTTTAAAGATTTTATTTATTTATTTATTCATTTATCCCCCCCTTGCTGCTTGTGCTCGCTGGGTCAGCTAACCACGCCGTGCGGGTGGGCTTGCCTTCACCAGGAGGCCCCGGGAACCGAACCCAGGGCCTCCCATATGGTAAACGGGAGCCCTACTGATTGAGCCACAGCCGCTTCCCTAAAGTATTTATTTAAACACAACAATTAACACAAAACCTTCCTTTAAATTCCATTTTTATGGTAAATAAATATGTGTATTTCCCTCCTTCCCATGCATGATCACTGTGTATTAATCTACAATTTTTATTTTAACTGTGAAAAAATAAAGTGTTTCCCCCTTTTGTAACTATACTGGTAACATCTGGTAGAGCCTTGGTAACAAAGGGCAGATTTGCTCATTCCTGGACTGGTTATTTGGTTAAAACCTAAAATGCAAGGTCAAAGGAACCAATCACCTAATAAATATAAATATTACATTGTGAAATCACTTGCGGGAATGTTACAGAAAAGGTAGCAGTTGATGATGGCATTGAGAGAGGAGCAGAATTTTGTCAATTAAGACTCGAGGCAATGGGGAAAAGATCTCCTAAACCAAGACTCAAACGCCTTCCTCCAATGCCCTCATCTGGAAAATTGGTTCTTGGGCTGTTTCAGTCAATTTATAATTCTGGACACATTTTTGCCAATGCCTATTTTCAAGCCTGTTTTGTTCAAGCACTATGTTAGGTGCTGTGGATAAATTAGTGAGCAAACTAGGCAAAACTCCTGCCTCACCATTTCCATTTTACATTTGTCATTCCTCTGCACCCAAGGAGCACACTTTCTTCAAAATACATTCCTTCCTTGACTTGAAAAGCCTAATAGCTTTACTTGGATCCTCAAATCAACAAATATTTTTTGAGCAACTATTGAATACTGGGGACTATACAAAGATGAGAAATGCAGGGTCCCTCATCTACAAAGCTCAGAACAAAGTGAAGAAGATAATGCTGAGAGCTGACCAAAATGCCAAGGAAGCATATGAACTGTAATGCAGAAATTTAGAGTCTGAGTAAGGTCCTACAGAAAAGTTGTTTCTCAGCAGTTCTGTGTTAGAGTTCGGCCTCTTGAAAGGCTGAAATTCAAAGCACTTGAAAAACATATACTACCATAAGTATCTGACATTCTAGAGAAATGCCGGCTTTTAATGTCACAAGGAACTAATCATTTCACTTGCACCAAAACATCCTCCAGCACTTTTTTTTTTTTTTTTTTTTAAAGATTTTATTTATTTATTCATCTATCCCCCCCTTGCTGCTTGTGCTCGCTGGGTCAGCCAACCACGCCGTGCGGGCGGGCTTGCCTTCACCAGGAGGCCCCGGAACCGAACCCGGGGCCTCCCATATGGTAAACGGGAGCCCTACTGATTGAGCCACAGCCGCTTCCCCCTCCAGCACTTTTACACACCGTTTTGTATTGTTTTTAAATCACTACTCAGGTGTGTCTTCGCCAGTGTAAGACAGGTTTTAGATTCAATCACCTGATCTCTCACCAATTCTGGCTAAAAGAGCCCTGAGGCCCAAAACTAATTGCCCCTAGATGAGTAGGAAACCTTCACAGAAGTTGGGAGCCCCCATCACGCCCAAGTCGGAGCTCCACCATTATCTGGAAAGGCAGAGTCTAAAACTGAAACATATCCCACCTCCGGGACTCTGAGCCCTCCTGAGAGTGGCCCTCGCAGAGCATTGGCCCCTTGCCCTTCTCGCAGGCTGGGTCCCTCCAGTTGTGTTCCAGCCCCTCCTTTTCTGACCCTCAGTCACTCACCCTCAGTTTCCCCCTGAGCCTTCATCCTGACGGCGGGGAGGGCCTGATTCTGCCGCGCAAGAATATAAGCCCTTCCCCACCACTAAAGGGGGAACCGAGTTAGCTCGGGCTCCCGGGACGTAGGGCACCAGCAGTCCCCACTATTCCCGAGAAGGCTCAGTCTGAAGTCCCCGGCGGCAAGAAGAGACGGGTGCTCGCGGCCGCCGCCATCTTCCTCAACGGAACTTCCCAAAGATCGCGAGATTAACCAGGATCCTGCGCGAGAGTGGGAGGGTGCAGGGTATCACAATCTCGCGAAATTGTTTATGCGTGTTTCTCGCGAGGTTTTTTTCAACCGAGCCCTTCCTTCTCTTCTGAGTGTGTCAGACTTCACGTGGCTCGGTTTTAAGGTTGCGAGTGGGCTGCGTTAGGCTGCTTTGGGAAAACCGGCGTTTTAATTTTGGCAGTTAAGCAGTTCACAAATTTAAGACTCCAGTTTTCTTTACTGAAAGAAATGAAAGACTAGTATTAAAGATAACTTTTTCCCCGAGATACTGAATGGAAAATTATGTAACTAAAAAAAAATACTAACCCTTTGTAATACTAAGTTCGAAGCTAGCCCAACACACTAAATTCCCATTTTTCTAACTTTTTTTTTTTAATTTCAGAAATGTTTCTTGAGCAATTAGAATGTTTTTGAAGATCTAGGAGATTTCGGATTAAGGTAAATTTATGATGCTATTAATTATATGTAGGAACCCAACGTGTTCACCGTTGATTTTGTCCCTTTGTAGTGATCGTGAAGACATAAGCACTTAACACTGTAAATCACGAATAATGTGTAGACATACCTCTTGTATTAGTAAATCATCACAAAGAGAAATTTGGAGTAACGCTGAGTTCATGACGACAGGAACTGAAGACACAAGGTAAACTACAACCGTGTAGCGTTGGGGGAAAGTTTTTAATACAGTTAAGGCTGTTTTTTAAAATGTCCTTTTTCCATATATACATCTTTGGAAATAACCGATTACTGCTGAAAAGTTAGATTTTTACCTAGTTTGCTAAAGAATATTAAGCAGTGGATTTCTACTGGCTCTGTAGTCTCAGACTTCCCGTATTTCAGAAGTGCTATTCAGACATCCTCCAAAGCCATCCCAGCTGCTGATACTGTAGTTCAGATGAGAAGGCACAGCAGTGTAAACTTAGTATAAACAAATCTTTGGAACAGTCTGGGAACATGTTTATTGCCACATATATATATCTAATTATGCTCCTTGAAAGTAGAGTTCAAATCATATTTTTTAAAGCCGTTTTCTTGAGATATATTCATGTACCATAAAATCCATCCAAAGTATACTCTCAGTAGCTTTTAGTATAATCAGTGTTGTGCAATTTTATTTCTTGTCCAGTTCTTTTATCGTCATGCCTTTGAGTCACCACAGAGTAAGTTTCTTGGGGGCAGGAATTGCTCCATTTCAGAATCCCCACTGCCTAGCACTGTATGTGGGCCAAATAGGCAAATCTTTTACTATTCCTACAAGGCCTTACTAGACTCAGCTTTTCCCTTGCCAACTTCCAGCCACACTGACCTTTCATTTCCAGAAAATTCCTGCACTATTCCCTCAATGCCCTCTAACAAATCCTTTCTAATTGCTTAGAGGACTTCTCCATCCCACTCTCTTCACCTCATTGAGGCCTTATTCAGATCTTAATTTAAACATCTCTTCCTCGACTAGAGAAACAAGTCTTCTCTGATTCCTGACTCGATCAGGTACTCTGTTATGTTATTTCAAACTTCTCTTTAATAGCACTTTCACCATCAAAATGAACTGTGTCGTGATTTAAGTGCCTGTCTTCCCTACACTGGGCCTGTTATTCACTGCTGCTTCCTCATTGCCTAGCACAGCTTCTGACACATGTTACAGACTCAGTGATGTTTCTAGAATAAATTGATAGGGTTACCCAATAAAATGCAGAATACCCAGTTAAATTTAAATTTAAGATAAACAATGAATACTTATTTTAGGAGGTACCAGGGGATTGAACCCAGGACCTCATACATGGGAAACAGGCGTTCAACCACTCAGCTACATCTTCTCCCCAGAGTTGGTTTTTCCGTTTGTTTGTTTGTTTGTTTTTTAAAACTTTGAGGCATTTTATTATGAAAAGTTGGTAATCATATACATAAGTTTATATGAACTTAAAATTCATCATACATTTACTTTATTTCTTAGCTTGACCTTTTTTTTTTTTTTTTTTTTTTTTTTAA